>WELB01000110.1:234112-245880 GCA_009602725.1 Spirogloea muscicola
AAAAAAAAAAAAAAAAAAAAAAAAAAAAAAAAAAAAAAAAAAAAAAAAAAAAAAAAAAAAAAAAAAAAAAAAAAAAAAAAAAAAAAAAAAAAAAAAAAAAAAAAAAAAAAAACCCCATTCTCCCTTTCTCACCTCCCGCACCTCACTGGCACAGCCGCTTGTGCCAGAAGGCAGGCCTGCAGCGCAGGCTGCGGCAGTAGTCGCACTGCTACAATTTGTAGCGACATCAAGAGACCAAATACCGGCGCTTATCACTAGATGTATGCCTGCGAGGCAGACCCTTTTGCCCTCACCCCCCTCTTTGTCCGTGCTCACCTTCGTCTCCACGCGAGCAGGTGACTGTCAGCAGCCGGGTGCTGTTTGCCGAGCGGCAGAAGGACGCTGTGGCTGAGGCGCTCGCAGCAGAGGCTGTCCGGGAGGCGGCCACTGTGCTAGTAGTCGGCAGCTCCGGCAAGCGGCACTTCACCGGCGGGTGCTCCTCCACTCCCCAGCTGAATGATCTCCTCGCGTCTGCTGTCAGTGTCAGCCACCAACATCCGCTCAGTCGTCGCGATGGTCCTCCCTCATGAGTGACCATTTCTGGCACAATCATGTGCAGAGTCTATCATGGCCCCGGCGAGTACTGCATCCGCAACGTCCCGCCGATGTGCACGGTCATGATCGTGCGCTCCAACAGGATCCTCTTTGGCCAGCCAGGTGAACCTTTCGCCGCTGGAGCCCGAAGCTGCTGCTACTACTGCTCAGCGGCTGCGGCGATCTCGCTGGCTGGCCGGCAGCGGCGCTCAGCTGACTGACACTCACTTCCTGCGGTCCGCAGGCCGGCTCGGCAACCCTGACAGCCCGTCCGACCACTCCCGCTGGGGAGGCGGCCTCAGCGTGTTCGTGCCGCCCATCCGGCACGCGAGCGGCGGCGGCGGCAGCAGCGTCAGCAGCGCGTCCACCGCCTCGTCCCAACCAGCCCGCTCGCCTCACCAGCGCAGCAGCGCCGACCTCAACGGCATGACGTCGTCGACGCCCACGCGCGTCGATGGGCAGCACGCATACCAACTGTCATCCACGCCCCCCAGGAGCCCGCCGGGCATGCCTCCATCGCCGCGACTACTGCAGGGCCGACGCATCCCTTCTGATCTGGACCTCAGGTCGACGCATGTTCCTATCTCTCCCTCCTACTTTGCATTATAAACTGCCTGGCCTCCTCTGAGCGTCCCCACTAACTGGTTTGGTTGCCACGGTGCTGTTTTGTGCCCGCAGTGAGGACTGCATTCGGCAGCTGGCGAGCCTGGGCACCACGCACCGGCGGCACTTCTCGTACGATGAAATTGCGCTGGCAACTGGCAACTTTGCGGAGGAGAACTTCCTTGGCGAGGGTGCTTGCGGCGACGTGTTCCGAGGCATGCTAGCGCCGGAGCTCGGCGGGCACACTGTCGCAGTGAAGCGGCTCAAGAAGGCCGGCGAGGCAGGCCTGAAGCAGATTGGCACTGAGCTGGAGACGCTCTCTTGCCTACACCACCGGCACATCGTCGCGCTCCGGGGCTGGTGCATCGAGCCCAAGGCCGTCCTGCTCATCTTCGACTTCATGCCCAATGGCTCGCTTGATAGAGTGCTCCGCGGTGAGGCTGCAGCTGTCATCCCAGCTTCAGAAGCTTGACCACTAAAGACCACTTAGAGCATCTGAGCCCCTGTCCTTCCTCTCATCCCTGTGCACATCAAGGAGCTCCTTCCATCAGCAGTGTGCTGTGCGTTCGTAGATTCAAGCGGCTGACTGACCTCGCTTCTGGGCCTGCTCTGCACGGGTGGGCAGCGGCTGGCGGCCAGCCGGTGTTGAGCTGGCGGATGCGGCACCGGATTGCGCGCGGCGCTGCTGAAGGCCTCAAATACCTACATGAGGACTGCGTGCCAGCGGTCTTCCACCGCGATGTGAAGGCTGCCAACATCCTCCTTGACAAGAATCATGAGGCCAAGGTGCACTACCGAAGTCTTGCGTAGTCTTGCGTGTGACGATAAGTCTGCTCTGAGGTGGAGGGATTCACAATAGCAGGCATCCTCCTCTACCTTTCTCGCACCTTCGTGCTTCCTCAGGTCTTCTCGCAGGTCTTCATTTCCAGCCACATTGCAGCACTCGCAGCACCAGGTCTTGGCGCCGTTCTGGCGCAGAGCTTTTGATGAAATAGCTGCTGAGCATGTAGAAGGTGTAGCAACTTATCTGGGCGGGAATATCAATACGAAGCAGATAAGATGAAATTACAGTAAGCGAGTCCTGTTGCCTAACGCTTGCCATAGTTTGACACTTAAGAGCCGGGGGCGGGGCGCAGGTGTCGGACTTGGGTTTGGCAAAGCTGTCTCAGGATAACCAGAATGTTTCTTGCACCAACATATATGGCACCTGGGGGTGAGGACAACAATGCATGTCTCACTTGCTCACTTGTTCCGACATGGCGTTTCGGATCTTATCATGAAGGTTCCGACCTACCATGAGTAGTGGTTCACTTCAAATCAACAGTATTCAATCCTCTGGGATAGAGATGACTGTCATTGTGAGCAAAGCTGTCAGGCCATGCCTGTGCAACCTTCAGCTGACATCGCATTGTGTTTAGGTACATTGCGCCGGAGTATTACGAGTCTGGGAAGGTCGGGGAGGCCACGGACGTGTATGCATTTGGGGTTGTCCTCTTCCAGCTGATCAGCGGGAAGGGCCCGATTGACACCTCCTCTGGCGAGCGTCGCAGCCTGGCTTCCTGGGTGAGCATCATGCAGTTTGCCCTCCATAGTCCAGGCCATGTTGGAGAGCGAAATGAACTTAAGCCCAGGGCCTTTAAAAAAGGCCACGTGCTGCTGGCTGGCATCAATTGCTGAACCCTGGCTTCTTATCAGCTGTCGTCCACTCTTCAGTAAGCCGGCCGCGGCTGGCTCGTTCTCAAAAATTATCCACGTTGACCTCTGTTAGGAGCTCGCTTTGAGCTGCCACAGGCGCACAAATCAAGCTCAAGGCTAGAATCTGGCATTCTTGTGCATTGGCAGCCTGACAAAGGTTGCAGGAGCTGCATGGCAGGCAATTGTGCACGCAAAGGAGGCACAATTTGACGACGTGTTGGTGGACCCTCGGCTGGATGGTGATTACGACCCAACGCAGTTGCGGGTCATGACCATGGTTGCGTTCCTGTGCGTCGCGGATGACCCTGCAGAGCGTCCCCGCATGAGCGAGGTTAGCAATGGTGCTAACCCCTCTGCCCCTCCAACAGATATACCAAAGCGAAGAGCCCCCCTGCTATTCTTGGTCCTTCGGTTTGTTATTCTCGTCAACAGCATCCTCCTTGAAATACTCAGCCAGTGACTTTGACAAGAGCAGATGTGTGATTTTTTGACTGTCATCCATACACCCCCCAAAAGTACCTCAATCAAAATGCTTGAGCTCTGGATTTGCCCTCTTATCTATCCCCGTTCTGAAATCAAGGTGGAAGCTGGACATTGCATGTTCAGCTGAAGCAGCACTTACCTGGGAATGGCTGCTGACAAGCTACATATACTTTTTCCAACGACTGGCTGTTTGATGTGTGCATGACTCTTGCTTGAGTACAAACAATTCTCTGATCCATGTCATTGCTGCTTCTATGTCTGGCTGCTGGCAGATTGTGCGGTGGTTGAGCAGCAGTACATTCCAACCATCCAGCCTCCGCCGGCCGACGGCGAGCCCTCCTCAGAGCAACAGAGTACCCCCATGAGGACCTCCAGGATGTGGTGAAGACATTGCCACCTGCTGCAGCTAGGATGCGCCCCACAGCTTCCGCGGCCAGTGTGGGCGCCTCATGTATGGGGGGGCTCTAATGGTGGACAATCATGGACCTGGCACTGCTATACGCTGTGCCTTGGACTAGACTTCCTGGCGCAGTGAGGCGAGAGCTGCGAAAGCCGACGTCCTTGCTGTCCACTTGTATCTCCTACATGCATTGACCATAGCTGGCCCTTCAACTGGTGCTCACTGCCTTCAAGTGTCCAGCTGATGCGAGCACAAGGTGCGTCGAGTCAGAACAAAGACTTTCGACAGCTGCTTACTCGGGTGACCCTTACATTCCGTACTTGGGGCCAGTCCAGAAGCCACTGCACCCCCATGAGCAGCACAGCTGTGCAGTAAGGCTACCAGGATATGTGTAATTGGCTATTGCGACAGCCTTGTCAAGCTCGGCGAAGTATGCGATTCATACAAGCACCCAAGTGCAAATTTTCTGGCTCTACCCTGGCGTCTGACGTGACTTAGTGCGCAAACTCATCAGCATGCGATGCCGCCCGTATTTTACCCGCCAGTGTGTGTGACTCTCATCCCTAATTTCATAGTCCACATGAAGAACGGCTTCGTTGGGCACTTGGCTTCGGGCAGCCATCCGAGGAAAGATTGTGTTATGTCCCAACGCGTCATGTTCTCGAGGGTCTATTGAGCTAAGGGTTTGGCTCAGGCTCCAGCTCTGCTCAGGAGGGGCTGAAGACCTGTGGTGAAACCTGCATCCCTTTCTCTGCAACTATTACAAACTGCAGTGTAGCAGTGGCTGGCAGATTTGAGCGAAGCGCAAGTGACATATATGTCAGACTTTCCTTATATGCGCAAATAGTGGTCTTTGGTGCAATATGACCTGTGCACAACAATCATCACGCACAGCTACTGATGCTCTGCGGCTATACGTCGCACCAGTCGTGTTATGTACGTCACGGCATCGGAGGCTGTCGTTTTGCGCTTCCAGATGGCCATCAGGCAACACTAATGCAACATACTGTTGGAGTATTACAATAGTACGTGGGAGTAGTTGTTCATTATTTCTTCTAGGCTGGCCATTTGCAGCCATCGCCCTCTACTGAAGGAGTCTTATCTCTCTGGAGGAGGGAGGAAGCGGAGGAAATCAGAGAGGGAGGCGGGCGGAGCTACTCCCCCGTGGCGCCCACGCCTGCTCGTCCACTAAGGGCTGTGAGAAGCCAGCCCGAAAAGAATTGACAAGGGTCGAAGGGGCCAAATTACGAAGGTGCCAGAAACGAAAGGTCTGCAAGGGCCGGATGGCGCACGGAGCAAGATAGTAAACGCTAAGAAGTCGGCAAGTAGGCTCTCAGTAACTTCTAGTCAGTAAATGGAGGTCGGAATAGCTAGACGAAATGTTGCTCACTCGCGGGTACTGAACTTCCATTTGCATGAGAGAAGGCGCGCGGTGCGCACGAAATTGAAAGGGAGGCCAATTCTAGCCTCACAAATGTCCTGTTAACTGGGGAATGAGCTGGCTAAGGGGGACACTAATATCCCCGAGTGAGCACATGCATATCTGACATGCTATACTGAGGCGCCGTCTCGTGTTTTGTAGTGTAGTTTTTCGGCACCTTCTCTCTTTGGTTTTGGACATTGTCCATTCTTTTGGGCTGGCTTTGCCAGCCCCTAAACCCTAAACCCTAAACCCTTTTGTCGTTGTTGCGACGACGAGTTTTGGCCTGTTTGCAGCGTGCTCAGGCTAATGCTTTGCACCAGAAAGCTGGGCGAGCTCTAGTTGGTGGCAGAAGGGCTCCGTATCTGCCATCTAGTATCCAGGCATCGGTTAGCGACCTTTATGTTTTGACCCGTGGTTTCTGAGCGGGTCAATCTAGTGTAGGTTTTGTAGGTCTTAAGATATGCTTGCCTTTGTACTTGGCCATTTGGCCTTCGGTTGTTTCAAATACACGAAATTCTTCTTCTCTATGGGCGAAAGAAGAATGAACAAATAATGAACAAGAAGAAAGACTCTCCCCCATCTTTCGCTCCGGCTCTCTCTCCCCTTTTTAGCTGTGTGATTTTGGCGCCGTTTGGCCCTTTGGACCTTTTTCATCTGTGAAACGCGCTGTAAAAGAAAGAAGAAACAGCTTTTCCAATGTAGAAAGAATCTCTCTCTTTCCTATATAAGGCAGGGGCTGCCAGCCCAGAATGAATGGACAAGGTCCAAAGGGCCGAAAACAGGGAAAATGCTCGCTCACAGAGAGTAGGGGTTGGGAAAAGCCAGCCCAAAAAGAATGGACAAAAAGGCCAAAAGGCGCCAAATCGACTCAGCTATGCAAGAGACCACAGTGAGTGAGTGGGAGCTCAGTAACCCCGAGTCAGCAGCCGCAAGTCCGAGTGACTTGCAGCTGGAAGAGGAGAGAAGTGATCTCCAGTAGAGGGCGATGGCTGTGAGTGGCCAGCCCAGCAAAAGCCACTCAGGCCATCCATCAATTAATACACACTATTCATCCAGCAAAGACAATGATAAAAGTTCGAAAGGACGCACCCCTCTCACATTGCTGGCCACGCAGTGGGAGGTGCCGAGCAGAGAAAGCTCCTACACTACTCTGACTACCCTCGCAGTGATCACCTCCTACTGGCCGCACTTGACACTCTCGGCTGCATGGGTCCTCACTTCCATACTCTACTGGAGACTGTTGCAAGTCTGGGTTATGTTTGACGTGAGGATCTGCTTCCAGCTCAGATGGGCATGCCGGCAGCCTCCTTGTCATTCTTGCGAGGTCGAGTGTCAGCTTGTCTGCAGCGAGCTCAGGCTCATGCGTTGCATCAGAAAGCTGGTCGAGCCTTAGCTGGCAGCACAAGAGCTTGTCGATTTCCGTCCGGTATTCGGGCATCAGTTAGCGACCTCTATGTGCTGACTCGTGGTTACTGAGCGGGTCAGCTTAGCAGCAGGTGATGTACATATGTCAATGTGCTTACCTTTGTACTTAGGCCTCACAGGCCCTCTATCTCTTAATACACACTCCCTGCCTCTCTCTCTATAGGCGAGCACACACACTCTCTCTCTCTCTCTCTCTCTCTCTCTCTCTCTCTCTCTCTCTCTCTCTCTCTCTCTCTCTCTCTCTCTCTCTCTNCCTCCCTCCTCTCCCTCTCCACTCGGCTTTGCGTAAGGTGTGAATGCAGCTCGCACCTCGGGCCGCCCGCAGGACGGAGGGAGGGTGGTGAGCTGCAGCATCGCCCAGCTCGGCGGCCCTCGCTTGAGAGCAGCCCTTCCCTGTGGGCGCCCCATCCCGTGCCATGGCCGCCGCCGCCGCCGCCGCCGCCGGCGGCCTGCACTCGGCAGCGATACCGGCCTCGTCTCTCAGAGGCCGACGAGAGTCGACGGCGGCGGCAGCGGCGGCGTCAAAGTGGGGCCGCCTTGGTGGGGCGCCTCGAGGGGCCCGCGCCATAACGGAGGCCCCAACCGCCACACCGGCCAGGGACGTGAACGCGCTCGAGGACATCGCAGGCCGCCTGTTTCTGCCAGGTCTGCTCCCACCCATATGTCGAAATTTAGCTGGTGGCGCAAGGGCTCGTCAAATTGCCGTCCAATATTCGAGCATCAGTTTAGCGACCTCTACATGCTGACTCGTGGTTACTGAGCGGGTCAGCTTAGCAGCAGGTGATGTACATCTGCCGGTGTGCTTGCTCATGTACTTGGCCACTCAGGCCTTCCATCACTCAGTACACACACCAATCCATATGCTGCGCCACGGACACCAGCGGAAGGCGAAGCCTGCAAGCCGCTGTCCTGGAAGCTGCACTGACCCGCAGCGCGCAACGGCGGCGGTGGCGCCAGTTGTGGAGCGCGGCGGCGGACCCTCCCCAGTTCCCCCGCGGTCGACCAAGGTCACAATCGTGGGCGTCGGCAACGTCGGCATGGCCTGCGCCCAGGTTGCGACCTCGACAGGGCCGGCAGGCCGTCCGTGATTGCCGGCACCTTGCTGCGGCAATATGGGCCGCAGCTGCTTCGGCAGTGAGACCCCATCTGCAGCGCGGGAGTTCCGCCCACGAGTTTGGAGCTCACAGCCGCCAAGCGCCTCTGTACGTACAGACGATCCTGACCAACGACCTGGTGGACGAGATCGCTCTTGTAGACGTGCAGGCCGACAAGCTGCGTGGTGAAATGCTGGACCTTCAGGTAGAGCACCAACGCCCCCTGGAAGCACCAGCCAAGTTTCCCCCTTTCTCCCCGTGTCAACGACCGCTCCTCCGAGGATACTTGCAATGCTGCCAGGCGGCAGCCGCTCATGCCGCTTTCGCTTGCCTGACTTTTGTGCTCGCTACCACAATGATGGGGCCTGCCTAATTACGCACCTCTTTGCTGCAGCACGCTGCTGCGTTCCTGCCCAGCGTGCGGATTCAGGCCAGCACAGATTATGCAGTCAGTGCCGACAGCGATCTGTGCATCGTGACGGCGGGCGCGCGACAGCACGAGGGCGAGTCGCGCCTCTCCCTCGTCGGCCGCAATGCATCGCTCCTCAAGTCCATCATCCCGCAGGCACGTCCCAAGAAAGCTCGAGCCTTTGCACCACGTTAGCGACCCGAGTTGTTCTCCTGTCAATGCGTCACAGGGGGCGGTGGTCTGTGTCTCTGCCTCCTCCAATCATTGGGGCCCGGTGCAGCAGCAAACAAGCCCCTTGAAGTGTCGCTGCGACACCGTCTGCCCTTTGCCACTGCCAGCTGGTGCAGCACAGCCCCAAGACAGTGCTCCTGATTGTGTCCAACCCAGTGGACGTGCTCACATGGGCCTCGTGGAAGATCTCCGGCCTGCCCTCCAGCCGCGTCATCGGCAGGTGCAGGGCCTCAACTTCTATGCAACTACTGCTGGCCAGGCGCCAAGCCCGCAGCTTCTGCTCTCATTTCGGCCAGAGTACTTGCTTCAGGCGTAGCAGGTCACATGAAGTGGTTCCTCAACTCTGACACTTCTCAAGCTGCTCGGCTGCAAGAGTCAAAGGCGTAACTATCCAGACTTGTTGTGGAAATGGATCCTGCCTTTGCTCCCAGAAGCTGATAGGAGATGTGAGCTTCTTTGACCATCTCCTACTGACACGTTGATGCTGCCAATGGCAGCGGCACCAACCTTGACTCCTCCCGCTTCCGATTCCTCATCGCCAGCTCGCTCAATGTCAACGCCCAGAACGTGCATGCGTATATTTTGGGCGAGCACGGCGACAGCAGTCTGCCCTGCTGGTCGGGGTGAGTCCAGGCTGCCAGCACTCATGGAACTCTCGGCGAGCCGCCAGATGACCTGTTCATTGGTATGGATGGTGTCCAGAGACCAGCATACCGAGGCACATCAGTCAATACCTGCGCTCAGCTTATTCATTGGTGTGGTAGTGGCTGGGTGCTCCACCTGGCCATGAATGCAATGGTGGTGCTTTGACTTGCAGCGTGAATGTGGGCGGGGTGCCGCTGCTGAACTTCTTGGAGTGCCAGGGTCTAGCCTTTGGCCCTGACGTCCTTGAGGACATCCACAAGAAGGTGGCCATCTGATCTTTGCAGCTTCTGCAGCTTTTCACTGGAAGGTACCTTCTGAGCTGATTTTTGGTGACATCCAGGAGCTGAACAACCATGAAGCCATTGCCTGCTAGCTAACTACCTGCTGCCTCTGTGTAATTCGACTTTAGGTGGTGGACAATGCGTACGAAGTCATAAAGCTGAAGGGATACACGAACTGGGGCATTGGCTACTCCACCGCTCGGCTGGCCAGCAGCTTGCTTCGCAACCAGGTGGGTGAGACTAGGAACTGCTGTATCATCTCTGAGGGCTTGGAAGGTAACGCCCAGCAGAGAGGCTTGAATCTGCATTGTCAGCCGCACTGTTCCAAGGCACTGCTGGAGCTCCTAATTGATTTCCATAACTACTCAAATTTCAAGTGAAATTTAGTTAATTCGAAATCTTATGTTGCAGAGGCGCATCCACCCAGTTTCGGTGCTTGCTCAAGGATTCCAGGGCATCGAGGAGGAGGTGTACCTCAGCCTGCCAAGCCTCCTTGGCCGGCAGGGCGTCATTAACATCGTTAACACCAATTTGACGGAGCAGGAGGCCAAAAGGCTCCGCGAGTGCGCCAAGGGGCTGGCTGACATCCAACACGAGGTCAACCTTTAATGTGGTGGAGCTCGCTCCTATAGCCCCAGCCTGAGGCACTATACACTACCTGACATATACTAGAGACTTTTGGACTAAGCACAGTACAAGTGTGCAATGTACCAGGAATGTACCAGGAATATAGTAGCAGTCAATAATAGTGGTTGACTTTGCTTTGCTAAGCCACATTCAGGAACTTTCAGGAAACATAATTTCATCTGGTAAGTGTTGCAGTGAATAAGAGCAACGTCAGAGTCGTGGCGAGAGATTTCTTCCCTGCTTTCAAGCATTGGGCTGTCAAGAGCGGATGGGGACAAGGCGTACTGGTGCCATGTGCAGTTGCATATTGTCCACAATTGTACTTGATGTGCTTTATCTATTTACCTCTCGTTCTAAATATGATCAAAGCTGTCATGTATGTATTTTCTTGTATCCAATCGAAGGGCTGAAAGCAGCTGCTAGCTATAAACAGTGCCTGTGAAAATCACTCAGGTGCTTGTAGAAACATTGGCAAGGCTTCCTGGCTCCTTATTTCATTATGGTGTTATGGAGTGGGGCGTGCTATCATTAATATCGAGACCCCAGCAGAATGCCGTGGCCATGGTAGGAGGATAAAGGAGAATGATTTGCGACTTACCTGAGGGTAGGTAGGTGTAGACTGCCGACCTAAGAGATTGTCTACTGTGAGAAAGCAAGCGCGGCCAGAGTAACTGGCGGCTGGGAGAGGTCAGCCCAAAGGAATGGACAAGGTCCGAGGGATGCGAACGCCGAGCCCAAGGGCTCTCTGGTCCATTGCCATGACAAGACCAGCGAGAGGCACCAAGAAGGAAGCAACATCTACAGATACTACTGAAAGTGGTTAATGAGCTTCACGGCCTTCTGTGGTCTGCTAAAGCACCAATGGAGATGCGGGGGCACTGTGGTGGCAAGCGGTGGCACATTAGGTGTTGCCAGCCCGTCGTTCAATTGGGTGAAGGACGCCTCGTCTGAGTGACGGTGGTGTGCGATGTCTGCTTGCGCCCTTTCCCTTTCCCAACACGGCCAAGCGCTGCTCGGCCATCTGCTCGTGCGACTTAGCCACGTTGTGAGGCCAGCCAAGTGCACAAAGAGATGGGCGAATGGTGTTCCTTACATCCGGAACCCTAAGGGTCAGGCCCCGTTCAGTGACCCCTCGTCAGTCCCCAAGGCAGAGCCGACATCCCATGGGAAGCATCACCAGTCAGCAGATACGAATCAGACGAGCTAAGCGTATCAGGAGCGAGGTCCGGCTGCGCATGCCGGAGGCAGCTGCGAGAGCTAGACCGGCGCGGCGATGACCACAAGGGAGCTTGAGGGCGGCGAGTGGGACATGGTCAGGCACATCCGCAAGACTGACAGCAGACTCAAGGGCACGGACTCACGGACGCCATAAGGTAGCCCCGCAGCACCTCACGGCGAAGGCACTCATCCAAAGGGCAACACTGGCCGAGCATGCTCAGCGCGGAGGAGCCGACGGACTCGGGAGGCCTGCGACGGTGCCATGGCATGGGGGCCAGCTGCTGGGCGGGCTGAGCGGGAGCACCATCGCGTGCTGCGGAGGCCACGGCCCGATCGGGACGGCGCGAGGGACCTCCCGCGGGGCCCGGGCGGAAGGCGGAGCTAGCAGGTGCGGCGGGAGCGCCATGCCTGCCGCGAGCTCCCAGCGGCGGGCGGGCGCCATGGCGGGAGCTCGGCGCGTACGCGGATGGCGCGCTGGTGGCGACACATGACGACATGGGGCGTCGAACCCCGCGCCGGTGGATCGGCGCCGCGCGCTCTTATGAACCCCCCGTGGCTCAGCTTGTCTGCTGCCAAGTGCACCAGTCCCCCCCCCCCCGCCCCTCCGCGCCGCGAACTTCGCCGCGCTTCGTGCCGGCAGGCGCGGCCAGCGCCGCCGCCG
>WELB01000110.1:255862-291480 GCA_009602725.1 Spirogloea muscicola
CTCCCCGGCCTGCGCCGCCGCGACGCCGACGCCGCCGACGCGCACTGGACGATGCACCGCGACGCCCCGGCGGCCGCCCCGGCAGGCCGCCAGCCCAAGGTGGGGTCTAGGGTTCAATACCTGACGGCGCCGGTCTCGTCAGGCAGAGCCTGTGTTTAATATTGTTAAATATGCCACAAGCCAGCATTCGTCCTTCTGTTGCGCAGCCAGGAACGATGTCTATTGTATGACTATTGTAACTTCTGTTAGATAATTCCGAGCTCATTGACAAGTCGATGACAGGCCGTAGGGCTCCTGACAAACCCCTAGCTGAACTGAAGGCTTTGGTGGCTGATTCAAGAGCTGACTCCAAGAGAGGAACGTGCAGTGGCTGAAGCTGCGAATATTCTATTACTCCCACCAAAAGCATGTTCAAATCCTCGATCTTTAGACATACATAGATATACCCGAAGTCGGCCAAGGCAAGCCCTGACTGGCCGTGCAGGACAAGGCGCGGGCGGCGGCGGCGGCGGCGGCGCGGCCGTGGCGGCTGGAGGACGACCTCGGGCAGAGCAAGTTCGTCGGGACGCTGGAGGGGGGCCAGCGCTCCAACTACTTCCTCCTCATCATGCAGGGCAAGGACTTTGCTGCGCTGCCCGCCGGCGACTGGTATGCCGCTTGCCATCGTGATGCTGTTGTGGGCACCCGCTCGGACACGCTGAGCTTGTCGTGGCATGGAGGCGCTTGCTGTGCATCGTAGCGCAAGCCAGCCTCGTTGTCAAGCTTCCTCGTTGTGCTTGCGGCGAGCCTTGCGTCACAGGTACAACTTTCACAAGGTCATTCAGTACAAGACGCTGACGCTCGAGGAGGCCGAGGAGCGGATGAAGGACCGCCGCAAGACGGTCGACGGTTACCAGCGCTGGATGATGAAGGCCGCGGGCTCGGCCGCCGCCGCCGGCGCCGACGACGAGACTCTTGCCGGCAGCAAGGTGCGTGCCCCGCCGGCTCTAGACCGTGATCTTGCGCTGCTGCTCACTGCAAACCTCCTCATTGCCACGCACATCTACGTTCCCATGTTGGCTGCCAGGCTCGGAAGAAAGACGAGGAGGACGACTTGCTCAAGGACGGGGCAGACTCGGACGTGGGTGAAACGGCAGAGGACGAGGACGAGGAGGAGGCGCGTAAGGACCGCCTGGGCCTCAAGGCCGGCGCCAAGGGCGGGGGTGACGAGGAGGAGGAGGGTGCCCCACGTGAGGAGGCTGACGGGGACGACGACGAGAAAGACAAGGGTAGGCCTATGCGGTGGCGGCTCTTGCCACTTGTGGCAGGTTGCCTCACACACTGCCGCTGACACATCCAGCGGTGCGACCGGATGACGTGCGCCTTCTGCTTGTTGAAGCCAGGCAGGTGGGATGAAGCCCACAGTCGTCATGGCATAGTCTGTTGGTGATTCAACCGGATCCAGTATGTCATGACAGTTGCGCCCAGGAGACCACTCACATCTCTTGCCTCAGGCGACGACTGGGAGCACGAGGAGACATTCACGGACGATGACGAGGCCGCCGGCAACGACGCGGAAGAGAGGGAGGATCCGGACAGGGGCCCCGAGATGCCGCCACCTGCCATTAAGGAGGTGCAAGGATTTGGATTTCTATTGCAGCATGCATAGTCTCAGGGATTCAGGTCCCAGGTCCAGGATCCTGTGTCCAATTATTATGGTCCAGATACAAGGGTTGCTCTTGGAGGGTGGTGTAAGTGGTGGTGTTTTGGTGGAAGCTAACCGCCTGTCTGCTTGATATTGCACATTGGCGGCTCCCTGCTTCAGCAAGAAGACGAGGGGGAGGACGAGGAGATGGACCAGGCGGCGGGTGGGCTGAGCACGTCCGGCAGAGAGATCAAGAAGCTCCTCAAGCAAGAGGATGCGGAGGATGAGGATGTGGAGGATGAGGAGGAGGAGGAGGACGATGACGTATGCTTCTGGGCTCTGTGCTGTGCCATCCTATCTGGCTTTGATGGTTGGGAGAACATGTTAACTGGAGCATATGGGGCTGGAGTTCTTGTGCTCTTTGTAGGATGTGAGTCTCATAAGTTGAGGAAACATTGGAACATGGAGCAGCGCCGTGAGTGAAAACTTTGTGGGTGGCTGGCCACGCAGGTTGACATGGACAAGGAGGACGTGATGCTGTCCTCGATCCTGTTCAAACCAAAAAAGGAGCCGAGCCCGGCAAGAAGTGAGATGGTTGATGTGAAAACTGGGCCGAGCAACGGGAGGCTGACCCCTCCCCCTGCAAGTGCAGCCACGGTGCCCGCTGTGAAACGGAAGGTCAGCCCGGAAGAAGCCAAGGCGATTGCAGCGGCAAAGCGGGTGAAGTCTGAGGCTGTCCTGCGAGAGGTGAGTGATCTGCGAGCCACAGCAAAGGCCAGCCATGACCCTTGCCCCAGGCTTGCGTTCTCAGGAGCAGTCAATGCTTGTACCTACTACTGTTGTCTGCTTTGCAGTCTAACTTTGAGTTATATTATAGAATGGTAGAGCAATGGACCTGCGCTTGCGTGCTGTCCAGCATGAGCAGCTCATCACTGTGTGTTACGGTGTCCAAGGAAGTGATGACTGGGTACAATTGTTACCTCTTTCTTGTTGTTGGAGGCATGTTGAGTCCGATTCTTCTTGCTGCTGCGTGCTTATATTGGTGCAGCAAGGAGTAAGACCTCCAGGAAGCACAGTCACCCTTGCCAAGGCCCCGCCGGCAGCGGGCAAAGGACCGCCAGGCGGGAAAGGCCAGTCGATGTCTGGAGCAGGGGAGGGCATCACAGAGGAAGCCGTGCGGGCGGTCCTTAGGGCCGGGAGGATCAAGAGCCAGGACCTGGTGACCAAGTTCAGGGGTCGTCTGAGGACGCCTGAGGTCGGGCCCTCCTTGCAGGAACCTCTAGTGTGGGCTGCTGACTGCGTGCCGCACCTTGTCCTGTTGTGTGGCTCCCTGACTTGGTCCGCAGTAGGCAGGGCCTCAAAGGTTACTTAGTCACAGTCCTGACTGCGCGTATGTTTCTGTAGGACAAGGCGGCATTCAGCGCTATTCTGCAGAAGATCGCCAAGATTCTCAAGACTCCTGAGGGCAACTTCATGGTCCTGAGGTGATCTGAGGTGACCTGAAAGCTGGACCTTGAGTCGTTCCTTCCTTGGCAAGTCCTATGCGCTTTCTTCATTCACAGGCCACGCATTGCGCAGTCTGAGTGACTGCATGCTCATTAGGATGTGGCTTCTCTAAGGTGGGTGAGGGAAGTGGGGGCTATGTATAGTAAGCTCAGAAGAGGCTGATGTATACTTTAGCAAAGAGTTGCACATGAGCATCACTTTATTTCGTTTGAGGATGATTAGACATTCTCAACCACACAGGTGGAGGAGCTGGATGTTAGTTCTTGGGCTTGCTGGCCCCTTCAAATTGCCTTCACAAATAGCATGACGATTCGTCTTTTTTGTAATTCTTATGCTCGCACTTCGCATGGATGTGCAAAGCCATTGAATAAGCCACTTCAGGGGCTGCAATGTGGTGGATCTGCACATTTTCAAGAGGAGGCGAGACTGTGAGATGATTGGGTGACTGCTCGACAGAGAGTAGAAGCAACAGCCAAAGTGCGGCCTGCTGCCCAAACTGCTGCAAAAGCCAGGGAACGCTGTAGCGAGACTGCCAGGCGCCTATGGAACACCTGACTTAGCGAGAGAGCAGCATTAAAGCGGGGCTGCATGCCTTGCAAGACTTGGCGTCGGGTTGTGCACGCCATGCTGCTGAAGGAAGAAGTAAGCTCTTCCAAAAGCTCTCCCAAAAAGAATAAACAAGGTCTGAATCTGACACATAGGAAGGAGGTACAGCCACCGACTCCCGAAAGCGCCCCGTGAGCCCATCAACTATCACACTAGAGTGATAAAGTCCCCACGGCTGTAACCGCTTGCACACAGCTGGTGTGGCTTTAGCACCTCAGTCCTTGTGGACCTTACTCAAATCTTCTGGGCTGGCTTATTGGAGCCCCCCACGTCCCCTCGTCCTGTATTCGGGCATCAATTAGCAACCTCTACATGCGGACTCGTGGTTATTGAGCGAGTCGGCTTAGCAGCAAGGTGATGTACATCTGTGGATGTGCTTGCCTCGTACTTGGCCACTCGGGCCCTCCATCACTCAACGCATGCTCCATTGTCCCTTTTGTCAATGTGCTTGCCTTTGTACTTGGCCACTCAGGCCCTCCATCATTCAGTACACACACCACTTCTTTCAAAGAGCCCATTGTTCATTGTTATACCTGGGCAGGCCAATCACCGAGGGAAAGAGCAGCCATCGCCCTTTACTTTTGCCTTACACAGCCACTGCCTTGAAATTGGAAGAGCTGTTGTTTGTTTGTCTACTGGAAAAGTCTTTTCACAGCCATCGCCCCCCCGCTCTCTCTCTCTCTCTCTCTCTCTCTCTCTCTCTCTCTCTCTCTCTCTCTCTCTCTCTCTCTCTCTCTCTCTCTCTCTNTCTCTCTCTCTCTCTCTCTCTCTCTCTCTCTCTCTCTCTCTCTCTCCCCCTCTCCCTTCCTCTCTCCTGCCCCCCCTCTCAATTCCTCCTCCTTCCCACCCCCTGCAAAGCCCATGTCTGGTCGAAAACCTGCAGGCGACCATGAAGTCAGGGTTGATTCTCAGGCGGACCTGGAGCCGCTGACGGTGTGCAGGCGCCAGCGACCTGGCATGAGCCCTACATGAAGGTATGGGCAAGCTCGCCAGCCTGCCGAGCAGCAGCGCCAGAGTGTTCTGAGAGCCTCTGCCTTTGCTGGGTCTTTGCCGATCGCTCCGCCATGGCGCCGTTCCTGCTGCTGCCACCGCCTGCGGTTGCTGAGACCTGATCGATCCCCTGCTTGTAGAGAGCGGCACGCAACGAGGAGCCGGACGGGCCGGCAGCGAGCCGCGCGGAGAAGGCGCCGCGGAGGGAGGTGGGCGGCGGCCGGGCTGCGGGCCTGGACCTGGACCTCAATGCAGTGCCGGGGCTGGCGTTCGCATTCGATCTCAATGAGGCATGGAACGAGGAGGACGAGGAGGACCTACAGGAGGACGAGCGAGAGGGTGAGGCGGGCAGAGCCAGCGACGAGGCCGCTGCTGCGGTTGCGGCTGGTCCCGATGCAGCTGGACATGGGGGGCCTGACGGTGGTGCGGACGAGGAGGAGCCGCAGCCGCACAGAGTGGAGGAGGAGGGCGGCAGCAACGGGGAGGCAAGGTGGGCAGACGAGGAGCAGCGCTCCGGCGAGGCCGAAGCCAGCACTGGGAGCAGCGGCAGGAGCGACCGCGGCGGCGCTGCTGTCGAGCCTGCAGCGCAGCCCGAGCTGCCGGACTTTTTCTCCCGTGCCCTCGACCCCGTATCCGTTTCTCTTCCGTTTTGCCATCCTCTTACCTCCAGAAGCATGCACTGCTAACACTCACTTCCAAGCAACAAGATGAGCAACTTAACCGTCTCTCCCCTTCTGGTAGCTCATATCGCCACTCAAGCGTCACATTGACTTCAGTGTTCAAATACTCTGAAAGCTGAGCCCAATTTGCGGTCCCAGATGCTATCTCTACTCTGTTTAGCGGCTGGGCTGCTGCACAAACCTCTCTCGCCCTGAGCGATTGCTGCAGATCCTGCTTTTGGCAGCTCTAGCACAGACTGCTACTGCTGGATTTCTCTCTGTGACTTCGTTTGCAAGCTGGGACACCTTGACCATACTATGCTGTGGTAGCTTCCCCAAGGCTTTGACCTCGCGGGTAGGTACCATCACGAGTTTGTTTGTTCATAAACTTAAAGTGCTAAAATCTTTCTTCTGACATGCACTCTCCTGAGAGGCTTACTGAAGGAGGTGGAGGTCAGCCCCTGCCTGAGTTGATCCTCATGTAGAATCTGATGATGTAGACTAGAGATTGCAGGTCAACAGGTAAGAATGGCAATCTGCATCATTAGCGCAGCAGTCTTTGAGTGTAGCCTTGCCTTGGGTCTCCTACTAATGAGCCTAATTGATATGCTTGCAGAGCTGGAGATTGTGGAGGCCGCCTACCAGGCCCACGGAGCGAAGGACGCCGAGCGCCTGGTGCAGGTGCTGGATGCGGCGCTGGCAGTTTGCGAGGGTAGCCCTGGGAGCCCGAGCAAGTACCACTACCTCAGCTGCCTCGTCGTGGCCAAGCAGATACCTGAGGCATTCCTGTTGGACGCCGTCTTCAAGGTGCGAATCCAAGCTACTGCCAGGCCGAGCAGCCCCACGAGTCTACGCTCGATTGGACTCTGGACCCAGCTTTTTGCTGTTGTTCTTGACCAACAATACAACTCTCTTGATGATAATTCAGAAAGATACAGCCTCTCTTTACCTGAAAGTGCAGCACCTCTGTCTGCTAAGTTCAGCTAGAATTTTACCTGCACCCCCCACAGACTTCGCCTCTCAGTCCATTGTAGCACCGGGCCAAAAGGCAATGTCAGAGTGAAATGTTGAGCCACTGGCAGTGGTTACAAGCGACTGCGCTCGCTCCGCCTAGCTGCTTTGTGAAATGGTTAATTAATTTCCTTCCATTGTGTACTAAGCATACTCATTTGGCATCAATCATGGCAGCGTCTTCTCTCCTTCCTGATGCCACCTGAGGAGGGGCAGAGCGCCCCCACAAAGAAGGGCTTGAACCTGCTGCCGTTACTGGCCTGCCGGCTCCTCCACCAGAGTCTTGCTAGCACGCCCGAGTGGCCTCTTGACCTTGTCCAGGTGCATACGGCTGCAACCCCCTCTCCTTTGTTCCCGTCTGTCCTGCTATCCTTCCCATCTGTTGCTAGCAATCATGATAGTGCTTGGCATGCTGTTGACCGTCGTCCTCCATAGAGCGTCACTGAGACCATCCAAGGTGCAGTGGGGTCATACCATGACGTGGTCATTTGGCCTCTGCTGTAAGGATTCAATTCAGGTTTAAGAATCAAGGCTTCAACACAGCTGATAGCAATGCCTCCTGTCTTGTGTCATGCACTATCCCTCTTTGACCGCTGCACCTTTGAAGGCTTACTTGGAGGACTATGTGGGCCCAAGAACGTGGGTTGAGCGCGACTCCTGCAAGGACTTCGTCGCCGCCTTGTTGACCGCCTTTCCAGATCCTGATGTGCACCATCTTCAGCTGCACTGTGATGGAGTTTTTGTTCCTTCCAGGCATCTTAGAGATGAGAGATAGCTGTTGAGGAATTGCCATTAGTCTGAGAGAAAAGGCTGATTGAATTAACAGCAGTGACTGGATGGATAACACACATCTTGATGTCATGTGCCTGCAGGAAAGTGGAGACTCTGTCGCAGGCGATGGTTCACTAGAGTAAGCAAACAGACAATCAGAAAATATGTGCCTCACCTTGTGCATTTTGTCCACTTCTTGAGGGGTTGAAGGCAAAACTCACTTGGCAAGGTGATGATTTGCTGAGTTGGGTGAAATTGACTGACAGGAATGCGGTGTCATCACCTGCTGCAAGGAGCAACCCCTCGTCGCTGGTACATGGCCCCACTCTGCGTTTGTCTGGGAGGCTTGACAGATATCTGCTACACCCTGGTCTATGATGAGGCCTTGTCATAAGAACTTGGCAGCAGTCAAGTGGACTCTTGGGCCACCACTTGGTGTCCCTGGCACTCCCTCAACAAGGATCTCAGCAGCTTCCAGTACTCTGGGATAATCACCGAGGGTTACTGTCGCGGTCGTTTTGTAGGGGCCTTATGAGAGGGAGGCGCAACAGCAGGGGGCACGGCAGCTGTTTCTGGAGGTGCTCAGCCGGCTACTCGACCAGGCCTCTGTCAAGGACAACCCACGGCAGCTGATGAGGTAGGTCCATGCCCATCATTTCTCTTGTTCGCCACTCTCAAAGGGGATCTCCAACAAGGTCTCCTCTGATGCTGGCCAGCATTGATAGTTTCAACATTGACATTGCTTGCACAACATATATTACTATATGTTACCCAATCGAGTGACTATATTATTAGTATCCTTCGTTGGTGCAATACTTGGCTGTGAGTGCTGCTTCTCGGGCTGGCAGGCTGTTGTCCCTGGGAGCTGGCTGGGAGGAGACTCGCGTGGTCGGCGCGTCGATGCTGTCGCCTTGGCTCAACAACGCCCTCCACCTGAAGCAAGCCAAAGAGCTGACCTGGCGCATCATCAAGCTGACTTGTGGCATTTCAGACAACGACTATGCAACCCTCTCACACCTTCTCTCCATCAAGGTATGGTGTTGGTGGGCACTTTGAGCTAGTGGCAGTAGAAAAGTGCTTCTTGTTGAGGAGCAATGCAGACTGGCTGGCACGACGCAAATTGAGGCCCACGCTCGAATGGGTTCTTTGATTACATCTGTGTGTATCAGATCAAAGCGCTCCAAGGCACCAGCATCACTGCTGAGATCATTGCAAGAGTCGTGAAAACGAATTCAGATTGTGCCACTTTTGCTCTCAAGGCAAGTCTCTGCGACGGAGATCTTGATGCTCTATGACAAAGATGCAAGTATTGATGATCACTTTTGATGCTCTATGCAAATATGATGCCTGAAATTCGTAAGTCGACCAAGTAGGTGAACAACGCAGCCTTCTCTACGAGCACAGGGCATTCACGACTCTGTGTGGTGTTCACAAGCACTGAAAGTAGGTATAAGACTGTTGCTCCTCTACAAAACTTATGGCCTCCAGTACACTAGTAAGTCAATTGACAATGCTACTTACACTTGCGCAAGGTTCTGCTGACCTTTGATTTTGTGCAGACGTTTCTTCTTGCGGATCTGCAGAAGGGATCTCCTCTGAATTCAAAAAATGTGGTGACTGCACTGAAGGCTCTCCCAGAATCGCCACCGCCAGAGCTGCAATTAGCTCTAGTCTTTCAGGTCAGCAGAGATTGACTTCAAAACCTTTGCAAAGTGAGCTTCCTATACAGTTCGGACCTAGACAGTGGCCTCATTAAGCTACCATATGCTTCCTGTGCCAGGAGTTAGCTACTGATGTCGAGCATCGACCAAAGATTGCTGCTGTCATTCGAAGGTATGCGTGTCTCTAGCTCCATGTCTCCTTTATCGCCGTGCAGACTGAATGCCAAGTGTCATATGTTTGTTCTGAGTTTGACTGCTTGATTTTGTGAGAGGCAATGACTATTACCAGCTTCTTGAAGCCTAAGCTCCACTTTACCTTTCTTCAGAGCAAGGCAGGCAGTAGAACAAGCTAAGCACTTTCAGAGCCCTGAGCAGGTTGGTGAGGCATGGAGGAGACATCAGCATGCATGCCCTCTGCCGGGGCCTCATGCAGCCCTGGCCAGCCATGCGGGATCAGCCCGAAATGCTGAAATCCCCCTGGCTCTTTCAGGTGCTCTTCCGCTTCTCAGCCTGTAGTGGGGTTGCATATGTATTCTTGTACTCGTGCAGTTCCAGTGCTCATTGTTGGTTTGGTCTCAGTCAGTCACCTACATTGCCAGTTCTTAAGTACTGTCAAATACTGCACTCTGGGTGGTCTTATGCTCACAACAATGCAAGATGCACTAATATCAGTAGGTGATACTAGGGAAGTTATCGGTAAGAGACGTCAAGCATCCTCGTTCGCAAGCTATTGACTACTAATTTGAGAAGCCTTTGGTCTATTGCTCCTTTGGAGCCTTTGGGCTCAGGAGCTCTCCTTGAGATTTCTCTGTGAAAAGATGATGTCAACATGTGGTACGATCTGCTTCTATGTCAATGTGGGCAGATGGTCGAGCTCGTGTCTGCAGTCCTTGTTCAAGCTGCTGTGCCATTGGCCTTAGATGAAAGCCAGGTGCCAGCCATGCTCAGCAAGGAGAAGCTACAAGCAGCGACCAAATTTTGGACAGGAGTAGCAGCAGTTCAGGTCAGACCAGCCATTCCTTGGTGTGTATCTGGCGCACGAGGTTCTTGCGCTGTAACTAGCAAGAGGAAGCTTTGCAGAACAAAGAGAAGACCAGCTTGCCAAGGATCATGCACCAATAACTCACAGAATGCGAACATAAGTATTGCTGGACCTCAACTCATGTCAGCCTTAGGTGCTAGAAAAGTAAGAGAAGACGGACATGAGTGAAATTTCTGCAGACAGTAACTCCTCTGAGACGCAGTGTCTGCTCAAGTGCCAGACTATGTCGTCATCATGGCTGATCCTTTGACACCCTCCAGGAGGAGGCAGTGGCTTGGTCAAGTGATGTTCTGGCAGCCTATCTCCCGGCCATTACAGACCGAGAGTTCTTAAGCTGCATCTGCAAGCTGCTTATCTTGGAGGACCTTGTCAAGGTGTGAAGTCCTGCTTTATAGGAGGTCTCTACGATGAAATGTATGTGTGTAAGTTGATCACTATTCGTTGATTCTGCAAGAAGAAGCTGATGTGGAATGCCCATGTCCATATTCATAAGATGTCCATTGGCTTCCACCTAGCTTCGCCCTGCAATCGTCAGCTCTACAGACTTCTCCTTGCTACAAGCAGAGTTGGCCATATCTTTATACGAACTTACTTCTCCTGGTCTTGGCCGGACTGGTGCAATCTGCTGTCTGTGATACTGACTTACAATGTTTCAGCAGGAAGGTGACGAGAAAAAGGGTGTTGAGATAGAAAAGTCGGCTGAGGTGGACATGGCTGGCCTGAGATTGATGGCCCGCTCTCTTCCGGTCACTGAGGCCACGCTGGCAAGGATCATTGTCATGGGTCTTTCTGTACGTTCACCCTCAAGCTATACTCTGCTTTTATGGGATGCCAAATTAGCCAACTTCGTGCTTTTAACATGGACTTGATTTGTTAGATGTACATTTCTTGCAAAGTGCAACGACCGCGTCATCTATCTTATCATCATTGTCAGTTTTGTTCAGCTTTTCCTTTTATAGCATTGTATGATCTTAATCATGTGCGAGTGATCCAGAGTCCATTGTTGCACATGTCCCAAACTATGAACAGGATGGCAATCCTCTTTCCCGGGAGTCTGCTGTTGAGGTCCTGGACCATCTTATACTCAGAGCGGCCGAGGCCCGGCAGAGAATCCCTGCTGCCTTGCACGCCAAGAGTGCCCAGGTCTGACAACTCAGACAAGCCAGTGGTTGATTTGAAGCTCAACATAATTCTGTGCAGCCAAGAAAGCCAGATGATGTTGTCACGTGATGCTCAGATATCAGCAATCATTCTACTTGACAACTGTTCAACTCGGAGATGAGTCAGTGTGGTCAAGAGAGCAGCATGGTCAACTAATCTCTCCTTATCTTCTTGAAAACAGCTATCTCTAGCCATATTGAAGCTGAGCAGTCCAGAGGCAATTGCAAGAACGACAGAGGCGGCTTCTCAATCAGGAGTGAGGGAGCTATTGTTGCCTCTGATGTCATCTGCTGCATGGCACTTCGTGCATTATGAGCACCTGAGAATGCACACGACATAGGGGACAGGTTCTGGTACTTAGATAGGAGGTACGCGTTATCTATAAGCTCAGCACCACTTCACTTTTTGGGCTTTGCGCAGAATGCATCTCTCTTTTGGAAGGCATGTTTGGCCATCGTGGTTTTGGCTGCGGCCAACCCAGTATCTATTGGAGCCTTTGCTTGGACCAACATTCCGTCTGTGAAGCTTCTGATGGAGGCTCTCATCACATGCTCGGCACATCCCTATGCCACCAGTCATTCAAGGCATGGATTTATATTGGGTTGACGCACCTAGAAGGCTCTGCAAAGGGAATGCTGATGAGAGCTGCAGAGCTGCTTGTTGCTGTTGGTCTACAAGCTGGCGCTGCACGATCAAGGGATACACGCAGCAACATGTGTTGAGGAAGTCATCAACTATACATGTCAACTTGAGAACCTTGTCAATTCTGTGTCTTGTGGCAGTCCACGTGGGAGAGGCACAGCTCAAGCGCACATCAATGATGCCCACTCAAGTGCCAGTGTAAGGCAGCCTTTCTTGTCATCAATCTCTGAAGATGCAGTTTTCTGACCCCATCTGGTACCTGCCTGCCAGCTAATTAGGTAGATACTGAATTCCAGATTGTCAGCTAAATACGTTGGACAAGCTCGAGCATGCTTGGCAGGCCCTTATAGCCGCCAACCTTTGCATTTCCAGAGTAGCATCTGCATCTGGACTACTACTTTGGACTTGAGTGTCCAGTAACATGTTTACCAGATACAAAAATGTCGCACTTTGATCACCTCAGGAGGGACCTGCGGCTGACGACCTCGGTACGCCCATTATCCATCCGGCAATGCCACCAGGCGAGTTGTGGGAGGAGTTATATCGCAGGGATGCCAAGCTCGGCCTGGGGTGCAGCCTAAGAGCCAGCAGGAACCCCGACTGGCTCGCTGAAATCGCCGGCAGCCAGGTACGTAGACCATGTTGAAGCAGATGTGCAGAGTCAGTGAGTACATAGCTTTGGATTTGCATCATGGCCTGACGCCCGACTTGGTGCCTCTCAAATTTGCTTGTGGTAGATGTCTTGCAGGATATCAAGGATGCCTGGGCATGGCTGCGCGAGGTGCTGGAGAGGGATCCGGGAGTATGTTCATCGCTGCCTACTGCGTGGCAGGCAAGATGGCTTCTTAGAAATTTATTTATCCAATAGAAAAGTATTCAACTTCACTATTATTTATGATAGTTTCAATATAATCTATATTTTTTTCTGCAAAAAACGTCATCCTCACTGTTGCTGAGTATTGGCCAAGAGTTGCCTAGCTTGGGGAGTCTGCACAGTAGGTTGATAGCTCCCTACAATGTCGATGTTCTTAGCTCTGATTTGGCAGCTGCGGTGGTTCAGGCAGAGCTCTTCTACCAGCTGGTGGCTTTCAAAGTCAAGGACGACCAAGCGATGGCTTTGCTGGCTCAAAGCCTGCATGCGGTTGCCGTTGGAGCAAAGGTGTGTCCAGACTCACAGGAGCAGCACGGAGAGGAAAGGGAAGGCCCTCTTCCTATGCCTCTGAGGAATACGGATGCCACAGCAGTTATTGGCTTCTTTGCAGGTGATGCATCTTTCCAGGCAGCTCTGGAGCCTTGACTTGCCGATGATGTTGGGTTCAGTATTTAGGCTTCAGGGTTTAGTAGGGTTCAGGGTTTAGGGGTTTTAGATTAGGGTTTAGGATTTAGGGTTTAGGGTAGTCTAGCTCTGTAGCCTTGACTTGCCATTGAAGGAATGCCTCATCCTACTTGGGCTTCTCTTAATCGGTGTATAAGTAGCTCGAAGTAACTCATTTTAGCCTGTAATTACTTTGATCCGGTGCAGGGAAGCTCGCATCCAAGAGCTCTTTGGCACGCCAGGTGAGCAAGCAGTGCCTCTTGACGATTTTCGGCCACATACCAGGCAGCCCTGCGCAGGTACATACAGCTCCCACTGGCAGAGCATCGCCTTCGGCTGCAAATGCCGGCCAGCTGGGAGCAAAGGCAGTAGCACCTCAGGTCAGCCTGGTTACTGGCGTCCAAGCAACGTGGCTTGAGGCAATGGACTCTCTACTAGAGCCCCAGAAGGCAGACATCATGGCTGTCGCGGTGCCCCATCTGAGGCATGCCATCTTCCAGGAGCCATCCGCTTTTGAGGTATGCCGCTGACTTTCACTTGCACGTTGACCGCTTATACGTCAAGAGTTGTCGTTGCACACTTCTTACTTGCTTGACTTTGAGCGTCAACAAGGTAGAGGCCATGCTCATCAAATTTGTCGCACTTTCCTACAAACCTCTAAGAAAGCATGATCTTGTTCCACAATGTTGGCAGGTAGCAGCTTACTTCCACGTCCTCGCTCAGTACGAGACCTGGGACGGTTTAGCACAGTGCTACGTCCAGCTGGCCCTTGCACGGCCGCTATTTGCAGCTGGATTCTTTCCCCATCATGAAGCAGGCCCGTCAGGAATCGACATCCAAGGACAACAATCCTCGGGTTTTGCAAGCTGGGAGCCTCTAAGATCTGAGCTCCAGCAGGGCATCGTGAGAGCTATCTGCGAAACAGCGGGTGCAGAGCGTGGAGGTCAGGCCACCGAGAATGGCAGGAGGGCCGGCATCTGGGCGCTGTGCACTCTTGTCTCATGCCCAAGGGACTTCGTAACAGGAGCTTTTCAGGAGGAGTACGACAAGCTGGTTGCGACGCTGTTGTCGGACCTGGATGGTGGCAACAAACAGCAGCAACAAGGAATCACCACCTCCTTGATGGATGACAACCAGTTGCTGCAGCTGGCTAATGGCTGGGACTCGAGGCTGGCAAAAGGTGGGGGATTGCTCCGCACCAGCACGTTCATGGACAACATCCAGTAAACCTGCACTCTGTTTGTCGTACACTCATTTGCTAGTGCTTTTGACCCGATTGAGTCTGGGTTTTACACTTGTCAAACTGGTGCGTCTGATTCATTTTTATTTTTGACCATCCTGGACTTGATAGCAGGGCTCGCACTTCATGTGAAAAAAGTATCAGCAACGCGGGAATCTGGCAGTGATGAGCTTTTGACGACAGCTGAAAGGGTTATCTCAGATTCAGGGATCCAGCTGCCGAAGGACAGGTACATAAGGATGTTGTGTACACATCTAGCACATGAATGCACGGTTGTGTGCCTGGCCAGAGATGCATGTATTGTTGTCCTTTGCACCCGCATTGACGTTATGCAGGTCTGCAGTTGTCCTGGCATGCTTATCTCAGTCCTATTTAGCCAACTTCATCCTCTAAAGTGACTGTGATACCAGTCACCTCAACAGGGTACCAGGACATTCATGTAGATATACATCCAATCTGAGCATGCCGCTTCTCCTGTATTAAGCAGCCCAACCTGTGGGCTGTGTCTGCGCTAGTCATTGTAGCTACCTAAACCCACTGTGCTCCCGCCACAGGTTGCTACGATCAGTGGAAGTTGGTGGTGAAAGAAGAGCTCTCGTGAAGGAGGAGGGCTCCACCGAGGCTCTCAAGGACGCTGGCGGTCTGCAAAAGGAACGAGTCATGGCGGAGGTGCAGGTCGCAAGTGCAGAGGACATTGATACTCTAACGCGGAGAGCACTCGAGTGGCTGTCATCTACGGGAGAAGATGTGAGCGAGAGCAAGGAAGTGCTTAAGGGTTCGGCGTACTGGTCCCTCAGGTGCAGGATGCAGTCGTCCGGTGAAGACAGCTCGAGAGTCGCCGTTGCCTGCGCTCGCGCTTTCGCACAGCACCGCTTCGAGGAAAATGTGCCACAAGGGAAACGGCTGACCCTTCTGCTCCAGCTCGTCTCGGTCCTCTGTCGCACTCTGCAGAGGTCCAACCAGAGCTCACGGGCTCCCGGGCCAGACGACACACAGCTTGCTGCAGAAGGGGTCAAGCAGCGATTGCTGGCCATCAGCTGGTCGGCTCTTCCAAAGTATGCGACCGTCTTCCTGGGCCGCATTGGAGACGAGCTTCGACCCCAGCTTGCGCACCGCACTACTGCTCCTGCTGCAGCAATCGGCCACTCTGATCTGCGAGATGAAGACATTGGCAGGGAAGGGGGCATGGACACACCACAACTTGAACAGCTACCAGGCGACTCTTTGGCACGCTCTTTAGAGCCATTAGTAGCTGACGCCATAGATGGAGGAGGCAAAGGACGAGAACATCTGGCCACTGAGCAGAAGATCTATCAGCTCATCGGGCTACTCTCAAAGTTGCTACAGTGCAGCATGTATCAGGATCCGAATGCAAGGCCGGAGAAGGCAGGAGTTCTAGCAGAATTTGCGGACGAAAAGAAGAGGAGAGGCAGGGAAGTTATCATTACGGAGCTCTTGCAGTGGCTGGACTGTGACTGGGAGGTGCGCTCGAAGCTCGATAGTGTAGAGGACATGGATTTGGGTCGTGCGTTACTGGAGAACCTTGTAGATGTCGGATCCAGACAGGCTGTCAAGAGAATCGCTACCAGGCTCAGCTTTCAGATTGCACGCTGTGATCTAGCAGTTCCTGCAGCATCCCGGCCCGTCAGTGACAATTTTGCAGTAGCCAGATTTCTTGTGGACTGCCTGCAGCTGGGGCTTGCCGAGGCAAGTTACCCGTCTTCCCCATTTGCCCTTGCTGGACCAGATTGAGGTCAGGCCTAATTGTGCTATTTCATGGAGATCTGCAGATGATCCTCTACACTCCACCTCAAACGTGTGACCAGCCAAGGCTGTGACTTTCACTGTGATTTTCTTATTCTTGATTACAATGCTCAGGAATAGTGCTCAAGACGTATTCCTGCTGCCTGACGTGCGCATCTCAGTTGACAGTTGTTTACTTGTTGAAAGCGCAGGTGACGGCCGAGGCTTTGGCAGATGCCTTTCTTTTGCAGCCCGAACGTAAAGATGGGGCTTGGCTGGAGCCTCTCATGATGGCCGTTACATCTGGCATTGTCAATGCCCAAGCGCTCCAGCACCACCTGTATGGCGTAGCCCCTGCTTGAACCCTTTGAAGTGCAAGTCCTCTGCACAGATGCTCCAAGAGACTCGATTTGCTTTCAAGTTCCTGCACTCTCAATACAAGATATGCAGATTCAAGATTGGCTTTCTAATAGCTCTGGATTGATCTGACCCTCATGGACTTTGGAGCTTGCTGTTGCTCATAAGTCATTGCTTCCATGAAGCTTCTGCTCACCATGTTGGACCGGCGTGGCGCCCTTGCCCACACCTTTCAGAGCAACGAAGACAGAAGAAGCATCTGGGGAGGCCGTGGTTCGAGCTATTGTGAGGCTTCAGGCCCATCTGTACATTGCCTCACCCTCGTCGCTCAAAGCCGCCTGGCGCTTGGACAAGCGGAGAATCCTTTGCTGCACAGCAGAGCTCCTCTCAAGCATGAGTATGGCACAAGTAAGTTGCTCTGATCTGCAGCTGCAGCTGAAGCTGCAAATGGGCGCTTTGTGCATTGCAACCAAGCCATGCTTCTTGTGACTATATCATGCTCTCCTTTGGCGCAGGGCAAAAAGTTGGCCTGGAATCTTGAGCTACACAAGTACCTGCAGTCCTTATGCTCCGTTGACAATGCTGCAGCAATGGCTGCTACAGGTAGGATAAGATCCACTCCTGCAGTGCTAAGATCGATCAATCGACTGATTGTTTGATCAGTTGGTTAATCGCTTGTGGACAATTGTACGCCTTGTTGCTGACTGCATTGGACATCTTGAGCTAAGCTGGCACTGCGGTGTCTCTCAACAGGCTTCTGCAAAGACTTCAGTAGAAGGCACCCGGCTCTGCTGCTCTCTCATCTGCCAGCCCTCGCTATCCAACTTCAGGTGAACAGCCCAGGTTCTGGATCAGTCCAGCCGGCCCAGCCTTCTAGCTAGCACACCACCCTGGCTGTGAACAGCTTGTGCTTAGTGGAGATTGATCGTGAGCAATTCTTGTTTGGACATGACTCCAGTATGTCAAGATTCTGGAGAAGCAGCACATGTATAAGTAGCAGTCACTTAAGCCGAGAGTGACAATGCATGTTCTATTTGCAGGAGGTCATGAGGGAAGAGGGAAGCATTGCCACCAATGGAAGCCTCTATTTGCGAGCAGTCGCTATGCTAGATTCAGTCCGCCATTTCCTGCTCCCGTCTTACAACGGGCACGAAGCCCAAGGGGAATCCCTGAGAGGGGCTTCCTCAGCACCCAGCAAGGCAATGCCTCCTTGGGCCATAAAGCCACTGGAGTCAATGCTTAAAATCATCTTCGATATCCTGAAGGCTGTCAAAGGGCAGGGCGCGCAAGAGCAGGGGAACGCTGCAGTCGTCGCCCAGCTCGTGGACTTCCTATGTCACTGCGTCGTAGCAGGTACACATATACTTCAGATTCATGTGATTGTGTCAGATTGCAGCGAAGGCTTGCAATGCGAAGGTTATCTGAATGTGCCAGTGTGCTGCACAGTGGCACGTTGCTCCTGCAGCAACTTTTGACCATGTCTTTTCGCTTACTGCGTGGCACAGGGCAGCATTCAGCTGCCTTAGTTGCAAGGGAGGAAGACCTTTTGAGGGCCTTGGAGGCAGAGTATGTCAAAGTCAAGAAGCTGGGGTTCCTGCAATCGCTTCTGCATGACCAAAGTTTACGTTCACAACAGTTGTCAAGGGACATTGCCACTCCTGAGCTGCACCATGTGCGGACAAGGCTGGCCAGGCTCACTCAAGTCAGGCAGCTGGACGTTCTGGCAACCAAAGTCTATGCGCATAGCCCTACACTTCGTAGCACCATGAGGGTAACGATCCATCCCCCTTCAGTGTCAGTGTAAGAATCTGAGTGACACTCTTTTTTAGGTGGCACGATTTGGTTGACAGGCTAAACCTTCCTGTCTGGCTTTGTAACTTCCAGGAGGCGGACATTTCTGATGACCACGAGGATGGTTACAACGGAGCCCCAACAATGCTCGCCTTGTTGACTGACATCGAGAGGGCTTCAGCCAGGATGCCCCCTGTCCTGAGCATGCTGGAGAATGAACTGCTGCCGACGCTTGACATTTGCGACCCTGCAATTGAGGAGCTTGCTACTACCCTCATTGAACGGCTGCTGGAGAGTCGCATGAGGTTGTGCACTGCAGCTGCGCAGACTGAACTTCTAAAATCAACATCAATCTGTGGAAGCACAAGAGGCCCAGCTGTGAAGTGTATCAGCTGAAGGCTATCATCCAGGGCTCCAGATTTCTGAGGCATCTCTTGTTAAACAATGTATTGCAGCTTGGAGAACGCGGATTGTGTGGCGACACGGCTCTTGAAGCAGTTGACAAGCAACAGGACAGGCTTAGTGCATTCCTCTGTACAAAGAGTGGCTCGCTTATTCCCATTACTGTCAGGTACTTATTCTGAGCCAGTGGTGCAGAAAGTCGGCCACAATGTGTGTGCGTGAGCGTGGTCATGCATGCGAAGAAGCCTGCGCGCGTGCCCATGTGCGTGCTCGAAACTGTGCTTCCTTGTGTGCGTGCCTCATCAGGGATGCTTTGGCATGTCTGTCTTCAGGATGCTTTGGCTTGTCATTGTGTGCAAGTCACACAAATGACAAGCCTCTGGTGCCCAAGTTGTGGTGCTGAATATTATATTGCATATTTTGCAGGACAAAGAGAGGAGTTGTTACAGATGCTATTCGAAACAGGCTATGTAGCAGCAACAGAGCTTCCAAAGTTGCTCCAGTTACCTTTTAGTGTACATTGAATTAGCATAACCAAGGTTTAGGCTGGGGGGAGGCTACAAGTCAAGTCCGTGCAGCACCTCCTAAGGTGCAAGCACACGAGCTGCTCCGTCAGTCCCTCTGCATGCGCTGGGCTGGATGGCACGGCCACCCTTGATGCATAGTAGCCGCGATATTTCCTTCTCTCTATCACCTCGTATGGCCCCCTTTAGGAGAGCAAGATGCGAGGTGTGCGCATCGCCAAGCCCACGCGCGATGATGCACGCACGGCCAGGGACGGGGTAGTGTCCACTCACTGTGTGTGACAATGTTGGAGACTCCAATAGCGAAATTTAAAAGCAGAAGTAATGGCAAAACTTATGAGTTTAAAGGGGCCCGCAAGATATCGATGTTCTATGTGATAGTCGTGAGAGCAACAGCTTGAGTTAATGCTTGGGCTGGCCACACTCACCAAGCGGGCGACGGTTGTGAAAGAAGAGAAGTGGCTCTCCCAGCGGGGGCAAGGGCTGTGAAAAGCCAGCCCGAAAAGAATTGACAAAGGTTCGAAAGGGCCAAATGACGGGAGGGCCTAAAGCACTAAGCAGCTACGAAGGGGCCTCAAGATGCTGTGTCAGAACGGGGGATGATGGACCACTCAGTAGGCACGAGTGAGGAGCCTCAAATCCGACAGACTAGCTGCCGGAAAATTATCCTCCTGACGAAAGCCGGAGGCCGCAGCGAGAGCACGGCCAGCACGCAGGTGCAAGGCGTGGGCCTTGGACCGCTGAAGGGAGAAGGACAATCGCATACGATATACCTGAGCCCACGAGCCAGCGGCGTTGAAGTCAGCCGGCTCACCACGTCTGCGGGACACAGCGCGCCGCGCAAGCCTGGCCAGCAGGTCGAGCCACTTTCACAGCGACGGCTGCGAAAGAAGAAGAAGTGGCTCTCCCAATGGGGCCTCTCCCAAGGGCTGTGAAAGGCCAACCCAGATCCCAGTCCAAAGGTGTAACGATCCCGCCGCTTGGATCCCGCCACACGGTGCTGCCAGCGTCACATGGCCGCAAGTCGTTTAACGGACAAAGTGGCCCGACCAGGTGGCGCGGGCGGGCGGCTTGTGGGGCAAGTGGCCCGCCTAGGTGCGCGAAAGTCCCGCCCGTCCTGGAAGACCCCTCGCCAGCTTCAAGAAGTGCGCGCCCATAGAGAAGAGGGGCTGGCAAAGCCAGCCCAAAAAAGAATGGACAGTGTCCAAAGCCAAAGAAAGAGGAGCCGGAAAAAGGACTACACTACAAAACACTGCAGAACACAGAGACAATGCAGAGGGAAGCTCAGCAGTACCCACGAGTGAGCAACATCAGGTCTGAGTAGCTCGCTGCAGGGAAAGAGGCACTCCGCCGAGACCCAGAGGCGGCGGCCATAGCACGGCCTGCTCGCGTGTGGACGGCGTGGGCAAGGGAGCGTCGAAGCGATACGGCCAGGCGCATGCGGAAGACTTGTGCGAGCGAACCGGCGGCGTTGAAGCCGGGCAGACCCGGCCGCCGGTCAATGGCCTGGCGGGCAAGCCGCTGAAGGAGATCCAGCCAGCGGCTGCCGAAAGCCCCGTGTCCATCCATCGCCAGGGCCGCGAATTCATCTCCCACCGGGTGATCTGCATATTTTCGCTCCTTGCCCCGGGCCGCCTGGCCGACCGCGTGCCCTGCAAACGACGCCGATCTGGTGGGATTGGCGGAGTCGATGCAGTCAGTTGCCCAGGGGACCGCCGCCGGGCGGGATGGCGACCAGGTCGGCGCGTCGCGTATGGGGCTGGCCGTCCGCGCCCAGCTGGATGTGCATGATGGAGGAGTTCTCCACCGCGACCTTAAAACCAGCCTCCGAAAACACCCCCTGCATACCATCGCGCAGGAGGTCGTGGGAAGCGGTCCGCTCGCCCCCGTGTGCGCAACGGAGCATGTGTGCGGCCAGCTCCGCAGGATCAGCGTGACGGGCACCGCACTCGCATTGAGTGACGCCCACGAGGCAGGGAGGGAGGAGGCCCAAGAGCCGGTGGACCGCCGTCCTGAAGACCTCGTCGGACATGGTGAGCGCAGCGTGGAGTGGGAGCGCTGATAGCCACGCCGCCGCCCCAGGGGAGGAGGCCGAGAGCAGCCGGGCGCGCCCTCAAACGTCAGCCGGAGGGAGAAGCTCCACCACCTGGTCGGAGGCCGCTTTTTCAACCAGCGCCGAGAAGCGTGCCTGGGCACGCTGGTCTGGGGTGTGGGCGAGGTGGATGAAAGGAACTGCTCAGACATGTGGGGGTGGACCGCCAGGAGCCCGTCGCGGGCAGAGCGGAGGGCAACCTGAAAAGGCAGCTGACCGATCTCCACCTCAGCTGCCGCCCGCTCCAGGGCTGGCCGTGCACGAGGAACCTCTGGCACATGGGGGCTGCCACCTGAGCCCAGCTACCCATGTAGGCCGCCTCGCAGGCGCGGGCAACTGAGCGGCATCCCAAGCCGCCACGGCTGGTCGGCAGGCTAGCCTGCAGCAGCGCAGCTGGTGAGGTGAGGAACGCGGGGTGCTGCACGAGGGTGGCCGCGGACGCCAGGATGCCGGAGTCGAAGGCCGCATACGCTGCCTTCACCTCCGACGAGGGGGGAATGGTGCGGGCCAGATAGTGTGGCCAGCTTCCACCCTGCAAAGGAGGGGATCCTTTGGCCCACCGTTCTTCTTGCAGCGAGCTACTCAGACCTGATGTTGCTCACTCGTGGGTACTGAGCTTCCCTCTGCATCGTCTCTGTAATCTGCAGTGTTTTGTAGTGTAGTCCTTTTTCCGGCTCCTCTTTCTTTGGCTTTGGACATTGTCCATTTTTTGGGGCTGGCTTTGCCAGCCCCTCTTCTCTATGGGCGCGCACTTCTCTTCTTTGCGCTGGCTCACAACCGCGCTCTCAAGGCCTCTGCGGCACGGGCAGCAGGGCGAGCAGCCTGGCTTCAATGTCTTATTTGGGCTGGCTTTGCCAGCCCTTCTTCTCAATGGGCGAGCACTTTCTTCTATGTCGCCGGGTCCCTCGCCCAAGTCTTTTGGATTGGGAGAGCCACTTCTTCTTTCGGATGCGCTTGGCCATCTCTTTGCAGCGGTCCCTTACCTTCGCGGTCCACTTGCGCGCAGGCCGCGCTTTGGCGGCGGCCTCCGGCTTCCGTCAGCGCGACGTCTTTCCGCCTGCTAGCGATTTCGAACCCTTTCGAACCTTGTCAATTCTTTTCGGGCTGGCTTCTCACAGCCCTTGCCCCCATTGGGAGAGCCATTTCTTCTCCTATTCAGACTGCATCTACTGACTAGAGGTTACTGACGGTCAACAACTTACCGGGAAACCTTAGCGAACGCGCATTTTGGCCCCATCCGACCTTGTCAATCCTGTCCGTGGTCACTGTTCACAGCCCTTGCCCCCTTCGTACTTGGCCCTCCATCGCTCAGTACTCACTCGCTCTTTCTCCTTAAAGAGAGCCACCTCCTTTCATTTCTTTGGGCTGGCCTTCTCACAGCCATTGCTACATTCTCCCACAGGTGCCGCCACTACGGGTTTAGTAATGGCACCCAAGAAGCTAAACCCTGAATAGGCTAAACCCTAACACCAAGACTAGAACCATGGCGGGCGCGTGGCCGCCGCGCGCGGCGGCTGCCGCGGCCCTCTGCCTCGCCAGCTTGCTGCTGCTGGAAGCAGCGGGCCTGGCGGCCGCCGCCGCTATGGCTGCCGCCCCCGTCTCCGGTGCGCAGTCAGCTTGCCGAGCCCACCATCGGTCGGCACCATGCGGGCGCTGCAGGCGAGCAGCGAGGGACGTCCTAGAGGACCTCCGCGCCTCGTCTCTGCGACTGGCTCCATCGCCGGCGCCGCCGTTAGAACGAATGCCACAGCCGGAGCCGATGCACGCCTTTGCCAGTGCTTCGTCGCCCCGAGTCGGCCAGTGGGCTTCGTTGGATCTACTCAGGCCGGGCCATGACGCCGCCGTCGCCCCTCCGCAGAGAACGCGCATGCCGCAACGCCCAGAGAGTGGTGGAGCTCCGGGGACCCATCAGCCGATGGAACCCCCGCAGACCTGCTCGATGTCCATGGGCAGCCTTTGAAGCAGTCCGATGCTGAGGAGCACGCGTCGCGCCAGGCGGCGGCGGCGGCGGCCCAGCGAATTTGGGCAGCAGCGTGGCCGCTACGGCAGATTCAGCGTCTTCTTGACGGCGGACTTGACTGCCTCCGCGGCCGAGCCACGTCCCTCACAGCGACCAAAGCCACAGGTCGGGAAGCCCTTATCCTCTCTAGTCCTCACCCTGCTGTTCCAGGATTCTTGACCCTTTCTCCATGCAGCGCTAAACCCAGAACCGAGGCCAAGAAGCTAGGCTTCAGATTTTGTACATCCTAAGTCTGGTTGCCAAACCTGATGCGCTTTGTATTGCATGCTCAGATCAACATCAGAGCAGCTCAGAGTTGATTCTGACCTCAGTAGGCTGCCTGATATAGTCAATCTGCTATTCCAATGGAGATGAGGCCAGTGTGAGCTGACGTTCCTGGTTCCAGTACTAACACCTGCTTGTTGCGTCAGCTGCTCAGAGCCCCAGCCACAGAGCTGCAGCTTGGATCGGGTGCGCATCGACGTCTTCATACTCGACGACATTCTGAGAAGGGGCGGCCTCCCCGCAGCCACGACGGCAGTGCTCGTCCTCCACCGCAACCTCACGCTGCCGTCGACGATGCGCCTCAATGGGGCCTTCTCCTGCACCGTGTTCCAGTGCGCCGCTGCCCCTGGTGGCTGCTTCATCCACAGCACCAGCACGCTGGCGCCAGCTGTGCTCATCCAGGGTGCCCATCATGTGCTTTTCGTTGGCGTCCACATCCACGGGCCCCCGCCTGTGGACCAAGTGGGCGCGTGCCCCGTCAAGCTCTACAAGTACATGGACGTGGCAGCCTGCCCCGCCCTCGCGGTGGCTTCCTCCCTCCACATCCACGTGGTCATGGCCACAATCTCCGGGGCCGTGCACGTCTTCAACTCCCGGCACTGCCTCTTGGACTCGCTCCACATAGTCTCCAAGGACTACGGTGTCGTCATAGGCGGGAAAGGGGTCACTGAAAGGCCCGACTTCCAGCTCATGCACAACACAATTTCCAACAACGTCATTCAGGGAAGGAAGATGGGTGTGCACCTCGCGTATGGAGCTGTTGGGGTGTCGGTTCTGAACAATGACATCCGTGACTTCTTCAAGTTCGGCATCTACCTTGGAAGGGGCATCCACAATACAGGCGACTGTGAGATTGCTGGAATGCCCTGCATTGCCGCCGCCCATTGAGAGACACTCGCACTTGCACCACCTGCTTTCCCTCTTGCATGTGTAGCTTTGTTGCGGATGACATTGTTGGTAGATATGAGAAGACATACTCTTACTTTCCGCTATTTATCCTGATAAGCCTTGCATTTGTCACAACTGTGCAGCAATGCACAATCTCGTGAAGCACAACTATCTCTTCACAGCCCCCCATGCAGTTGTCGATTCTGATGGGGGGGGCTTGTACGCCGCCACTCACTGGTTGAATCCAGGTATAGTCCAACGGCGTTACAATGCAGGAAAAGCTTCTGTTCTGCATATCTCAAGTCATCCATCTCAGTGAGCTTGATCCCCTGCCTGTTGTGGACTGGAGAATATATGACGGACATAGGCTGCCAGATGTACTAACAAAGATCTAGTGAAACCTAGAGGGCAAGCATCAGAGTGTTACATTGCAAGTGCTCATACAGAAGAGGCCCATTTGCCTCTTTGCAGGCAACAAGATGGAGTGCAACTATGTACTTGGGCCCATGGCTCACTGCATCTACCTAGACATTGCAGCCTCAGGCGTGACACTTGATGGGACCGTCTGCGTGGGCCAGAAGAATAGCATGAAGATGAACACGGGCCATGCCAATCGTATAACAGGCCACTTGACAATCGCGCCCCGCTACCAGCCTGGCTTCATAATGCCACAGCTTCTCTGGAACTGCATTCGTGACCCAGGCTCGTACTGGAATAAGATCCGAGAGCAATATTGGGACAGCCCTTCTTTTCAGGCAGTAAGCGTCATGTATCATACAAGGCCAAAATTTGTCTCAGGCGCTCAGTGAGCTTTCTGATGAAGCCTTGTTGAAGTCTTCATTGCTCCACTCTTTGCCAGGAGTATCCGTGGTTGACAGACTTCTGCGACGTCACTGAGATAGCTGGTGTCAGCTGCAATCAGGAGACAGGGCTCAATGCTTCGACCACTGGCAATTGCAGCGGCATGCCTACGCTGAATGTGTGGCAGGTTTGATTGCACCCAGTTCGATGCCGTGCTTCTTTGCTCTTTGACACCACAGAAAGCCCAAATCACCAAAGATTCACCTGTGATTGGTAATTCAGCACAACATCTCGGAGATACATGCTGCCTGAGTGTGCTTGCAAGGATGGATTGCAGTCCGTGGTGGTGGCTTCGCGAACGACGCGGGTGCCAGCCATTCTGCATACAGACCAGCTGCCGGCGCTGCCTTGGATCAACAACGTAAGCTTCACTGAGTATCGTGCAAAGACCCCAGAAGAAGCCTCTGCCAAGTATGGGCTTGACTTCATAGACATGGCCAATGGCGACTGGGGCTTGAGGCCGTCCTCGAGGATCTTGCAAGACAGCCCGGGCTTCCGGTCGTGCCCAAGGCGAGACGTGGGTCCCAGGCTCAGCAATGCAACCGCAGCCACGGCAGTATTCTTCAAAGTTCTTTGCTGCGGCAATGAAGGTGTGCAGAGGTGCAATCAACTTGACTTGATTGGCGAGGTGCTACTGGAGGTGGGAACCAATCTTACCCGAGACAGCCTGTAGTGAAGCCTTCGGTGTCGTATAGAACGAAGTGAATTTAAGCATCCACCTTGAAGACAAGCAAGATAAGGAAACTTGCGCACGAAGTGGTGAACAGTCTATCCAAACGATGGGTTGATCTGTTTGGTAAATGGCGTGATAGGAGCATCGACCAGTGACTATATAATGGTCTCCAGCTCTTGCCTCATTCACTCTGAAGGTTGCAACTAGATACATGACATGCATGGAGACTTACCACAATCCTGCCTAATAACATTCATTAATGGTTTCTCCCCCAACATGTTCACTTGTTGATATGATGGTTGTGACTTGCTGTATCTGAATTGGTAAAGAGATTCTGCAACTATTCAACAATAACTGATCGTATAGCTAGATGATCATATAGCGAAGGATATGTGTAATGTGCGAGGGTTATTCTGTCAGCTGTCAAAATTTAGGTATTGTCCTGAACCATCAGAGCCTTCATAGTCAGCAATGGGCTTGCAACCATACAAATGAAGTCAAGAATGTTCAATGAGTGGAAGACACTCCCTCTCACCAGTGGAGTAAAGATACATGGAGTCATTATATTGAACATCATGAAAGTTGCGAGAATGTCGAACTCCGCTACCGCATGACAGCAGTTTAACTGGCAGAAAGGTCATGAAGAGAAGGATGCCAATATGCTGTTCTGTAGTCTTTTATTCCACTATAATTTGGTATACTGCGTTGTGGTGGAAGCATGCAGCTGTGCTGGTAAGTGGTTGGTCTTGCCTGCGTGACCGACATTTCATCCTGTGGATATTAGTCACACACCACGTCGGTTCAGTGGTCTAGCACGCTGATCAGGCTAATAGCCTGAATCGCTCCTACGCCACGCCTCCATACCGTTAGATAGACATGTCTCACAGCGGCAGCCGACCAGACGATTCCCGGCTGCCATTTCCGCTCCAGCGACCCAGAGGACAGAAACAAACAGCTCTTCCAAAGTAAGGCAATAACTGTGAGAGGCCAGCCCAAAGAAAGAAAGACTGCCCTCAGAAGAAGGACGATGGAGTGTGCATTAAGAAGCAATGTACGATGCAATGGACGATGGAGTGTGTATTGAGTGATGGAGGGCCTGAGTGGCTAAGTACAGCGGCAAGCACGGTAGAGGGCGATGACTGTATTGGCCAGCCCAGAAAATGAACGACTCGGGTGGCCACTGGGGGCTCAGTATCTCTCAGTGAGCAGCCGCAGGTCAAATAGAATAATCTCCCGGTATCCCAGAGGAATTAAGCAAGAGCCATGGCCCTGAAGTTTTCTCGGCAGCTCAGCGCGCCACCGCCGCCGCTACCGCCGCCGCCCGGCGGCGGCAGTGCCGCGGCGTGCCACTCCAGAGTGGTGCCGGCGGTGCTGAGCGCTCGGCATGGCTCAGGAGTGACGCGCTGACAAGCCCCCGCTCGCACGCCCTTGCGAGCAGACTGCAGCGACCAGCAGACGCGCGCATTTCACCGTTCCCCCGACGGAAACTTCGTTACTGCTGCTTCCCGATCAGGACTACATTTACGTCTCAAGTGCTTAAGGAGGCCGAGCGCGCTCAGCTGCTCGGCCTCCTGCGGCAGCATTGGTCGCCGCTGTGACGTGCCACTGCCGAGATGGTGCAGTATGGGCAGTACCTCGTAGCGCATCAGGTTCCAGGCTGGGAGGCGTGAGTACCACTGACTCTCCCACCCCAGTCAGCAGTACAAGGGGATCATATGAAGGTCTTGAACAGGATTTACGCCTGTGCGTGATACGGTCTTGAGTTCTGAATGCGAGCCTGATTTCTTCTCATGCCGTGCATTTGGAAGTGCCTGTACCTTGCTGACAGGATGCTTTGGTAATAGGTACTACATACAATATAAGCAACTGAAGAAAAGGATCAAGGAGTATGCGGCCAGGCAAGGGGCAAACAATGAGGAGGACGGAGTGGAGCGCGTCCGCAGATTTTCTGAGATTGTGGATTCGCAGGTCAGGAGGGCTTTTTCTTGCATGTCTGTCAGTGTTCCTGTTGCCACGTTGCACAAGTCGTGATAGCTGAGGTGACATAGCCACTTGGCCGATTCCCGTTGCCATGTTGTGCACAAGTCGTGATAGCTGAGGTGACATAGCCACTTGGCCAAAGGTGCCATACTTTGGCTAAGTTTCTTGATTGTCCGTGCTGCCAGGTGGAGAGAACGGTGTTGTTCCTTATTGAGCAGCAGGGCTTACTTGCTGGCAGATTACAACGACTCCGCGAACAAAGAGAGATGATGGAGCCTCATGAGCAGCTTGTGGTAGTGCCACAACTCTTAGAAGCTTATAGGTAGGGGTGCCTTGACCACTGTGATAACTGGTCGCTGAGCAGCAGTTGCAAGCTACTGAGCTTACAAGTCGTAGGTTCAGCAGTCTTCTTGAGGGCTACCTTGATTGTCCAGCAGAGCAAGCTTCCCAGGAGCCAGGTAGCACATAGACTAGATAATCTCCTCTTATTCCTCAATAGACTTATGCTTGCAGTCCGTCAGAACATTGTTACACTGATAATGATCTACCACAGACAGATAGCTCCCTGGATACTGGATTGATGCATTGTTGGAAGTCTGTACTGTACTCGTTGCAGGGAAGTGGGGTCTGACTTGCTGAAGTTGCTGCAATTTACAGAAGTCAATGCAACAGCCCTACGGAAGATACTGAAGAAATTTGACAAGCAAGTGGGCTACCAGCTCCAGAAGCAGTACTATATCACGCGCACAAATCACCCCTACTCTCAACTTCAGCAGGTCCTTCGTCAAGTGGTATGCATCTCCACTTTGACTCTTATTGTTGTCGTGGGCACCTGACATTGGTGCTTGGCATACGTGAAACAATACTTCACCAGCCTTTTGACTCTTTCCTCGAAGGAAGCACCGAAAATGCCTCTCGTCATGAAGCTATTCTCGTGCTCATTCAAGAGTCAAGTGCCACATTGTGGCAATAGTTTGGCATTGTTGACGGTGTGGTTTTGATGTCTGTGACCCTGTGTATGTAAGTAAGTCTGCACATTAGCTCTGAATCCATGTCGGCTCATCAGGGACTTGGCGCAATGGTGGGTACCATCTCCAGAAACATGACGGAACTTTTGCAACAGCAAAGAGCATCCAAGCTCCACAGGCAGACATCCTTTTCTTTGTATCGACAGCCTTCTCTTCCTTCACAGCTTGAGAATGAGCCTGTCATCATGGTAAGCGCCACATGTAGCTCTCACATTGCAGTCCTTCTCTTGTTATTGTGTTGGTAAGTTGCTATGCAACACATTATTCACTTTGAGGAAGTGCAGTGGATCAATGCAGGCAATAGAGGCAGCAAGGAATCGACTGACAAGAGCAGTCAGCTACAACACATTTGTGGCCAATGTACTCCTCCTTCCGCACCCCTCACCAACTGCAGTTGCAGAAGAGGCGGCACAGGAGGTTGAGTACCATTGGCCCTCAGTGCAACTTAATCTGGCCAACACCTTCCTCTACATGGTGTGTAATCTCTGTAGTACTTCTATCAAATGCTTTCTGTCTGCAGCTGCATCTCGTAGAAACGAGCTGCATTGTCGGCAATCTCTAATACAAGAATACATCAGCGTGCTATGTTCTCATGAGCAGTCTCAGCACAATTGGGTAGGTGCACTTGTGGGTTGAGGGTGCCTAGCAATGCAGCTCTCATCAGGGCAACCTGCTCGGAAACAGGAGGTCACAAGGTGTACTAATGAACAAAGCAGATCCAACTGATTCAAGCCTGTACTTGCCAGGTCAACTACTACATTGTGGTGCCCTCCTCAGATGATTATGCATTGCTCCTTGGAGTGCCTGCTACTTTGTGTGGTGTCATCATTGGATCCATGCCCTTGGCAGCAATTGTCTCAGCTTTTGCTTACAGTTCTTGGTCAAACCGTAATTACACGGAGCCTCTGGTAGTGAGCACGGCCATCACGATAGTTGGCAATCTTATGTATGCCATGGCTCTGAATGCGAATTCCATCTGGTTCCTCTTTCTGGGAAGGTTCCTCTGTGGGTATGCCTTCTGTCCTCCAGCAATTTCGTATGTTGCAGATCATTGCAGGTTCCCACAATAACATGGAAGTGTTGCACTGCTCATGGCAATTGCCATGCATGCTTGTAGCCAGAGGCCGCCAAGAACAAGTCTTGCTGGCAGAGCAGTTGAGGGGAATATTCAGGGCTCAGAGTTGCTGAGGCTGAGCTTAATACTGCAGAGAAGTTAGCATTGACTGCTAAGGATGGCGACTGAAGACTTGATTAGTGTGGTTGGCAAGTTCTGAAGTTGGAAGAAAATGTGCAGGTTAGGAGGGGCAAGGGCTGTCAACCGCAGATACATTGCTGACCATGTTCCTCTGAGTCAGCGGACAAAGGCATCTGCTGACTTTGTCAGCGCAAGCGCACTCGGTCTGGCTGTGGGCCCTGCAGCTGCCGGCCTACTGAATATGCTCGATGTCAAGGTGAGGTAGAGGCAGCTCTGACGCCTCCAAGGCTGTGAGATTCCTTTATGCCTTCTATTGACTGTTTACCAATGAATTATGGGGTGTTTGTCCACAGGTTTTTGGCTGGTATGTCAATTTTGCGACTGGTCCTGGCTGGGTTATGGCCATCGCGTGGGTATTTTATCTTGCAGCTGTCCTGCTTTATTTCAAAGAGCCCCCCAAGAAGGATGTGTCCGTTCTAAATCACTCAGCAGAACCGGCCGTAAATGGAAGTGTGAGGAAAGAGGATGGCAGTGGTGCAATCAGCACTCAGCAATTTTCGTCAGTAAGGCAGCGCCTCTTGGCTTCTTCAAAGGAGGGACTCAAGGTAAAGCAGCACGCTTGCGTGCAAGCTGTTGCACCGGCCGGCAAGGCCATACTTGCAACTTTGTGCCGTGTCAAATAGAATTTTTGTGTATTGTAGAAATGGTGATATCAGGACTTTGCGCCTGCTATGCAATTGCATGCTGTGTCCCCTGTACAGTCTTTTTTGCTGTAGCTACAGCAGATGCTCTGGCTAGGTGATGGCCTGACAGGACTCAGAGCTCGTATCATCAACGTCTCTCAGAGTGTAGAAGAAGGAGTCATTGACGAGGATGACATGGACAAAGAGGAAGCAAGTGACATGAAAGTGGTGCCAAGTATACAAAGGGACTTGAGCTTTGGAGAGGCCATGGAGCAGTTAAATGGGCCCGTCGCGGTTCTGCTCTTTGTTTATGTCACCCTCAAGCTTGCTGCTGAGGTTCTGGTCAGCGAGTCCAGCGTTATCACTAAGTACTACTTCAGATGGAGCACCACAAAGGTGAGGTAGAGTGTAGTTCTTGCCTGTACTTTAGAACCACATCAAGTACTCATCTTTCCTGCTGCATTGTCCAAGGTATGTGTCTGAGTCTCTCTCACTCCTGGAAACTGTGATTGTGCTCTGCAGATAGGGCTCTTTCTGTTTCTTGAAGGCTTGACTGTGCTGCCAGTGAGTGCGGTAGTTGGCCACTACATCAGCAATTTGTACGACGAGAGGTAGGGCCACCAGTGACATCGTCGTCATCATGTTGCTGGACAGCCTGCACTGAATTTCGTTATCAGTAATGGGCTCCATTTACTGATGTCGCGCTCACAGAGATTGCTTGCAAATCGGGCCTGCCAGGCTTCATAGTGAGGCAGAGCTCTACTACAGCATTTGGTACTGTGCTTTTGCAGGACTGTGATCTTCTGGACAGAGCTGATTCTGGCCGCTGGCATCGTGGCCATTTTGGATTTTGGGCCGTATCTGGGTTACAACCTCGTCCAGTACTCTATTGCCGCAACAATCATCTACGTCTCGTCCAATGTCCTGGAAGGCAAGCACAGGCTATTGTCTTCCCTCAAGCAGCTCTTTTTCATATTGCTTAAGTTGCACGCGATGAATGGATGCCTTGGGCACTGTGCTTGCTCTAGCCCAGGCAAGCCTGTGCTTGCCACGCGTTAAGCAAGGTGATCCTCATCAGGATATGCTTTTATAAGTTTGATGACATGTACGTGCAGGTGTGAGCATGTCCTTGCTTTCTAAAGTCATGTCTCCGAAGCTGGCAAGGGGAACTTTCAATTGCGGCTTTCTGTCCACCGAGGCCGGTACTATTGCTAGAGTGATTGCGGACGGCCTCATCTCTGTGTGTGGCTATGCGGGACTGTCTCAACTCCTCAATCTGACAATGTTGCCGACGCTGGCCGTCGCTATTATCGCCCTCATTTGGACAAAGCGAGCCTACCTTTCATTGTACTAGAGGCGCTCTTGCAGAACTCCTCTTCTGCCTTACCTGATGAAATTACCCGTGGCATCCCTTGTGGGTAGACGAGACGTGCAAGAGCAGAGTGTATTATAGCAATTTGACTGTAGTCCATGATGCAGGCTGATAAAAAATATTGCTGGCAAGGTGCATCTGGCCCCCCTGGCTTCAAACACTTAATTGCAGCACAGTAAGCAAATGGCTGTACAAGGTGTGTCATCAGCAAGCAGGTGACTGCGGCTTCCTATGTGAGCTGAGTGATTTGCCAGTTTGTCAGATTATGCTCTCCTCCGCTATTTGGATGCATTGATGGTTCCTGTAGCAATAGCATGTGCTTCAGCAGTAGGTTGGAACCACTGCTGTTCCTCTCTCATACCTGGCATGGGTCCTGCTGCATGAATATTAAGCATTAGCACTGGGGGGTCGCTGATCCTGACACAGCTCACTGTCAATCATATGCAGCGCCCATGTTGTCGATGTGCCTACTTGAAGGCCACAAATAAAGAATCAGGAAGTAAATTTCTTGGTGTTTGGCCAGCAGAGAGAAGGAACCCTCTCCAGTTCGCAACATGTTGCATCATGCTACATGGCTCTCAGAAGCACAACAGAATGCTTTGACGTTGCTGGCCGCAAGCAAGCGCTAATGCTGGAGGCATTTGCCTGAGGGTCCAACATCAAGCACAAACGGGACTGTGCAAGGCAGCACTCCGCCAGCTGAGTAATTGCTTGTTGGGACTTCCCAATGGTGACAAATGACTTCTCTGGAGGACCAGGGAGGTTTCATCAGTCACACTTGCACTGGAGAAGGGAAAGTGGGCCGATCTGAACCCTCCCTCATTCAAGGCAAACTTGTGAGCTGCGGCTCAGCTCTAAGCACAGGAAGGCCTTGCTTATCCAGAAACTACTAAAGAAACAACAAACACATATCAGGTGAGCACAATGGAAGAGGAGCGGAAGGTGGGGAACAAGGTGCTTCATTATGGCAGCTGCTCGAAATCCGTCCTTGCCCAAAGTGCAGGGAGGCCTGCTGGGCTGCTGGCGCAGTTATGACAACTTTATTAACGCCACGGACACATTATCTTGCCCCTTGCGGTCCTGCAAAAGCCGCGAGAATTCTGCAAAAGGCTGAGCTCGCCACAGTGATGAAGCTCAGGCGCCATGTTTGTCAACTACTTGTATGCAGATCCGCTTGAAAACGGCGAGCAGCACGACCTGCTGAAGTACCAAGCAGTGGAAGGCCAAGATCTGACGAATTTGAATTTGTCAGGTGCTCACCACAAGGCTGTACTGCACAAGTGCTTGGCACACATGCTGCAGCATAGCGCAACCACGCCATGCAATCAGTAAGTCCACAGAAGCTTCTTGCTCCTCTATCTTTCGTGCGTGACTGTTGAGCTCCACCCAGCAAGAACAGCGAGGACTTAAGTGCGGCCACTTTCAAAGTGGCAGACACACGCAGGGACTCTGCTTTTCATACCTCCAGGTCGCCGTGCTCAGCCAGCTTCTCCTTGGCAAAGCGCACCGCCTCCGAGCTGCAAGCGTGCCCGGAAACCGAGCTTTCATTTCGTCAAGCAACTCGGTTGAGCTGGCATGAGATGGTCGTGGGGCGCACTCGGCGGTGGATGCGGTGCACAGCTTGGCAGTGCCTCATCCAGATTGCTGGAGGAGAAGGCTACGAGGGAGAGCTGCGGTGCTCGCTTCTTACCTAGACATGGAGTCCCAGAGGCCGTCGGATGCGACGATAACAAGCTCAGCATTGGGTGGCAGGTGTGCGGCATGCACGGAGGGCTGTACCACCACCCAGTCCTCGTCTAGCCTCAGCCTACACCGTGCAGCCAGCCAGGGCGTCACAGTGAGTGTTCAGGGGGCCAGGCGGCGATGTCCAAACAGAGCCAGTGGCTCACCGGCCTCATGAAGCCAGGCATGAGTAGTGACTTGACGAGAGGCATACTTGGAGATGAAGCGGGACGTCCACCGGCCCTTGGTGATTCCTGCCTTCATGGCCCTGCATGCAGAGGGGAGGGGGCAAGCGCCGCCAGGCCACGGCTCTGCCTCAGCAGGATGGCCTCCACCGAAGGGCCAGCTATGAGTCATGGTCAAAGAAGACGATGACAACGACGACACCCCAACAACGACGGAACAGCCACGGCGACAGCTACTTTGTTGCCATCTCAAGACAAGAGGATGTCGACAGCGACGGCGGCGGCTACGGTGACGGCGACTGACAGGTATCCTCTAAGAGGGGGCAGTGTAGCAGGCACGCCCTGACAGCATGGGCCGAGACAATGTAACCCTGACCATGCTGCTGTGGGGCGGCGCCCAGGCGGCAGGCCGTGGCAACCACCTCGAGTCAAGGTGATGCAAGGCTGCTCAAGTGCCAGACGAAGGAGAGGAGGGAGGAGGCTGGGAGGCAGGAAGAGAGGAGGCTGTGGCTGTGGCGGTGCAGGGCGAAGCTGTCTCACTGGCTGCGGCGATGGTGAGCCTTGTACTCGACGTCGCCAAAGGCGCGCGACACGGCCAGCGAGCCGCACACGCGCCCGCCGCTGACCCACCCGCCGGCGTCCTTGATGCGGGCTGCCTCGGCCACGCCGGCGTCGCTGCCGCCCGCCGGCCTGTGGTCATCCACGAGCTCGTGCACATCGTCGCCCGCCGCGAGGACCTGTGGCGTGCACATCACTTCTCGTCAGCGTTGCCGCCATCTACTCGGGCAGACAACAATGAAGGGCTGTGGCTGGGTGTGAAGCGGAGATAGAGGGAGAGGACAATGTGGCGCCTCACAATGCGGGAGTCGCCACAGGAAGCAACGAAGATGCGATCGCGACGGACGAATGCCACGGCGGCGGTCGAGCCCGACTGCCATGCACTGCCTTCCTGGCCGTCCAGCCTGTCGCGGCCACGGCCAAGGAGGTCGGGCTGCATGAGTGGCCCCGATAGGCCTGGGGGGGGGGCCGGGGCCTTCAGCGGCCAGCACGGAGTATCATTGCCAAAGTTCGACGCACCACTCGAGAAGCTTGGCATCGGCAGCGTTGAAGGCGCGGCGCAAGGCCTCGCCCGCCAGCGCGGGGTCATCGGCCTCCAGCAGTCGGCCGGCGTCCAGCGAAGCCAGGCACTCCTCGTAAAGGCCGTCCCTGCAGGACTGGAGCAGCTTCAGAGGAGGTACGTGGGCTGGGCGAGCCTCGAGGCAGTCGCCCACGTACAGCTGCCTCGGCGTGGCAGTGCTGGACGACCAGGCCTCTTTGCCTTGTACGAGCACATCACAATCTGGGGCTGCAGTAGATCTGGGGAGTAAAGAGTTGGAGAGGGATCTGGCCAATGTGGGAAGGGGAAAGAGGGAGGAGAAGAGCAAGGGGCGGGGAAGGCAGGAGAGGGGGCAGAGATGGAGAAGAGGAGGGAGAGTGGGCGGCAAGGTTGCCGGCTGGAGGGGGAGGAGGGGGAGAGAGGGAGAGAGAGGGAGAGAGGGAGAGGCGGAGAGAGGGAGAGAGGGAGAGGGGGAGAGAGGGGGAGAGAGGGAGAGGGCGAGAGGGGGGGGGGG
>WELB01000110.1:292266-314409 GCA_009602725.1 Spirogloea muscicola
TAGGCAGGGTCTCCGGATCCGTCGGCCAAGTCTGGCGGCGGCGGCGGCGGCGGCGACTTGGCGGCGGCGGCTGCGGCGGCGGCCATGGGAAGCCGTGGCGACCCGGCCGGCGACGATATGTTCCAGGACGACGTTGAAGGGGAGGAGGACGACGCCGAGGTGCGGCGCCCAGTCCAGGAGTTAAGGTCTAGGGTTTTGGGGTCCTAGGGTTCGACTCCCAGGGACTGCGCCGCTTCCGGGCCAGGCCTCCACCTCGCGCTTCCCGCTTGCCGCGGCGCCTTGCCTGCTCTGCACTTGTGGCCGCTGCCGCATGCGAAGCTCCTTTCAGTTACGATTTCAGATGGTGTTCATGGTGACATGGTGAGGGCAGGACCGCTACGCCGCCGGCAAGGAGCTGGTCGTATACCTCGTCGACGCCGCCGCCGACATGCTCCTGCCGCTCTCGCCGCAGGTCGGTGTCTCGCGGCCACACGCTCCGCTCCTCGCTACAGAATTTAGGGGTTTGGGGATTTAATTTGGGGTTAGGGTTGAGGGTTAGGGTTGAGGGTGGATTAGGCATTAGGGGTCAGGGTTTCGGATTTAGGATGCCGATTGCAGAGCTTCATGGGCGCGGGGCCGGTCGTCACGGCAGTGGCGCTGGTGGTGGCCTGGCAGGACGACGACGAGCGGACCTTCCTGGACGCGGTTCTGGCCGCCATCGGCGAGGACCTCAAAGCGCGCATCATCTCCCGAGACACCGACCTCGTCTCGCTCTGCTTCTTCAACGCGGTGAGTTGGGTTTGGCAGCCATCTGAGGCGCATCAGTGTCGATACGACCGCAGCGATGCCTGCTCCTATATGACGGGCTCTGGGCCGTGCTGAAGTTTTTGCTAGCTCTGCGCCTGCACCGGATATCCATCTGCGCAGCGGGAGAAGAAGAATCTGCAGGAGGGTGAGGGCGTGTTTGTGCTGCAGGAGCTGGAGCTGCCATCTGCACAGCTCATCCGCGACATTGCCACGCTGCCAGGCAAGTGCTGGCTGCGCTAGCTGGCCCAGCTTCCTCAGCGAGCCGCCAACGCGTCGATCCTCTCCCCTTCACTTCTGCCGTGGCAGCCTCTTAGCCTCATGCCAGGTGATGAGCCAAGTGCCAGTTCTTTGAGCTCGAGTCAACTGGAGCCCCCATGCAGGCCGCTTTGAGAAGGTGGTCGGCAGCGGGCCCGGCGTGACAGCTGCGTCGCGCGACAACCCTCTCTACACCGCACTCTGGGTGACGCAGGCGCTCTATCGCGCTGGGTGCGGACAGCCTACCCCTACGAGCACCCCACCAATGAATCGTTCCCCCCCTGTCTTCCCTCCTCCCTCTAGTTCACTGTCTGCGCCACTCCCTCTCTTGTGCTTGTGTTGGCATGCCTCGTGAGTTCATCTCTCCAATGGATGCACGTCTTCTGTGGGTACACAACCACGCATCTCCAGGTCCATATCCAGTGAGGGTGGCGCTTCGTCTTATGGTTGAGTGAACGGGCTCCTGAGTGCAGCAAATTTGGATGGGACACCTTATGAATGGACCCAACACAAACTAGATGAGAGAAGCTTGGGTGCCCACAGCTGTAGCTTCTTATTGCATACAAGCTTGCCAGCAGGCATCCCTGAGTTGCTGCTTCAATCAAGCTGCTCCTGCAGGCCATCGAAGCACGTGACCAAGCGCATCATGCTCTTCACCAACAACGATGATCCCTTTGGGGAGCTTGACGAAGCTGTCAAGCGCGACATGGTGCGGACTACAGTCCAGCGTGCCAAGGTACGCAGACTGCCTCAGAAGTGCTTGGATCGTCACAAATGCCAAATGCTTTCGTGCCAATTGGATTCAACAACTACTATAGGAGGGCTATATCGTTCAAGCTGCCGCGCCCGGCACAGTCCTTGCTCTTCAGGCTCCAGCCTACCCTGACGGCGATGGCATTGTCCTTGTGCGCGCACAGGATGCGCAAGACCTGGGCATCCAGCTGGAGTTGCTGCCTCTGAGCCGGCCTGGCGAGGAATTCAATGTCAACATCTTCTACGCGGTGGGGGCACGATCCCAAGGCTTGCATCCGAAATGGAAGACTTGTCATAAGAAGTACTCGCTGCACCCCAGCACTCTTTGGACAGGCTCGCTGCTCCCTGTTAGACTACAATCACGGTCTAGAATGGTCAGGAGTTTGGGAATACGCTTGCCAACCATGAGCACAACCGCACCAGCCTCTGCTTGTTGCTGATGTATGTGGTTGCTTCTAATTCTGAGATGCCAGCAAGCGATCGAGGGGCTGGCTCAGGACGACCCCTCCAGCTTCCTTGTGACAGCCAGCTCAAGGTGCGAGTAGTGCTTGGCCGGCCAGCCTGTCGATGTCCTATGACTGAGTACTTCATTTCTCGTAAGGCCAACTCCACATTTGACTAGGCTGTAAATCGTAAACCAGTTGTAAAGCCTGGAACCTGAGCATATTCATGATGTGAAAGATGCTAGTCAATTCATGGCACTCCAGTCGCATGCGTAGCATCAGTCTGAGCATCACTGGGCAAGAGACAGCTTGACTTCCATGGATGCTCTCAGCTTGGGCATCTCTCTTTGTGGGCAGATTCGAGGACCTGGTGAGCCAGCTGAAGAAGCGGGTTTTCAAGAAGCGCATGGTGCGGCGTTTGGCGCTTACCATCGCGCCAGGCACAGAGATCGCATTGAGATCCTACGCCATGCTCCGGCCAGCTTCAGAGGGTGCGTTGTCTATGTAGCACCAGAGCCGCACTTGGAGCTTGTGATAGGGTGCGCAGTCCTGTTGCAAGCAAGGCAGCAAGAGGCCTTGCTAGTACAATTTGTTAGGATAAGTATGTTCACTCACTGGTGCGCACCCTGGTGCAGGAAGGTACACGTGGGTTGAGTCTCGGACGCACTCGGAGGTGAAGGTGAACATCTGCTATTGCTTGTTGATGAGCTCATGCTCTTGCCAGTCCCAGAACTTGGACTTCAAAGTCAAGATCCACATGTTGCGACTCTACTTGAGAGCTGGCATTCTTTGAGAGGCTCCTCATCCTGACGGTTCACATTTTCTGATCGTCTCTGGCAGCCTGACACCAGCCTCATCTGTGCCGATACTGGGGCGATCCTTGTGGAGCCGATCAAGCGTGTGCAGCTATATGGCGGGTACCGCCTGCTGATCAGCCACCGGCCCCTGATTCTTGGCTCACCATATCACGTCTAAGTTCTGGCATGAATACGTGAGATCTAGGTATGCTTTGCTTGGGATTGCCACATTGCTTCCTCCGATGGCTGCTTTTACTATGACAGCGTTCAGGTCTTGTTCACGCCTGCTGAGCTTGCCGAGATCAAGAAGGTCATCAAAGACGACCTGCAGCTTCTGGGGTTCAAGTCTTTGGAGCTCCTCAAGGACCATCACAATATGCGGCCTCCGACCTTCCTTTATCCTGACGATCTTGTGAGCATAATCTGCAGCTGATCTCCTTGCCCGAACACAGGTGCTGCTGTCTACCCTGAAAATGCAGAACAAACAGTGGAGAGGGCTGCCTGCTGTTGATTGCAGAAGCTTCTGCTTCCCAAGCAGCATTGACCACTTTGAATTGCTGCGTCTGCTGCAGGCTATAAGTGGAAGCGTCTGCGCATTTGCGGCGCTCCACCAGGCAATGCTGGACACACAGCGGTGAGTGGAGGAGTCATCCTCACTGCGCAAGTATCTGATTGAATGGGAGTCACCTAAGGTTGCTAAGTATCCTAAGCACTTCGGGTAAGATAGTTGGTATAGGCTATCTAAGAGACATGTCCTTAGCTTTGCAAGCACGTGCACTTTGCCATAATGTGGATGAGGCCTCATGTGTGGAGAAGTTGACAAGAACGCGCATGCAACCTGGTCAAGCTGAAAGATTGACTACGCTGTTGCAATGCATTCAGTGTGACTCTGATGCCCAATATTCTGCAGGATGCTCGCAGGTTTGCAGTCTGCTGCTACGGCAAGTCTACCATGCCGCAACTAGTCGCGCTCGTGGCTCAAGTAAGTCTGCAACTCCGCACTTGGTAGACGTTTCCTCACCTTGGCTACGTACTTCATCACACCCTCTTCGGCCGAGCAGATTGCATGCTCCCTGAGCCTATGCACTTGCTTCTTCTTACATGATGCATACTCGTGAAAAGGACTTTGTGTGCTGACACGAGCCACAGTGGTTTTGTGCCGCTGCCTGAGAGCTGCCCAGGAAGAGAAGCTTGAGGAAGGAGGGGCCATTCAGGTGCAGCCGCCTGGCATGCAGATGATCTACCTCCCATATGCTGATGATATTCGGATGGCGGAGCAGGTCTTGGCCGCTTCCCGAGCCTATCTCTTCTTGTGAAGTTGCATGTCACATATATGTGCAGCTTGGTCGTCTTCCTCGTGTGTACCTTGCAAGCTGCCTGCATCTGTCATATGTACTAGCTAAATTGGACTTGTTACTTGACGTATTTTGCACCGACAACTTGATGTGCAAAGCGTGCGCTATACAATCATGCTCTTAAATGATTCTCACAACAATAGCAAAGCAAAGGCCATGGGCAATGACTTTGCCAGCAGCAGCAAGTTAATCAGTTTCTATTTTGATTCTGTGTATCCTGAACCATGGTGGGTTAGAGACTGACGAGAAGTCGCAACAAGGCTGCCGTAGGGGACCTGCAACAAGACATGCCCCCTGACTAGCCTAACTCCCATTGGTCTGCGTCCCATTTTGCAGTATCACGTATCACAAGAAGCACCAGTCGCTCGGGCGAGCAAAGAGCAGGTGGACAAGGCTCTGGCCATGATTCGACGATTCGAGCTCAAGGACTTCTCACCTGACCAGATCTCCAATCCCTGTAAGCTGTCAAGATATTGATCTATGATATTGCAAAGTATCACTGATGATTATTATATTTGCTCATGGATGAACTGCCAGGGCTGTGAGTCAGCTGAAGGAAATCTGGCGAGCATGCTGGTGATTGGCTGCTCCCACTTCGCAGTGTTGACCTCCGCTGAGACTGCTATGGTGGGTCTTTTGGCAGCCTTGCAGCACCACTTTGCCATCATTGAGGCGCTCGCGCTTGACGAGGACGAAGCGCGGGAGGTTAAGGATGAGACATTGCCCGATGAGAAGAGTCTTGAGAGGTTGCTGTAGCAGCACCCCCTCTGTCATTGCTACTTGGCACAGTACATGCTTCCCGTTTATTGATATGAGACGACATACCTTCGTTGCTACTGTATATCTCTCCTTGGGATGCCTCTCCCAGTGGCCATTCGTCTGATGCATCATGAGCACCCTGTGAGTGGCCACTGACACATACGTTGTTGATGAGGAGTTCACCTCATTGCCTGGACTGGAGCAGGCCGGCTGTCAGAGCAGCAGTACAGGCCTTCAAGGACGCTGCGTATGGTGAGAACCACGACGCTGAGGAGGCCGAGAAGGAGTATGCCAAGGGTGCCAGCACACGCAAGAGGCAAGCAACTGCAGAAGCTGCTGTGGAGGCCGCGCGGGACTTTGACTGGACGGAGCTCGCAGAGCAAGGGAAGGTGAGGCATCTTGGTAGAGAGCAGATCGACCATGTCATACCTGCTGTTATGCCTGTTCCCTCAGACTAAGTATCAGTAACAGTACTAGTAATAGTATCAGTACTAGTAATAGAAGTAGCAATAGTGGGCGTCATGGCCTCCTCTGTGCAGCCGTATGCTTGCGGCCTGAGGAACACCATGCCTCCTGACAGTGGCTCCTGTGACATCGCCTATGTAGTGTCGAGGCTTTTCCAATTCAAGTGTACGACTCAATCGCATGCCTGCAGTGTGGCTTGACCATCCTCCGTGTCACCTGTTTGCGATTCCTAATATCAGCCGAGTGCGTGCAAATTGCAGCTTCAGGAGCTGACGGCGGAGCAACTGAAGATCTTCTGCAGAGCGAACCATCTCCCACTCACGGGAGCCAAGGCCGTGCTGATTGACCGCATCTTGCAGAAGCTAGGACTGTAAGCTGATGCACTAAGGGGGGCTGAGTCTGGCCTTCTGCGTGGAAGTCTTATGTCCCATCAGTTTCTGCAGACCCAGAACAACTCATCTGCTCGCAGTCTTTGGACATCCCATCTGATACAACTTTGGTCGCGGCAACTGCAAGATTTGTAGCGCATGGCCAGCAGCCTGAAGCAGAGTTACGTTCGAGACGGTAGAGCAATTCTGAAGACTGCATGTGTCAATGAGGACTAGGAGCTGCCGCGAGTGAGCAAGTTTCCAGTGTGCACTGGTCGTCAGCAGCGACTAAGTAGCCAACACAGTAAGGGGGAATGCCCTTGGATCAGCTAGAAAGAGTGGTAGTGTGCATAGGAATAGTGAGGACCTTAGGTGTACTTCTGCACTACTGATCATCCACTACATGAGGAGATGAGGATTGCCCCCCATCTTTCAAGGTGTTGACATAATGACGTTCCCATGCTGGAGACTCGCCACGCTCGAAAGACTGGCTCCGACTGCCCTGGCGGAGGCAGGAAATGCTCACCTGCACGGTTGGACAAGGTCATGCAAGGCTGTGAGCAGATAGAAATGTCAATAGAGGAGCTGCGAGCACGACGATGAGCTTGCTGTAACAAGCTGCAGAGCTCCTGCTGTGAAACGGAACAATGAGTAGATTGCTGGCCATGGAAAAGATCAAAGCAGTAGCAGGAACAGGTTCATCATGTTTTAGAGCCAGATACTCTTTGATTTGTCAGACTGGACTGACCAGTCCTTGAAACAAATCTGGTGCACCTAGTCGTTGCGTTCATTATGCACAGCAGTGCTCACAGTGCATATGGAGAGAGCATCCCAGAGGGAAGTGCAACTTCCCAGGCTAACCGAAAGACTTGCAAGTAGGAAGTAGCTGAAAAGATAGATAGGCAACTTGCATACCTGGACAGCATCATGCACACGTACAAAGTACCAGTCGCGTCCAATAAGATCAGGGATGCCAGCCTTCGCTAGAGTTCGCATGACTTTCTGACTAGGGTTGGACAATGCCAGCTGTTAAGAAGTGAGCACTATGTCAGGTTGTGCACGCATGTCAGGCATGAGCCATGTTGAAGGTCCACAGATCGCAGCTGGCTGCCCGCTAACGGCACATCTGACATAGCAGAGTTCCTCTTCCGAGCAATCCTCTGTTACCCGCTTTCTTGCTTCTTAGTATTCAAGAGTTGGTATATCACTAAAGCACCTGGATGCCTCTTGCCGCATACTCTGAATGCAACTCCTTCAAACAGTGTATGGCTGTTGAATCGATGTACGTGACAGCTGAACAAGAAACAGTAGTCAATGGGTGCACCAACTTTCATACTAGAAGCTCCCAAAGCCTGGCTAGCTAGTCTTCAGTAAGTGTGATTAGCACCACTTATAGTAGTCTCTGCAGATGACCAAGCATTTGCCTAGTCAGAGGAGAGGATCTATCAGCTCACGAGACATCTCAAGAGAGGCCTGGATCAGAGAGAGGATCTATAAACTCACGAGACATCTCAATCACAACAAATTGCACATCAGCATCAATAGGCTGCTTCCTGCAAGTGTACTCCCTTAGCCTGCAGTACAAATGAGTGGTGTCACATCAAACGAGCTGACAGCTAATTCGAACTTGCGTGCTTCTTGTCAACCATGCCAACCTCCAGGCTATTCACACTGTGTGATACCAGAAACCACAGCAAGCATTGGTGTCCACCCGCAATCGAGTCATGCTTCTACTCTAATCAGCATAGCTCCTTCTTTTATGGGGCCCAAGAGTATACCTGTCCTTGATGTAATTTATATTTGCAAAATAAATAGGAGCATCAATCCTGAGTACAACAATCCCTGAATAAGTCATGGCATCTGGATATTGTGCAATGTTCCTGTAGACAGTAGTCCCAGGTAGTCGGCCCAATACAGCTGAAACAAGACAGTCATATATAAGCTGAGCTCCTGTTCCACATAGAATTTTGCAAAACATTGAGCTCATTGCCACTGTTTTATTGCCCCTGATGTCTGACTAGCAAATTATCGCACAGCATTGTTATCCAGAGGAGGAGACAGTGCAGAATACTACTTACCCATGTGAGGATTAGCAGACTCATAAATGACAAAGACAAGTGATAGACCCACAGCAACTAATACTCCAATCTCAATTCCAAGTAAGAGAGTCCCTGTGAATGCTGCTATCCAGAGTGCGAAGTCCCTCTTTGCCACACGCCATAGGAAGAATGCTTCATCGTAATCAATCAATCCCATGATAGCTGAGATGACTATGGCGGCCAACACACACTGCATGGCTGCATGAATATATCAGTCACCTGGTGTTACTTAAGCAGCTGCTCGTTGTGATAACCAACAGAAACAGGCAAGCAGTGGGTACAAAGGCATGTCATAAGTGAAACTTGCCTGAGGTACACTAGTGAATAAAGGTGTAAGGAATAGTAAGGTAGCCCATATGACACAAGCCATCACAAGGCCTGCGAGGCCGGTCTTAGCTCCTGTGTCATTGTTCACAGCTGATCGCGAAAATGATCCTGCATTGATCAGACATCTGCCTAAGCCACTGCAATGCAAGAGGCCTTATGGCATCTTGACACACCGACTCCTTGGAGCGTGAGCAAAAGCATTGCTACCTTTAGGCTAGCGGAATGTGTGCATGACAGGGAAGCTGCATTTATAGCTCCCAAAACAGACCAGTAGTAGGATAGGCAGAGAACATGGAGCCGAAGATGTTGGAGAGGCCCAATCCAATAAGCTCTTGGTTGCTATTTAGCTCGTATCCATTCTTAGCAGCCAGAGCCTTCGCAATCCCGACTGACTCCTGCACAGAAGGAGGAATGCATCAAAACTAGCTGCACTGGGGCACACAGTTTGTGAAGGTCGCGTCATCAAGAAAAGATTTTCATTCTCTACCTTTGATTCTGATATAAGATGAAAAGGATGTGCTAAGCGAACACATTGCGCTCCCCATGGTACACTTATGGTGTCTCATAATCAGGACAAATAAGGAATGGTGGTCAGATTGATGTAGCTGTGCCACTCGAGCAACAGAGATACCCTTTGTCTAGCCTGGTGTGTATAAGTTGGGCTCACAATCACTTACCAGCACTGCAACTCCTGTAATAACAGCTGCAGTTGGTATAAGCTTTTCCCAATTTTGCAAAGAATGTGGTATGGTCACCGGAGGCAGGCCACTGGGAATCTTGCCTACAACTTTTATACTAGAAGGGTGGAAAATTAAGACCACCAGTGTACCCAAGGCAACTGCCGTGCACGGGCCAGCAGCCCTGATCATCCTCAGGTTTGCATTCTTTTTCCCCTGGTCACGCAACATCAAACAAAGGTGATGACTACAAGCAAGGAGATTTTACTGAAGCTCTTTGCTATCATATGACTTGTAGGAGAAGAGCAAAATAGTCACAAATGACTTTGCCGCCCACGGTGTTGATGCTGTACTATGCAGTCCTGCTTCTGCAAGGATGTGAAAGAGTTTAGTATACCACTTGCTTCATCACTAGTAGGAGAAAAAGGAAGAAGCATCCAAGGGTAAGGGGCTGCCACTTGAAATTGTCCCGTCCAGCAACAATGCTTTGCACAATAGGAATCAGTCTGCTGCTCCTGGAGAGCTCATAGCCTAAGAACTCACTGGCCTGGGAGAGGCCTATGATTATAGCTGCCCCAGATGTGAAGCCAGACACCACTGAGTCGCTGATGAACCTAAGTAGCCAGCCCATCCTGCAAGCTGCCATCATCGATCAGGCAAGGACAAACTACAGCATGCGCAGCTTGACAAGTGGAATTGTAAATGCAATGCAACTGACGAGGCAATCTTCTGTAGTAGTGTCTGCTGAAGATAGCCATCTTGTTCCCCTCATATATATTTCTCTGATGTGCAAATCTCAGGAAGCTTTTCCGCTTTGAGCAAGCAGCTTCATGCTGCCTTTACATTCATGCTGTAGAATGCTGTGAAAAGCTGTAAATTGCTGTAGATATGTAAAATCAAAGCCGCTGTGTCTCACACAATGGACAAAGAAATTGGAGGGTTATAGGTTGTGAGTATTTCAGTACCTGACGATACCCAGTGAAAATTCCAGAAGGCCAACAAGGAGTGCCAACTGCAAAGCGAGTTCCACGTACTCCATTTGAGCTTCTTCGGTAGGGGTTACCACAGGATCCACTATTTTCAGTAAGCCATTTGATACTAAAAGGGAGACAAGGGCCACTGGGCCTACTGCCAACTGACGAGAAGTTCCAAATATGACATATGCAAATACTGGGACAAACCCTGCATCTGTTACACATGCCAGTAGAGACAGCCCAGAAGCTGTCAGTCGTATGAAGGACAGGACGGTGAGCCGTCAATCAAGGTTGAAGACGTCGTCAAGACAAGACCACGTCATGACAATTTGCAAGAAAGACCACTTACAACATCTCCACACAGCTACGTTGACAATCAAATGTTAACACGAACTGCAACCAGGACTGAGTCACCGAGTCAGGGCCATTCAATCCTGGCCCTTGCAGAGGGCACGCTACAAGCAGTTGATGAAGGAGTCTATACTTACAAAGTCCGTATATCGAATGCAGGTTGGCAAGTCTAGCATAAGACATTGACTGCGCACATTCAAACGTAAGAAATGCCAATCACGCTCAACTGCCTTGCTCCAATTGAAGATGCTAGGATGATCAGCAGCCACATGCCTCTGCTTCTACAAAAGCCAGCCCTTTCAATGCTGCACACCAAACTACAGACCTGAACTACTGCTTAGACGTGCTTAGCAGCATGTACAGAGTGAAGATGGACGCAGTTGTGAAAGCTGGCTATTAAAATGAACATCTCATAGCGAGAGTCAGAAGCTGGAGGTTGAGGTACCTGCGGCACAAGCATTATGCCAACAGTTATTCCAGCAAGTATGTCGGCCTTCATGTCATCTCTGACGTTGTACTCAGATATCCATACAAGGCAGGGAAATAGCTGGCTGAGAATGTTGAACAGGGCCGACTGCCACGTATCGCCATACTGAGTGAAATTCCTGCGAATGCATGCCACTTGTTAACGACCTGCTTGACCAGTCCTTGAGGATATGCATGACTGCTCACTTTGTAGCACGCTGCTGCTGCTACTGCTGGAGCTCTTTACACGAGCCTGCCCATCCAGTGCAACAGGCTGGATGACATATAAGCGGAACCTGATAGATGAGGTCCGCCACAAGCCGCTGCCTCCAGACTGTGCGTGTCTCAGAGGCAGCACGCGGACGTTCCTGCACACAAGACACCTCTGGGCTCGGCAAAGAAAAGTGCACATCCCTTCAAGATGTACAACTTCCTCTCATAATAGATATCGTTGCTGATTGACATTGTCTGTGCCAGGTGGCTGTTCAAGATAAAACTCATATTGCTTGACCGGTGCTATACACTTTGAGCAAAGAGCAGGCACATCCTGCTGCACATGATTGGAGCTGGCGCTGATGCTTGCAGAGGTGGTGTCTGGTGCTTGGTGCTTCGGGATGGGAGCTCACTTGGACCATTGGCTTCTCGCCTGACTGGTACTTAGGAGGGCCTCAGAGGCAAGCTCATGTTCAGCATCAATCTCCTCCATCTGAGAGCCCCAGTGCAACACTCGAAGCTCTATACTCTCCACTCGGGACCTGGGCCGAGGAAGTGAGTGCACTCGGACTTAAGTGGCAGAAGAACGTGAAGTTGGCCCAGCAACCAGCTGAATCCCGCTGTGACATACTCGAGCATCCTCGTCGCCTAGCCTTTGCGCCCCCCTGCGAACTTCCATCCTTGCAGAGAAGGTCAGGCCTGGACCCTCCGTTTCCCACTAGTCGCGCAGACGCCGGCAGCTAGTTAGGCCGACTGGCGCACTCGCAAACATGGAGGAAGTGCGCAGCGGCCCAGCGGCCGCTTGTCCAGCCGGCGCACATCGCGCGCCGACAAGAGCCGCACGAGAGGGGAAGGCCGCTGGTTGCGGTAAGGAAGCTTGACGGTGGCGTACGTCAGTCTCACTGCCCCTTACGATGATCGTCTGAAACAAGTTATGAACCCGAGAACCCGCCTTCCTCGGCATCGCTCATTTTACTGGTCATGCGTAGAGCGAAAGCTTGTCCAAAGGGGGCGTTGGCCTGTGAAAGGCGAGCCCGAAAGAGAGAAGGCGCGCGCATGTAGTGGAAGGTGAATTTCGTGAACTTGAAACAAACGAAGGCCAAATGGCCAAGTACAAAGGCAAGCACATCTTAAGACTCACATAACCTACAGTAGATTGGCCCGCTCAGTAACAGAAAGGGAGGCCAATCCAAAGCCAACACATTCTTCAGACAAAAACAAGTAGTGCAAAAATTGTGAGTACATGAAACGAAGCCCTATGCTACCCGGAGACAAGTATATCCGACCTCCGGCTGCTCAACAGGGTTCACTGTGTGTTTCGTGGCTACTTAGATTCCCTGTGTGCTTTAGCGTCTTCTCTAGCCCCTTCAAACTTTGTTCTAATTTCTGGGCTGGCCTCTCACAGCCACTGCCCTCTCCTGGAAGCGTCTGTTTTCTATGCTAAGGTGGCTAAGGTAACAGTGTGAGTTTAGTGCCCACACGTGAGCACATGTAGAATAGACAAGTACCGAAGAAGTGGCTCTCCAAAAACAGGGCAAGGGCTGTGCGAAGGGGCCGGCGCAAGGGAAGAGCGCGCCCATAGAAAAGAGGGGCTGGCAAAGCCAGCCCAATAAAGAATGGACAATGTCCAAAGCCAAAGCAAGAGGAGCCGGAGAAAGGACTACACTACAACATACTGCAGAACACAGAAACGATGCAGAGGAAAGCTCAGTACCCACGAGTGAGCAACAACAGGTCTGAGTAGCTCGCTGCAGGGAAAGAGGCGCTCCGCCGAGACCCAGAGGCGGCGGCCATAGCACGGCCTGCGCGCGTATGGACGGCGTGGGCAAGGGAGCGTTGAAGCGATACGGCCAGGCGCATGCGGAAGACTTGTGCGAGCGACCCGGCGGCGTTGAAGCCGAAGCGCAAACCCACGAGTCTCCGCAAGTGGCGACGACGAATGTAAAGAGAGCGCTCTTCCGAGCGCTGCTAGCTACTCAGATTTGCATCTACTGACGAGAGGTTACTGAGAGTTCGCTTACTGCTGTCTCAGTCCTTAGCACTCTGACTCCTTCAGACCTTGTCCATTCTTTTGGGCTGGCCTCTCCCAGCCACCAGTTAATCTGGCCGCGCTTGCTCTTCGTACTTCCCCTGGCCCCTTCTCGTCCTTTGTTCATTCTTTTTTGGGCTGGCTTTTTCCAGCCCCTACCCTCAATGGGCGAGCCCTCTCTTTCTTTTCTTCTTTTCTTCTTCCGAAGCAGCTCTTCCAAAAAAAAAGGGAAGTTCCCACGAAGGGGCGAGGGGTGTGAAAAGCCAGCCACGAAAGAATAAGAAGCTCTTCTGGCTGTTTCAGAGCGCTCTTTCGAAGCGAACAGTGGCTGAAGAAGCAGCGCTATTTAAGGGGGCGAGGGCTGTTAGAAGCCAATCTACAAAACAAGAAGCAGCTCTTTCCAGCTTTCCTTGGCTTTTGCCATGCAATTGCAGGCAGGCAGGCAGGATTTGGCTGCTGCTTCTGAGTTCCGGCAGGGCGACGTTGTTCGGCCCTCTACATATGCCGATCTGCACTTGCTGACTAGAGGTAATTGAGAGTCCAATCCAGAACCGCAGAAGCACGGAGAGTAGTTTTGTTATTTTCGCGCCTTCTGGCCTTTTCAGCCACATTTGCCTTCCATTGAAAGAGCTGTATCTTTCTTTATTCAGACCCTGTTCACTGCTTTGAGGCTGGCCTCTCACAGCTATTGCCTTACATTTAGAAGAGCTCCTTACCTTTGCCTTCCAGAAGTAGTACGTGTACTTGAAACGAACGAAGGCCAAATGGCCAAGTACAAAGAAATAAAAGCGCGGCCAGATTGACTGGTGGCTGGGAGAGGCCAGCCCAAAGGAAATGGACAAGGTCTGAAGGAGCCGGAGTGCTAAGTACTAAGACAGCAGCAAAGGGGACTCTCAGTAACCTCTAGTCAGTAGATGCAAGTCGGAATAACTTGCACAAAGGCAAGCACATCTGAAGACCTACATAACCTACAGCGGATTGACCTGCTCAGACCCGCTCAAAAGGGGTGAGGGCTAGAATAGCCAGCCCACAAAAGAATGGATAAGATTCAAAGACATAGCTGTTCTGTTGAAAGGCAATGACTGTGAGAGGCCAGCAACGATAAGAAAGACTCTTCCAGTAGAGGGCGATGGCGATCGCGATGTCGAGGGCGATGGCGATGGCTGTAGTTGGCCAGCCTAAGATTAAGAATGATAGAAGTGCGGGTCGGTCAGAAAAGCGTGAAAAGAAGAAAGCACAGCCCCATCGCTGCCGTCATAGCAATTAGTATCTTGCTTATTGCGCCATCCAGACCTTGTCCATTCTTTTGGGCTGGCCTCTCACAGCCCTTGCCCTCTTTGGCTTTCGTCAGGGGTATTGTTTTCCGCCAGCTAGTTTGTCGGATTTGAGGCTCCTCAGTCGTTGTTATTGAATGCTTCATCCTTCCCTAGTTTAGAGCTAGCGCCTCTGGCCCCTTCATGGTTTGGCCCCTTCGAATCTTGTCAGTTCTTTTTGGGCTGGCTTCTTACAGCCCTTGCCACCATTGGAAGAGCCACTTCACTTTAGGAGAGCCACTTTCTCACAGCCACCAGTCAATTTGGAAGCGCTGTTCTCTTTTGGGCTGGCTACTTTGCTCCTGACAGACTGCCTAAATTTGACCGTACAAACACTCCTGAAGAAACTCTTCCAGTAGAGGGCGATGAATGTGCCCAGCGACTGGCGCTGTTGCATTCACTTTCAAACTTTAGCCCGAAAAAGAAATGACAACGTCCGAAATGACAACGTCCGAGCTTTTTCTATGGTGCGAGCAATTTCTCTTGTTTCGAAGGGGCCCGAAGCGCAATAAAAGTTGGGGAGGCTCCTTGAGCCTCTGCATTTCCGGAGCGGTAGGTACGAGTTCGGCGTCGTCACACGGCACACTCGTGGGATGGTAACGAAAATGGGGGGCGCAGTGTCTCGAAGCAGCTACGAAGCACTTAGTAACCCCTGCTAAGCAGCCTCAGGTCAGAGAGACTGGGTTCCTGGAAGCGGGTCCCCTGGCCAGAGCCAGAGGCAGCAGCGAGGGCTCTGCCTCTTTCTTTGGCTTTGGACATTGTCCTTTCTTTTTTGGGCTGGCTTTGCCAGCCCCGTCAACAACGTCGAGGGGCCCACGTTAGGCGGAGGAGAGACGGTGGACTCCCATGCAGCAGGGTCGCTAGCGCAGGTGTACCGCATGCGCTTGGCCGTCTCGCTGCAGAGGTCTATGGCCCGCGCGCTGCACCTGCGTGCAGGCAGAAAGCAATGCGCGCCCATGGAGAAGAGGCTGCACTGAACCGCATTGAGTCCGCTCTTCGCTAAAACCAATTTCAAACAAGGCACCAGCGATATATTCTCGTTGACGAGAGAGAGCAGCAGGCGCCTTCCGGGCGTTCCGAGGAGCATCAGTGCCCCGCATGCCTGCAGCGCCCCCGCACCTCCAGCAAACGTTACCAGGGCCATGACAAGCCGCGCAGGCGACGGCGGCGGCGGCGAAGGTGCGCCGCGGCGCTCGCGCCTCTGGCGCCCTCGCGGGTCATCGCCGGCGTCTCCTTCGAGCAGGGCTGGGCCGCTAGCTGGGCAGAGGCCGGCGAAGAGCACCAAAGAGGGCTGCCGGCAGTCTGCTGTGAAGCAAACCGTGCTGCAAAGCCTTTCGCGGACTCAAGCCGTTCCTGAGCCAGTGCTTTAGCGCTGGACATGATGTCCGTCTGCTCTTGTGTCTAGGCGGAGCCCTGTTCGGAGCCCTTGACGGAGCCCTAGGTTGGCTGAAACTGTGAAGTCACCTTCGAGAAGTCCTTGAAACTCCACCAATTGAAGGTCCTGCTGCTAGCTCTTCAAGCCGTGTGCATACAGCCACGTCCTTGCCGTGAGAGAAAGGCCTTATTTACCGGTGCATGTAGCGCATGGGAGACCAGCCCAGGTTACTCACTATTTCGGTTGTGGAAGATGACAACATAACCAGCAATGCCTCTCGCGCACCTCCTTTTCGATATACTCGATCAATCTTGGCAAGCACACTCCAAATCATGGGATGTAAAGCACGCCTTGCGTTCAAGGTGAGCAGTTGCAGGTTTGCAACTCCAAAGAACTGAAGCATGAGGACACAGGACGGGGATACTGTTGTGCTGTACAGTATGCACTTGCTAAAGTATACTATTTCAGCCAGTGCGCCTTGCCATATTCTGCCTGATTTGTTTTGTCCATATTTTGATGTTGCTGTGATCTCTGGTACTATGCATTTGCAGATCAGTGAGAGAGCTTTTGAAATCATGAGGCAAGAAGAGCTCCACAAGATTGCAAAGCATCTAGCAACGTCGCCAGCAACATATCACGGGGAAGACAAGGAAGGATCTATTGCAACTTTTCAACGCATGGTGTTCCAGGCTGCTGTTTGCCAAGCTTTGGCAGAATATCGCTATCTGGGACAGACTCAAGGCTCAGACCTCATGACTGCTTGCAGGTTCATGGCCGTTTATTATCCTCCTCATTCAAGCTCCTGCTTATATTGCTCATCAGCTATTTGTGACATTGAGCTCTTGTGGTGTCATGCATGATGGTAGACTTTCGTCCTTATGAGTGCTTCTGAAGAGCACAAATTGACTGCACGTGTTGGCCCTGCTTGCAGGTTGAAGGAGCGCAAGAGTTCAGTCACTGTCCTCCTTAGTGGAACCAGTGGGTGTGGCAAATCCACACTCGCCTCTCTGCTTGCCTCTCGTCTGGGCATAACAACTGTAGTATCAACAGACTCAATACGACATATGATGAGGAGCTTCATGGATCAGAAGTCCAATCCGTTGCTTTGGGCCTCCACCTACCACGCTGGCGAACATCTTGACCGCTCAGCAATAGCTCTGGCAAAGTCTAAAAGAAAAGCATCTGCCACCTTTGGAGCCTCTACTAATCGTGAAGTCATAGGGGCCTGGGAGGTGCCTGACTATTCTCATCCAGCGGCTCAATGGAGTGCATCTACCTCAGCTGCGCCGTGTGGTATGAAACCTTTGGCAGCTTGTGCTGGGAGTAAGCCCTATGATCTTGAAGAGAAGGCACCTGCCAAAGCTCTCAATGATCGTGCAGGCGTGACAATGAAGGAGCTTGTGGTACAGGGCTACAAAGCACAAAGTGAAATGGTCATGGATAATCTTGACAGACTGATAGGTATCTGGGAGAGACGCAACGAATCTGCCATCGTGGAAGGCGTGCATCTTAGCCTTAACTTCGTGGTGAGCGACTGCATTGTTGCAAGGCAGGCTTTGTCTTCTTTTAGCTGTACATGTTTGACGTTCTTCTGTAAAGCTAGACTACTCTCTGACATGTTTGAGGACACTGCTGTGTATTTGCAGATGAGCTTGATGAAAAGGCACCCAACAATTGTCCCATTCTTAATATACATCAGCAATGAAGCTAAACATCTGGAGCGCTTCGCTGTGAGGGCCAAATACATGACACTGGACCCAGCTAAGAACAAGTATGCCAAATATATTAGGAATATCAGGACTATCCAAGACTATATGTGCAAGCGTGCGGAGAAGCATCTTGTACCCAAGGTACTGGATCGATGTTCTATGTAATTTGCTGCCAACATTTGCAGTGCAGCCATGTGCTCAATCACTTCCAAAATTTAAGATTGCATCACGAACCTTCTGTTGCTGAAGAATACTGACTTTGCAACTATGAATCAATTAGGTGAACAACACCAATGTGGATAAGAGCGTTGCCGCAATTCATGCGACAGTCTTTGCCTGCCAGAGACGTCGTGAGTTAGGGGTACCCTTGTATGATATGATTACCAACACAGTGAGAGTTGTCCATGAAGAGTACATGAGCCAGTATGCTGTATCCGCCTTAAGTTCCAAGGGCATGTTCCAGCTCATTCAAGGAAAGGGGTCATCTCGTGATCTCATGGCGCTTGTCACGTTTGATGGCTCAAAGGCTAGAGCTTGGCCCGTGCCAACCAAGCTGGCAAGTACTACATCCCAGAGACAGCAGCAGCCTTGTTCCAGTCTTCAAATTGTCGCTTCGGCTGTCAGCCAGGATAGCAGCTATTGCTCTCAATCTCAAGTGACAAGGGACCATCTTCAGGCTCAACCTGCTGTAGCTCATGTTAGGGAAACTCACATGCACGCACCAGAGAATGCCAGTCCCAGCTGTGAGAACGCTCCAGAAGCTTGCCAGACGCTTGATCAAGATAGGGAGCAGGTTGGTAAACAGGAGGCCAAATCAGACAGCAACAGCCAGATTCAGCATCTTGCTTCTTTGGTGGGACCAGGACACCGGCATCATGAATATCACAGTTGTCCCGTGCCAGTTATCACCAACCAAACAGGTCACTTGGGGACAGGCCAACCTACCTTGGATGATGGAAGTGCCATGAATGTGAGATTCGGTAGTTACGGGTTGCAATCATGGGCCAGTGGTCTGACAAATAGCTGTAGAAGCAGTAGTGGAGAAGGTTGTCAGCTGGCTGTTGAAGATGAGGAGCTTCTTGACTTTCGAGTTGGATACCCTGGCCTCACAGCAAGTGATGGCCAATCTTCCAAATTGGTATGTGACCTTATTATTGCGTGATCCTATAACATGCTCAAGAAGTGCTGCATGTAGACCTGCTCTGAGAGAGTGTAAGGGCACACTCAATACAGGCTAGTTAATATGTGAAAGTTATCATATTTTGGGTTGGCTAGCGGTAAATACATGCTGCTGTACTCTCACTTGCTATAGTCCCTATGATGAGTAACTCATGTCATTATGGGCTCAAGCACGTCAACTTTGTACTTGAAGCAGCATGCAGACCAGGTACGTGCACCAGAGCATAGCGAGGACGACTCAGTAGGCAGTGATGAGGACGTCGCTGATAGTGTCAGCAGCGATGAGACATCCAGAGCTGCAGCTCATACTTCGGTGGACAATGACGAGGTTTGTGTACATGATTCTGCTTATAGCAGAACGGTCTCCTTGAGACTTGCTTGGTCTGCATTGCAAGTTGTGCTGCACTCTCAAAGGTCAGGCACTTAGTCTGTTGGCCTCCAGCAGGTGCATCTGTCAGACATCGTATGTTCTGGCTGTAAAGGAGGGATCAGTTGACGTTGTATGTTCCGGCTGTATAGGAGGGATCAGTTGACGAGAACCCCAGCAGCCTCTCTGGTGACGAGTCACCTGGTCGTGATGGAGAGTGGTCTCCCACAACTGAAGTTGAAATGGGGACGGCAAGTCCTGAGACTCCGTTGGCTTTAGCTGGGAGTGATGCTGCCTTACTGAGCGAAGGAGAGAGTGGCAACATTGTTGGTCGCAAGGTGAAGCTCCACCAGCAGACACCCATGCACCACCGGCTGCAGCACCAGCTCCCACTGGATCCTCTTCAGTGGCCAGGACTGGAAGCAATGCCGGCTGATTTAAGGCTGAAAAGCACCTCACACATGTACAGGTAGGATTTTCTGGACTGAGGGGTTTTCTCAGCTTATCTGAGCAGGTCAATTAAGTTGCTGGTTGTCCATGCATGCATGGTTGTCTGCTTATGTACCCAAATTAGAGAGGATCTGCTGTGACTGTCCTCTTTCAAAGGCTACAGATCAAGTATCATGATCAGCTGTTTGTTGACAGCCCAAGCAAGCAAAGTGGAGCACCTCGATAGGAGCACATCCTTGAAGGCTGAAGCTCAACAACATATTCGTAGCTGGACAAAAGGTGGAGCATGCCTCCCAAGGATGAAAGCCTGACACGCTGATTGTGAAGCGTATCAAGGAGTTGTGATGGAAAGGGTGCCGCTCGAGCCCCCAGATATCTTTTTGCAGGTCCTGCATCAGCACTAGATCTAGTCCGGTCCCCACACCTCTGCTGATGGCTGGCTGATTAGATGTTGTATATGCGCCACTTTAGTCATCTGTTGAGGCCCTGGTAGAGATTCTATTAGCTGGTCCAGGCACAGCCCTCGATCAGCCATTCCATTCATTGATTCAACTCTAGTCACGAGAAACTTCTGAGGCCACCAATGAGTACAAAGACGGTCCCGCAAGCACATGACTGCTAGGGCACTTCATTGAAGAACACAAGCAAGAATACTCACCTGATCTACAATTGAGCAGATCATTGACAGAAACTTACTACAACTGCTTGACCGACATTAGAGAAGTGGGCAAGCATGCTAAGAGTGTAGTGACCCCTGTGCTTGCTGCAAGGGCCCTCTCAGGTAGAAAGAACACCAGCTTGCAATGCCCTGGTGAGGGTTTCCAATCTACTTCCTGCTGGCCACGTCCACATGCCAACACGTGGAGGAGATTAAGGCATATTCCTGTAGCTGTATTAGCAGGCGCAAAAAGTGGCACTTCAAAAGTGCGTCTGCCTCCAAAATTTAAACGGCTGCAAGTAGCTTGCCGACTGATATTGGGGTAGAATGATGTCAGCAGAGGAGGCCAGCATTGCAACAGGCAACAATCTTCGTGCGCGTTTGCGAGCTTATAGCCCCGGAACTTGCAGCCGTATGTCTTATAGACGAATGCACCGGGATGGAGGATGTGCCTGATGCAGCAGCTAGCACGCTGGTCAAGGGGAATGTCAGCAAGTGCCGCTAGGACAAGGACAAAGCATGCAGAAGATGCGCAAGCTAGCTGTAAGAGGAAGCTCCTCATATGAGTTCCTCCTGTGAGCGGGCAGATCAACAGCAGCACACGATGGGGATACTGAGGCGCGCCTGCTCATAGAGGGGCGTCCAGAGAGAAGCGCTCTTCCAAAAGGGACTGACAGGCCAGCTTAGAAAAGGACAGATTTGGCCGCGCGTCACCAAGCTTACCATCAAGAGTGTCTGTGCTTCTATTGTAAGACAAAGTTCCAGTCAGCAGCCAAAGATTTGATTGACTGGTGGCGAAGCCTTTCTTGCGCCGGCGCAGGAGCTTCTCCCTCTCCTCCATGCTACTGCTGCTGTCATATTTAGGAGCACTTTCCAACGGGGCGATGGCTGTGAATGGCCAACCTTAAGAGAAGGAGCAGCTAAAAGGAGACGTTGGCTGTTAATAGGCTAGCCCCAAATAAGGGGGGAGGCGCGCGGTGCGCTTGAAGCGCAAGGGAGGTCAGGCAGAGTTAGTACATAATAAGCAAAACGTGTTGCAAACAATGGCCAAGGTAACAGAAGGAAAGAACATATGAAAGAGGATGTTGTACCCACGAGTGCCTTATCGGCATAAGTTCATAACGACTGTAAAGGAAGAAGCAGCTCTTTCAGCAGGCGCAATGGCTTGAAATGCGAGCCTACAAAAGGATGAATGCAAAGGAGCGTGTACCGACTGATGGAGGACTTGAGGAAAAAGCACGGAGGCAACAAAGAAGAGCAGCAGCTCTACCATAGGGGCCGATGGCTGTTAAAACCGAGCCCACAAAAGAATGAACAAGGTCCCAAGGAGCTGGGAAGCGTAGACACCAAAGGGTGCCTTACTCAGAGGAGGGAACGGATGCGCAGGTGACGTCCGGTCACCCCTTGCTACGGCAGATTCTGCAGGCGAGCCTGAACAAGCTGGCATTCCCCGCGATGCTCAGCTTTGCAGGACCTTCGTTGCATTGGGCCACCAGGGCCGCATGCTGTTCTTGGTCATACTCAGAGGAAGACTCTTCCAGTAGAGGGCATGGCTGTGATCGGCCAGCCCAGGAAACGAATGATCGAGGTTCGAAGCGGCCAGAAAAGCACTAAACCACACAAACGACTCAAGTGGCCTCCGGGTGCAGAAAAACGCGCTCTGCATGCACTCAGCTGGCTTTCACAGCCGCCCCACTAGATCCTGGCCTGCCCTCAGCCGACGAGTGCGTCCAGGTGGAGGCGCGGTGGTAAGAAGCGGCTGCTGATATTAAAAGAGCGGCTGTGAAAGCCAGCCAGATGCATACAGGTGTTCATGACGGAGCCACAGGCTAGACAGCCAAGGCGCTCTTAGTAACCCCGTGTCAGCAGTAGGAAGTCAGATGAGCTGAGGGGAGGAAGAGCAACCCCGCTGCGCAAGCCAGAGGCTGCTGCAAGGGCACGACCAGCGCGGCGATGCAAAGCAAGCGCTTGGGAAC
>WELB01000110.1:320201-365983 GCA_009602725.1 Spirogloea muscicola
GGCGAGCAGCCTGGCTTCCATGTCGCCGGGTCCCTCGCCCAAGTTTACCGGATGCGCCTGGCCGTCTCTTTGCAGCGGTCCCTAGCTTTTGCGGTCCACTTGCGCGCAGGCCGCGCTCTGGCGGCGGCCTCCGGCTTCCGTCAGGGCGACGTCTTTCCGCCTGCTAGCTACTCAGATTTGCATCTACTGACGAGAGGTTACTGAGAGTTCGCTTACTGCTGTCTCAGTCCTTAGCACTCCGACTCCTTCAGACCTTGTCCATTCTTTTGGGCTGGCTCTCCCAGCCACCAGTTAATCTGGCCGCGCTTGCTTCTTTGGGCTTGCTGGCATCACACAGCCATTGCGAAGAAGTGGCTCACTCACAGACTCAAAGCCCCTCTTCCCAGGCTAATGGCTTCCGTGGTGGTAGTTTGGCGCCTCAGTATAGCATGTCAGATATGCATGTGCTGACTCGGGGCTATTTAGTGTCCCCCTTAGCCAGCTCATTACCAGGTTAACAGGACATCTGTAAGGCTAGAATTGGCATCCCTTTCAATTTCATGCGCACCGCGCGCCTTCTCCCGGGCTGAACAACCCCTTCTAACCCTTGGGGGGCAGACTGTCCGCAGCCACCTCCCTCTTACTTGGTTGCTCTTCTGGACTTGGTCCTTGCAGGCCTAAAGCTTTCCCGAGAAGCCACTGCTTTGACTGTGGTGTATCAGGCACTTGCTTGGCTGGTACAGCTGCCGTCCATATTTTGTGCAAGGCTGGCGGCCCAGGTTGTTTACCTGCTCCTTGCCCACCTGTTTTGAAATGCACACCCATCGGTCTCGTTGTTTACAGTATTGATGAAAGCATGGCATACCAGATCTTGTCAGAACCTCAGCCACGGTTTCGATAGCAGCGACAATCTACCAGCGGAATAGTCTACATAACCTTTGTCTAATGACAATGCAGTTAAAAGTGCGGAGATTGCTCCGCAGTCAATGACCATCTTGTCAGTTTGACCCTTGTGCAGCCACCTGACCCTCTTCAATATGTTCTCCTCCCAATTTTGCATATTCTCACAGGCAGCTTCTAGAATTGCATCTCATCCCTTTATTGACCCTCTTGCAGTCGCTTTCTCGCTCAGCGGCTACAAGGCGCGAGGACTGGAGTGAAGTTGCGCCTATTGGCAGGTGCTCCATGCAGAGTCACGTCCAGGGGCGGCCTGCAGGGCAGGGCCGACGCCGGAGGGGCCAGCTGCACGGGCTTCGATTTTCCTTCGACAGAGTGCTGGTCGCGCATTTGGCCAGGTTAATGGCTTCCGTGGTGGTGTTCTGGCTCCTCGGCTTCGATTGTCAGATATGTGTTGCTCCCTCGTGGGTACTAGTGTGTCCCTTAGCCAGCTCATTGCCCTGTTACCAGGAACTTTGTAAGGCTTGAATTTGGCCTTCCTTTCGTTTTCATGCGCACCGCGCACCGCCTTTCGGCTGCTTCCTCCAATAGAAGAAAGAAGACGCGCGGAGCGCATTCAGAAGAACAAAGGATGGAAGGCCAAGCAGAGCCAGCAAGATATTCAGCGAAGAGCCAAAAGCTGCAGCCGGCTGAGGTGGGGCCCCGTCATTCTTGCGACGACGAGGTTTGGCCTGGGCGAGCTCTAGTTGGTAGCAGAAAGGGCTTCGTATCTGCCATCTAGTATTCAGGCATCGATTAGCGATCTTTCTGTATTGACCCGTGTTTACTGAGCGGGTCGATCTGCTATAGGTCAAGTGATGTACTTGCCTTTGTACTTGGCCATTTGGCCTTCGTTTGTTTCAAATACACGTAAATTCCTAGCAGAGCCGGGGTTTAGCGGGCTCCAGGTGGGCGGTGTTTCCGAGTGCGGGGTTCAAGGGCCTCTTGCGACAGCGTACCCTCCATCGCCTCCGGGTTTCCCCCCAGCGCCGCGGCAGCGGCCATGGCGGGCGGCGCGAGCGGGCTGACCTTCAAGCTGCACCCGCTGGTGCTCCTCAACATCTCCGACCACTTCAGTCGGACGCGCGCGCAGGCCGGCGACGCCGGCGGCGCGTCCTCGTCGTCGTCCTCCGCCGCCGCCGGCGCGCCGCCGCGCGTCCTGGGCTGCGTGCTGGGCGCCCAGTCCGGGCGGCACGTCGAGATCTTCAACTCGTTCGAGCTCAAGCACGAGCGCGACGCCGCCAGCGGCGCCGTCGTGCTCGCCCTCGACTTCCTCGAGACCAAGATCGAGCAGTGTGCGTCGTACCCACTGAGCCGCTCTCGCTACCGAGCCTCAAGGGGCCCGACCATGGCGTCTGTCGACGCCCGATCAGCACTCCGCTGCCTGGAGCCAGCGTCGCCTTTTCTGGGATCGTCAAGGTGGACCGGAGCCCACGTCCCACTGACGAGCGCGAGGTGTGCGAGCTTGCAGACAAGAAGGTGTTTCCCAAGTACGACGTGCTGGGCTGGTACTCCACCGGCACCAGCGTCGAGGATGCTGACATGCAGGTCCACCGCGCGGTGAGGCTTGCAGCCGCCCCACGCCAGTCAGTGTCTGTGCTGCACCCTCTCTTGGCCACTGGATACTCGTCTATGAGCTTGAGCTTCTTGGCTTTAGATTCAGCCACGTATTCTCAAAGCCTTAGCAGCAGTCTTGCCCTTAAAGCTGCCCCTTGTCCATCATCGCCCCTTGTCCAAGATAGCTCGCGAGAAAGTAGGATTTCGCATTCTCGAGCAGACCACAGTGGCAGCAGACCACTCAGATGGGATTGATTGGCCTGCCAGACTTCGACGGGCTTACAGTGGCTGCTGGTCGCGCACAGCTGATGGACATCAACGAGAGCCCCATCTACGTGCTCCTTAACCCTGCCATCACCCACGGCCAAAAGGACTTGCCGATCAGCATCTACGAGAGCGGTACAGACCTGCCCCTCAGCCTGTTGTAATACCTGTCTGATTGGGTCGAGTCTTGGTCAGCCTCTCTGTTTCCTTGAGGATGTCCATGGACCCGGGGGCCCATTTTACAAGGCTTATGGTCAGGCCTCTGAAGGGGGGCTTCACTAGTGGTGTTGTCTGCTTCGGCAGTCCTGCAGGATAAAGTGCGGGATACAATGAAAACTTCAATCTAGGGATAAATTGCTTTACACTGTGCACCTTCTTACTGAGGGGATGTGACTGCCAGCTGCATCCGCTGCTGAGCGTCCCCTTCCCAGCGCCGGGCAGCCATACTTTGCCGCCCTGCAACAATCTTACACAGGGGATATATTGAAGTCCTTAGAAGTTTGATATCTCAATTGCCACTGCCTCATGGCGTTGGGGCACTCCGAGAGGAACATGATAAGTGCATGATGTGCACGAGTCCGCTGCTACCATCTCTTGCTCAACACTACCTTACCTCACTTGTTGAGCTCTTCTGAGTCCAGTGGTCTGTTGCCTTGTCTGCAAGTGCAGAGCTTCACGTTATTGAAGGCGTACCTTCCCTGATATTTGTGAAGTCCAGCTACACTATAGAGGTATATCCTTGAAAATGTATATTGATTGTTATGCTACATTTAGGTCGTCCATGTTGAGTACCTGCGACCTGCTATGATTTTCACACTTTTCCGCTGATCATATGTAGCCTGGAGCAGCCCACCAAGATTGTGGAGCCGGACAAGCTTGCATGTGGCCAGTGATGACTTTGGTTGCTGGTTGATTTGCTTAAGCAGACTGTGGAGGCTGAGAGAATATCTGTTGATCATGTGGCCCACATCAAGCCCTCTGACGGGAGTTCAGCAGCCACTCAGCGTATGAATCGAAATACGACCCTGCGATGCGCCAACCCATCTTGCACCTAAGAGTCTCGTCAGACTACTCATTACTCGGTCAGTAAGTGCTTTGGCGCTCCAACAACACAGTTTCAAATCAAACCTTGAGTGCCTAACACTTTTGTGAACGTGGCTTTGCCAGTTGCTGCCCACCTCACCGGCATGCACAGCGCCATCAAAATGCTTAGCAGCCGCATACGAGTGCTGCACACCTTTCTTAGCTCAGTGCAGAAAGGTAAACACGAATGTGCAAGTCTTGTGATGGCATTGATGTGAATTAGCACGACCATGGTGTGTCCAGTGCACATACCTTTTAAGAGGTCACCGAAGTGCATACATCTGCAGGGGACGTGCCCCACCAGCGGTCATTGCTGAGGCAGATTGCCAGCCTGGTCCAGAAGCTACCTGCTATCGACTCTTCACAGTTCCAAGACGACTTCCTTACGGTATGAATAGCAAGCATCAGCTTGTAGATCTTAGAAAGCCATCAAGCTGGTGCATGTCATGCAGCACATTGTGACTCGAATATGTTGCTTATGTACTGGATCACTTGATCTTCTGTCTGGCCTTATTCCAGTATGCATGCACTTCTTGTTGATTGCAGGAGTACAATGACACATTGCTGATGACATACTTGGCTAGCATGACCAAAACCACAAGGTAGGCCACTGTCTTCATCACAACACAGACACGGGCATCTCAACTCAATGTCATCGTTTCTCGATAGCAAACCCTGCAAAGGCATTGACATTGCTCAATCTGCAATGCTTGATCAAGTTTTTGACCACATGCAGTAGCTAGGTTCCCCGTTGATTGAAGGTTTGTAGACCAGTCATCAATCTCAGTGCTGACTAATACATGGGATGTGGACTGCAGTGTTATGAATGAGATGGTGGACAAATTCAGCCTTGCTTATGACAAGCAAGGCAGGAGAGGAAGCAGAACTGCTTTTGCTTGATCATGCTAGTGATCCTGATATACTGTCCTGGGACACGCGAAGAGCCCTGGTTTCAGTGAGCATCTACAAAGTCCATCTTATAGCAGAGGACTGTCCTAGTCAGACTCTAAATCCAGAACTGTATGTCAACACTAGGACTGGCATATCTTGGCTTCAGAGTCAGCCCTCGTATCATTGCCGCAGAACTACTACGTCTTCCCCCCAAAGTAGTCAAGTGGTTCTTAACTGCACGTCAGCCGAAATCACAGATCTACCGGTTGTGGTCACTTGTAAAAGGTCCACTCTAATATATTCTGCATGGCCGGTCATTGCATATCAGCATGCAAAGACAATGACATTTCCGGCCTGGCTGAGTGGTACAGAGCTCAAGCAAGGCCATAAATGTACAAAGCTACAAGGCAGCAACCAAGTACAAGCTACTAATTTTTCTGCTATGCTGTTGCTCTTGCACCAATGGTATAAGTCTGTCTGCCAATGATTGACAACACTTTCCCTGCGTTGATCTTCTAGAGCAGTTCCTCTTCTTCGACTTGGGTGTTTTGGCATTGTGCAGTCATCAATCTTCACGCCACAACTTAGCTTGAACGAGTGGCTCAGTCGTATGACAACCTAAAGGACTGCTACAGTCCGAAAGCCCTGCTAGTATGCTACTCATGTCTACAAGAAGAGACTGGGTGTGGTCAGCAACACTCTCAAGGCTCAACAGATGTTCACTCCTTTTGAGGTCGTGGCGCTGTGTTCATGTCCAGCTTCTGCAGCAAGTCAAGTTTTGCAAGATAGATTACTTGCCCTTGGCCAGTCTGACACCGACAGGGTGTAACAGATGCTTGGGATCAAGAGATCTTACTACCTTGTTCCACATAATCCCCGTCTAGACTATCTGTCACGAAATCCAAATTGCATGCTCTAGACATGGACAATCACGTCAACCTTGAGGCCTTGAAGAACGATCATCACCTGTTCGGTATGGGGCAGGAATTTCCCGTTGAACGAGATGAGGCACCTGTCCTCACCGTGCTTGCCTTTGATCTTGTCCATGGTACAGAAGAAGTCAATAGCAGACATGCTGTTCACATGCAAGAGGCATTGTAGAAGTATATCACTCCCCAACTTGTGGCAGCCGGCACTTTACACAATCCGGCTTACTTCATTTCACTTCCGAAGCTTGTACAACGAAGAGCCTCCAGAAAACATGCCGGCCATACTATTTCCTCACTGGTTCCATGCATGCACACTTATTGAGCAAGAATCAGCTGCGGCAGGCTGATATCCTAAGCAGATTCTGATGAACACTATGTAGTCATCTCTACATTCAAGAAGAAATCAGGCGATCACATGCACACTGAAGGCTGAGCAAGGGCAGTTGTTGTCTGGGCATACATGCCATCTCCAAATTTCTCTTGAAGGAGTACAGTGAACGTCCTTCCATAGTGCATCACAGCCTCATGAATTCTGGCACCAAAATACAGTATGAGCAACTTTAGCAAGCGCTGGGATCATGTCTAGTATGAAGAAGGAAGTCATATCTCTCACGAACTTGTCAAGCAAGCACAGTACTGACAGGCAAGCTGGCCATCAATTCAACACTGGGGAAGACGGGCTGTATGTTCTGATCCAAGACCAGTGATTTGAATGTACAAGGGAACTGTCACTGCAGCTGCCAGCAGCCTCCACCTGTAAACATTCGGCTCCTGCAGTATATCCTCGTCATACGACCGGAATGGAGGCTCCTGCATCTTCCAGAGCACCTCATTGTCGAGGTCTGGAACAGCCTTCTTCAGCAGAGGTGCAGTGTCCTTCTTGAGCTGAGCCTGTACAGAACCTTAAATGTCAACGCAAGACCCGCTTAGTGCGGACAAGCTTGATCTTTGTCAAGAAAGCTCCGGCTTCTCCTGCGAAAGCGCATGCCACGCTGAGAATTCCAAGGAATGGAGGTAGAAGAATGTCATAACACCAGAAGGGCAGGGAACTTAAAATGAAGAATTAGGAGGGACGAATGCGGCACAAGAATTGATTGCATCACAGTCCTGAGATACGACGGGCACGCACCTGCCGGAAGAAAAGCTGCACGGTGTAGCAGTTGGTGAGCCCCACCTCCTGAGAGATCTCCTCAAACGTCTTGCCACTCCTCTTCTTGGCCTCCAGCAGCTTGGCCACCACCTCGGCCTTCCTCTCAGTGTAGTAGTCGTCGGCCATGGCCCCGAGCAATGCTGTACGGCGTCTCGGAGGCGAAGAGTGGTGAGGGTGCCTCAGCAGCCGTCCTTTGGCGCTCGTTGAGTGGAGTTGCCAACTTGCATGTGGCGCTCGCTGGCTGGCGACTCCGCAAGCCGGTCGCGAACGCGGCTCGCGCAGCCGCTTGCCGCGCAGCTGCGCCGCGCTGGAAACGGGGCGCGGCAGGCAGCAGCTGGGCGCGGGCTCCGGCTCTGAGCTCGGCGGAGGTCGCAGCTCGGGTGCAGTGCGCTGCGAATACAGCGAAGCTGTCTAAACGGAAGAAATACGCCCATCTGATAATGGTCCCCCACTTCTTTTGCCAGATGGTGTATTGGCTTAAGTTGGGCCTCTCTTAATCCGTGCGCACCGCGCGGGCCTTCGCCTCCTGGGCTTTGTCGTAGCTCCGTGCTTTGCGCTTCCCGGCCCCACCGGACCTGGGTTTTGGTCCTCTCTTCTCAGCCAAGGGCTTCGCTTTGTATGGCCCATTCTTAGGCTGTTATGCATTTCAAATGACTTGGGTTGGCTTTCCCTTTCATCTCATGCGCACCTCTTCATGCTGGGTCGAGGGTCGTCTTGATTATTGGGGGGCTGGGCCGTCCATTCTTTTTGGGCTGAGCTTTGCCAGCCCCTCTCTATGGGCGAAGTCGAGCACTTTCTGTCTGGAGGCGAGACGATCATGACGGTGTGGCTGAGCCGCCGTGGTCGTGCCGGGCGCTGTCCTGTTGAGCCTGCCGCCACGCGGCGCGCCAGGCGGGCCCGCCCATGCACGCTCTGTCATGTTGCCAACTCATCAAGCAGCGGCGCCCGATCGCCCGCCCTGTATGCGCTGGAGCTGCCCGCCTGTGACCATGTCTGCAGGTCTTGAAGTGATGAATGTATCATCAGCTTTTACCGTGTCCATTCCTTTGGGCTGGCCTCTCCCAGCCACCACTTAATCTGGCCGCGCTTGCTTTTACGAAGAAGATCCACAGCGCGCTTCAAAGTGGAAGTGAGCCGGACCGAGTCACCACACTGCTCATACAAGAAGCAAAAGACGTGCCAAGAAAGGGACTGAAGAGGCGGAGGTGGCCCCTTCAGACCTTGTCCTTGGGACCTCAATGGGGCTGGCTTTCCACAGCCATCGCGCCTCTCTCTCTAGGCAGATGGGATAGAGGCTCTTCAGGCAGTGGCTGTTGAAGGCCAGCCCAAACAGGTGACACAGGGTCCGAGGCGGTATAGCCCAACACCAAAGTCCAATCGTCTGCTAGATAGTAGCGCTCAGTAACCCTAGGCAACACCTGCATGTTTATTAGTGAGATTTAGAGAACCCTTACAGAAAGAGGCGATGGCTGTGCAAGGCCAGCCCAACAAAATTGGACAAAATTAAGGAAAAGGCCCAGAAGGAAATCACAAACGACTTGGCACTTCAGGTTATGTGGGATGGCACCTCAGTAAACCCTAGTCAACAGCCGACACAGGGGAGCAGTCAAAATCCTGAAGTGGCAGCAAGGCACGTGCAACACGCAGATGCAAAGGGAGCCTTGCCTCAGACAGAGGACTAGTCAAGGCGTTGCCGTCGACGGGTCTACACGTCAGGTGAGAGAAGAGAAGCCGTGTCGCTCGAGTTGCTCAATCTACTCGAGAGGTAGCGTCGCTCCCCGCCGACGCAGACTCGACCAGTACTTGGCATCACTCCGACCGCCCTTGCATGTCACGTGCACCGCCTTCCCCGGGGCCTCCCTTGGTCGAAGCGATGATGGCCGCCTCGGCCGCGGCGCCAGGGAGCACCGGGGGGGCTCGAGCACGACGCCGCCCGGGGCCTCCTCGGGCGTCGCGGAAACGGTGCTCGCGGCCGTGGAGCCACGGACGAGCGGATCGCAGCGGGACGACCTTGCGGCCTGTGATCCAATGGGGCTGCTGAAATAAAAAGCGGCTGTAAAGAGCGGCTGCAAGAGCCGGCCGACGGGGAGCCACGCTTGAGAGCTGCAGGCCGACGGCCGGGTGCAGCATGTTGAGCGAGGCCTTCCCGTCTGCTCCACCGACCCGGTCCCGTCTCAACTGCTCTCTCCCATGTCTGACGGCGGCTTCCATTCGCGCCAGCTGACTGCACTGCGCCTCTACTGATCCGCCAAGCCGGCTGCAGGAGGTCTGCCGGCTCCGGGCCAGGACCGAGGCGCAGAGGGTTCCCCGCCCCTCCCCCCTCTCCCGCGAGCCCCCGCTTGGTGCGCCACCCCCCGCATCTTGGAGGACGTGCCGTCGCGGTCGAGAGCCAATCTTGCGGCGTTCCAGTTGAGACCACCTTCTCCACTTGCAGGTCAAGACGCTCTCCAAGCCGGCAGCAGCCTGCGTCGTGCAGGCAACTCTTGCCAGAGTACACAGCAAAGCGGACCTGTCAGAGTCAAGCGGTGAACCGCCTACAGATAAGGATCCGACAGTGCGCGGCCTGTGTGTCCAAGTGATGCTGGGAGCCCCCGGCACTTAAAGTGTGCAACAACATGCATATCCGACTGCTCCCAAGCTTGCTGGCGGCTGCCGTCATTACATCCTTCTTTCTCGAGCTTGTTGCTAGCCAAGTACAATTGGCAGCAGCACCATCAGGTATTACTCCACTGGCCGTGCAAATGCAAGAGGCTTACATCCTGGTGACTTTCTGTGCTGCTGGTCATGTGAGCCCCTTTGCTGAATGATGATATCAGCCTACGTCTACATGATGAGGGCTTACAAAAGAGTGGCACGTCTGCATTACCTTATAATGCTTGCACGTGCTCCTCTGCGGCTGCTCGCAGATGGTGAGTCTGTATCGCCAAATGCGGATGATGCTCTTGGAAGCTGTTCCGCATGTGGAACTCCGGGTATTTCCACCACAGAGGACGCTCCTGGACCAGCTCCAAGTGGTCGATCAATGATACCAGTTGGTGCTCCAGGACCAGCTCCGCCAAAACGCAAGGGTCATTTGTACTCCCACGGACTTCACAGCAGTCAACCTGTCCCACCAAACACCCGTCTTCTCCGACTTCCCTCTTGCAATGGCATACTTATAGACTACACTGTGTGGTCGCTTCGTCGGATCATGTATCCAGATGCTGCTGCATACCGATTCAATGCCACAGCCGTGATGTACAACATAGGAAGGACCAATCTGCATCAATGGCAGCTTGAGATTAAGTTCAAGAACAATGAGGTTATCACCATGGTGTCGGGGGTGTCGCTACCTCCTGCAGCAGCACTTCCGTTGGCAGGTTACAATCTGCATGACCTAGCAAACTGTTCCTGCAATGCCTTTTGACACGCTTTGTGCTGTCTCGTCCATCTCTTACTCTCCTCCTGTACATACATCACCTCTGTAACTAGCTCCCGTCTCGCTATCTTGGTCCACATTCTAAAGTAGCTATACTGTCAACTCTGTGCGCCTGCTTGCATGCGCGGAGGATGCAAGCTGACCGACCAACTGAAGCACGTCACTGGACTACATGGATTCAGCCGTCTACATGCTTTGAGAATCAACCTACTCACAGTAGGCATAGACTGGGCATGGATTCACGTGGCCGACGTTAACATACTAGGTCAATGTCTTTGGTGATGCCTCCTCTGCAGGAAACAACCTCCTCCTTGAAAATCCCCCGGGATTGCAAGTCCTCCCAACAGCATATGCTGCAGCAGGCCAACTCTCCGGCTATAGTCACACCATCAAGTTATCCGGTACTGAGATTGGGGCAAAGATATCTCAGCAGGCTCTACCCCACGGCTTTAGATTGATTGCTGATGGCTTTTCCTGCAAGCCTTCCAACATCCTGCCGCCACCTGGCAAGTGCTGATACTGCCTGGTGACCAGCTCGAGAAAGACCCACACTGCATCGCAGCAAAGACAACGGCCATGCAAGCAATTTGAGCTAGACTGCTACGTAGGCTACTTGGCACTTCGTATGATTGTTCGTGTGTTTGGTGAACAGCCAGGAACACTATTCGTCAATGCTGCACCTACGATGGTGGTGCACCAGGACCTACTTCAGCCGGTAATGGGCTTGATATCTCTTGATTCATTTTGTTCATTGATCTGTCCATACTTGTCCATACGATCTGCCCTACCCAGAGCACTCTGCAAGCAAGTACTTCATGCTATGAATAATGTCATATGCAGGATCAGAGAGCACTTTGCCACCATCAGCAGAATATCACGATGTGGCCGTCTTTTGGGATGTTACCAAGTCGGACTACTATAACTACGAAGTGAGCAATTCATCTGCGATGAGTCCAACCTGGCGACAGACTGACCTATCCATTGTTACTGCAACAGCTCATCCAATTCTTGACCTACATACAAGAATGTCAAGCACAATGGGTGCCTTGTGGACCAATTATGTTGTTGACTGTCACGCTCATGTTGTTTCACTTGCATCAACTGGTTGCCAGGTCTTTGTCCGGATAGACAATCTGCAGCAGTATACAAATATCTCCATGAATCCCGGTTGGGCACTGCAGTGGGTGTGGCAGATGGACGAGTGAGTGTCTACAAGTGTTCATGCTTTGTTGGTGATGAAAGTTAGGGTTTTCGCCAGTGTGCACACGAGGTCTATTTATGAAGGCCAACTTTCTTGCTTGTCCGTGAAAATGTTGGACAATCACGCCATGACCAGCATACCCATTGCTCCTACTACCACAGAGTGCTCTTGGACTGTCAAGATTGCCAAACTCTGACATACGGAGGTAATGGTCTCCTTCCAAACGCTGTGAAGTCGATGCAGAGCTCGCCAATATTTATATGCTGCCCTTGGTTGAAGCTTAGTTGCTCTTTGTTTTCGCTTGTCCAGATTGCGACAATTGTGCAGCCTGCCACGATAAGCCAACTTTTAAGCATGCCTACTCTTGTGATCCTGCACCTACAGTTGTTGACAATAGCCCGTAAGCTTCATATTAGTCTCTCTTTGAAGGACAACAGCATGCCTAGCCATTCATCAAGTTTATCTGACAGTGCTTGTTTGAGAGCTGATCTCCATTCGTTACTCACAATACAGAAGCCCCTCATCATGTGCAGGCTCAACGGGTCTTTGACTGCCGCAGTTTATGATGTAGCAGGAAGCAGGACCAATTTCACTATGACCATGGTCTCTCTCCTCCAAAGTCTCAAGTCACTTGATGCTTCCTTCAGGTCACAGAATGCATAAGCCCGCAGAGCACTTTCGACAAATGTCTTCAATTCTGTAACCAATATAAAAGCTCCTGTGTGTGCGACAGAGACGAGGTAGTCGTTTCTGGGGAGCAGACAACTTGTTATTTCCTGCCAACTTTTCACTCAGTATTCAGGGCTATGACTGTGATCCACCAGAGAGGAATGCTCAGGTCAACAGCTTTCCTTCCTCGAGCCAATCTGCACGCCAAATGGTGCCAGCCAAAGGTACTTGGCAAATAAGACCTTGTCAATCCTGCTTCTGCTTCATCTTTAGATGTCTCTTGTACATGCCTGACAAATGTCACCCCTCACTCGAGCAGCCTCCTATTCGATGGAATGTGGCCAGACAAGAGCTGCACTTGCCAACTTCTCCTGCTGTGTCTCTATCTCTGGTACTCTTACCTGTGTCAGGGTACCAGTAATGGAATGCTTGTCTGCTATGAGCAAGACTTATTTAGCTAATGACCACCTTGCACCTATTTTGCCATCTGCCCATCAATGGAGCCCAGCTGCCTCTGATATCGCAGAAGACATGCCTTGTTGTACTCGTTAGATTGCAAGAGCTCAACACTCAATCACCTTCCTGCCGCTTATCATGACAGGATACTGGAATAAGACAATGTCCCCTTGCACTTCCTGTGCCTGCAAGTGTGACAGTACTCTCATTTATACAAACAGCTGCAACATTGCAGCTCCAGCAAAGCCCAATCCTGCAGCACTGCTACTTCTTGGGAAAGATCTGGGTGGCTTCCAAGTGGTTGGCAGCAAAACAGGGGTAGGTCACTCGGTGTTTGACATGACATTTGACATGACAACCCAAAAATGAGCATTCTGACTGGAAAAGCTGTTTGTCAGAATCAGTCTCCACTTGCTGTATGCTTGACCAATTTACAGTTGGTGTGCAGCTTGCAAGATTTTCTGATATTTACTGCGCATACTAATGTGGAAGGGTGACTTTGAGGTGGTGGCAGAGGTGTGATGACAACTGTGGCACAACTGTTCACATGAATATACCCCAGCCTACTGACAGCAGAGGCTGGATCCTGCAGGTACCGTAATGCCACTTCAGACATATGCAAAGCACTTTCAAGGAGGCTCATACTGACTTTTCGCCCAAGCATGCAGGTTGCAGCAGCAAACAAGGGACAAGTAACCGACAAGGACTGGGACATGGTTCTGCAGCTTCCTCCACTTTATAATATAAGTCTTCAGGATGTCTACTCTGTCAACTCCTCATTTGACCTGCCCCCTTATGGTTAGCTTCCTCTTCACTCCTTCCCATCTCCTCCACAGCATGCTGCAGTCCAGTGCAAGCACCATACTCAAGACTGCATCTATCCAGTCCATCAATGGAGGAATCAATGGAGGAGGCATGATGTAACAGTTGTGATGCCCGAAACCACTTACATGACTGCAGAAGACAACCTGCTGATTGAAGGCATTCCGTACTACAATAGCTGGCTGCTGGGAGGGGGCAATGTGATGTACACACTGCGGTTCAATCGCACACCAGGTTCTGCCACTTATAATACAACGGGCGGGAAAATCATGAAGCTGTCTGAGAGCCTGTTTCCAAAAGAAGTGTGGTACGATGGCCGGCAATGCAGAATGCCAGAGTACTTGCCTCTCAACAAAGCACCACGGAACGCCTTGGTGCGGCGAGAATGCTGGTTGGCGCTGCTGTTCGTGCTCCTTGTTTTCAGCTTCCTGTGATGCAGCCACAGGAGGATGTATTAGCGGCTCATGTTGCTGTACAGAAGCCTGTGCTGCTTCACCCAGGAACTATCAAACAGAGTCACACCTAGCGACAATGTCTTATTGGTCACAGATATGCTGAGAACAATGTCATCTAATATGCACATGTATGGGGCTTTCGTTTGGTACCTCAACTCCTCTCACAACAAGATGCCAGTCTGGCAGCACGCTCCTGCTTATCTCATTAGTACTGCAGCAGTCGTTCAAGATGCTGCAATGCGCGGGTCTCGCAGCCAATCTTGCAGGCGCAGAAGCCCGGCAGCAGCCGGCTCCAGTGCGTCTGGCGTCGCAAGGATGAGGTCGCACCAGGGCTTGAAGTCCAAGAAGAGTGCCCTGTTGCTGGGCAAGCACACCAGCATGGTCCAGATATAGCAGGCCGCTATGCCAAAAAATAACCCAGAGACCAGATTTCCATGCACTCCGCCACCTTGCTCGCAGCCTTTCTACAACCTTGCAGCAATTGCACGGTGTGCAAGAGGAGAGACGGAAAGTCCTGCAGCTCTATACTGTCCATGATTGCCCTTGAATAAGTGCAGATCTGCTTACCACAAGGACGTGACTCCTGTGCCATCTACAAGGCCGTCCTCCAAGGCTGCGTCCCGCCACCGATCAAAGACGGCTGCCAGCTGGAGCAGGCCGGGCCTCGATGGCTGCCACCTCAAGATTCTCAGGAACGGCCTTGCGCCTCGGATGTAGAGTGCGTCAAGAGGAAGCCATCCGCTATCTCTTTCTGGAGCTGTTAGCAGGCTGGTGATGGCTCCCACCAAATCTGCCCTAACTTGCCACAGCACATGAAGGCCCCTGCACAGCCGTGACTCGATGATATCTCAAATACACCATGGCAGATAGATGGGGCCTAAGCGGAAATTGGACAGTGTGCAAGGTAGGGTGAGAGCGAGACAATGTATGGGCCATCACGAACATTACGTCTTGAGGAACCAATTGTGAAGTAAGCTCCGTGCCTCTCGAAAGGCGTCAGGAGCCATGGCTAAGGCTCCAGCCAGCCGTCGCACTGACAGTGCAAGCTCCTGAGCTCCTGGCAGCATAAGCACCAGTCTGACCAGCTCTGACACGTCGGCTGCTAGGAGCTGCGGCTTCAGTCTCCACGTGGCTAGCCTGCAGCAGAAGGGCCCCATGAGTCAGGCCTTTCGTACAGCTCAGCTGTGCATGGGGCACCCTACAACTTGAAACCAGGACACTAGACAACAAAAGCTGTGTGGTCTTTGAGAATATGAATGGCGAATAGTTGTGCTTTGGGTGAAGGTTGGCAGTAAATGGTTCAACATGGGAGTCAGCCTGATCTTCTGAGGACAAGCTGCTCAAGTGGTGGTGGCTCACATTGCTGCAGAGCTGATTCCAGGGTTCAGTCGAGCCTTCTGGAGCAGCTGCTCCATGGTTGGACCCAGAACCATTGACTCGCATACAACCTGCTCTGCTACTTCCACATGCGCCGAGCTCGCGCCACCAGGTTGACCACCCTGCGGTTCGAGGCAGCACATAGCTGTGCGAAGCAGCATTTCGCTCAGAGGCATCGCCAAGGCTCCTGCAGAGAGCATCAAAAGTATCAATGCTGCTAGCAACGACCTGCTTCCACTGGCCCAAAGTGTTGGGAGCGTGCAACAGCACACTTTGTGTGCTGCGACGAACCCTAGGGACAATTTGCGCGTCACTTCATGCTTCTCCCATCTCTGGGACTTCATCCTTACCCTTCTGTTAACCTGCACTACTTGAAGTGGGCTTCGGGCTTGTTGGCTGCTAAGCTGCAGGAGCAAGGGGCGTAAAACAACCTCCTCGCAAAATGTAGGGCAGGGCCCCAGCTGCCAGCTCCTCAAGTTGAGCTGCCGTCAACCTCCCGTGCAGGCTACTGTTGGAGGCACTGGCCTTGCTGCGGCAGCACGAGGCTGGTTGGCCGAGGAAGTGCTGCCAGGTGAGCGCAGGGGCCAGTATGCTGAGGAGTTCGACTAGGGCTCCCGCAGAGAAGTCTGCTGCAGCGGCGTACACCTGCCGGCATGATGTCACACATGGGTCACCTTCCACCAGCAGCAGCGACATTGTTGCGGCTTATGGACACAGGCTGCTCACCCTCCAGCGGCCTGCGCTCTCTGGCAAGAGCATGGGGCTGTAGGGTTGCAGGGTTCACCATCCCAAAGCCAAACCACACCCAGCAGTCCAAGCCCAACTTAGTAGCCCTTGATTGACAAAATCTTGAATTCAAGCCTAACACAGAAACCCAAAGTGCAGAGCTTTCTGATACAGCTAGACTGCAGTCCTCCCGCCTCGCAGCAGTAAAAGCGGGCCCGGACAGCCCAACCATGGGGAGCCCCTATGGGGAGCCCCACAGAGCTTGCCCACCTGCGGCACGCTGAGTGCGGACGCGCCGAGTGCGGCTCTCGCCAGCGGGCCGAGAGGCGGCTCCTCGACGCCCGGCGCTTCACGCCGTGCCGGCAGGCCTAGCGAGCCCGGCTGGAGGGCGGCCGCGGCGAGCCTCCGGAGCTCGGCGTCTACAGCCTCCACGGCGGCGCTGCTGTGGGCGCCGGCGGCCGCCTCGAGACTTGCTTCCTCGCAGTCGTCGGAGCTTCTTGAGCAGTCATGGCTGCCGCCGTCACGTCCGCTGGGCGGCCCCGCGGCAGCGGCGGCTGGAGCAGCGCCCTCTGCCGCCGCAGCATCCGGCCCCGCGGCAGCCCAGCGGGCGCCAAGCGGTGGAGCTGGCGCCTCCTGGGCTCCTCGCCTCTGCGGCAGGCCCGCCGCCGCCGCCGCGGGCGCCTTCCGCTTCAGGCGGAGCCTCGGCGCGGCGGCCATGGCGGGCGTCGCCAAGGCCCTCTGGCCTCGAGCCGACGGAGATCAAACCCCTAATCCTGAACCCCAAACAAGCGCCTTTTTGGGCTGGCTTTTTCACAGCCCTCGGCCCATTTGCTCGGCACCTCTTTTGTGGCCTTTGGATATTGTCCAGTCTTTTCTGGGCTGGCTTTGCTAGGCCCCCCCTCTCTACTGGCGAGCAATTTCTTTCTTTCTTTTTGCCACCGTTGCATAGAGCAAGCGCGGCCAGATTAACTGGTGAGAGAAGTGGCACTCCCAATGGAGGGCAAGGGCTTGTGAAAAGCCAGCCCGGAAAGAATTGACACCGGTTCGGGTAGCATAGGGGTTCGCTTCATGCACCCGCCCCAAGTGGTTGCACTAATTATTCCCCGAACAATGGCTTGGTCACCTTTTGATTTTGATTTCAAGTGCACCGGCGGCGACAGCGGCAGCCCCATTGCTCCCTGCCGCCGCCGGCTGGCGCGCTCGCTCCGCCGCGCTCATGGCCGCGCCAGGCCCTGGGACTTCCTGGGGCGCGCCCCGCTCAAGGCTGCGCCAGGCCCCGGGGGCCCCCCCCGGGCGCCTCGCCGGCTGCCGAGCTCCCCCAGTCATCCTCCTCAGGCCTTTCTTCTGCCCTCGACCATTGTGGCGTCCACGCCCGCCGCCCGCGCCGGCGCTGGCGGCGACGGCGGCGGCCCCAATTCCCTCGCCGCCCCCGCCACCGCTGTGCCAGGCTCCACGGCTCCCTTGGGCGCCCCGCTCAAGGCTGCGTACCCGCCCCCCCTTCCCCCCCTGGGCGCCTTGCCGGCTGCCGAGTTTCCCCAATCACCCTCGCTCGTGCTGTTCCTTCGGCTACCCCGCCCTTGGCGGCCCCGGCACTGCCGGCCCTCCCTCGCACTCCCGCCATCCCTCCTGCCACCGCCGCTGGCTCCCACTCCTCTAGCAGCCCCAGAAGCGGACGCAGGACGGGTCGGCAAGGCCCCCGTCGGCACTGCTCCCCTTGGCTCCATGGCATTCGCGGCGGCAGGTCCTGCCCCTCCGGCCCAGCCCCCAATGCCCCAGCCCTCCCGCCCCTTGTTCCCTCCCCGTCCGTCCCTCCTGCCGCAGCTGCTGCCTCCCACTCCTCTAGCAGCTCCAGGAGCGGATGCAGGTCGGGTCAACAAGGCCTTCATCGGCTCGGCTCCCTTCGTTCCGTGGCAACCCCAGCCCTCCCTTTCCCCCCCCGTCATCACTCCTGCCACAGCTGCTGCTTCCCACTCCTCCTGCAGCTCCAGAAGCAGACGACGGTCAGGTTGCCCAGGCCCCCATCGGCACTCTTGGCCCTCCTTCCCAACCCCGCCATCCTTCCTGCCACTGCCACTGCTGCCACTGCTGCTGCCTCCCACTCCTCTAGCAGCTCGAGAATTGGTCGAAGGACGGGTCGACAAAACCCCCATCAACACATCCGGCCCTCCTTCCCCTCCCCCCCCCCCCATCTCTCCTGCCACTGCTGCTGCCCCACTCCTCTAGCAGCTCCTGAAACGGACGCAGGCCAGGTCGACAAGGCCCTCAGCGGCAATTCCGGCCCTTCTCCCCCTCTCCCCTGCCAACCCTCCTGCCACTGCTGTTGCTCCACTCCTCCTCTAGCAGCTCCAGCAGGACAGGTCGACAAGGCCCCATTTCCTTCTGCCCCAATCGGAAATTCCGGCCCTCTTTCTCTCCCCGCCATTCCTCCTGCCACTGCTGCTGCCTCACTCTTCTAGCAGCTCCAGACGCGGACGCAGGAAAGTCCTCCAGGGGCACTGCCGGCCCTTCTCCCCACGCCGGCCATCCCTCCTCTTACCTTTGCTGCTGCCCTACTCCTGCTCCTCTCCCAGCCACNCCCCCCCCCCTTCCATTCCTCCTGCCACTGCTACTGCCTCACTCCTCTAGCAGCTCCAGAAGCGGACGCAGGAAAGACCCCCAGGGGCTCTGCCAGCCCTCCTTTCCCCCCATCCCTTCGCCTGCCTCTGCTGCTGCCCTACTTCTCTAGCAGCTCCAGTAGCTGCTAGATGCTAGCAGTGCTACGTCTTTTGATGTGCTTTGCCTTTGTACTTGGCCTTTTTGGTGGCCTTTAATTTTTTCAAATACACGAAATATTCCTTGGAAGAGCCACTTTTGACCCTATACCCTCTGCTCCTCAACGACGGCGAAGTTCCTCTTCCCCACCCTGAGGTTGGCACATAAAGATGGTCAATGAAGTCCTTGAAACGATTTGCTAGCAGTACTATATCTGTCAGCCATAGACAATAACTGCTCAACCAGCAGGGATTCAGTATTCTTGAGCTGATGCTTGCCAAGCCAACCAGCATCGAAGCGAGCGAGTGAGCGGGTTGTGATGCCACCTGGTGAATCTGTGAGGTCATATCTGGTGTCCTGTGCAGCGGATGCAGGTCGTTATGGCTCTCAAGCCATCGTTCCAGTGTGCATTGACCTCCTCGCTGTGGCTGCCTCTGGCTCGCGCTGTAGGATTTGCTCACCCTCAGTCGCTAATCCGAAATGTTGTGATCAGGAGTTACTGAGCTGCCTCGGCTTAGGAGCCCTCTTCCCATCGTTGTGGACTTGGCTAGCTATCACCACCCCTCTGTGATTAGCAGCAAATACTTGTCTTCTCCAGCTTTCAGACCTCCAACAGCACGGCAGCCACTCCTCGGCTCTTCTGCAAGCCAGCAATGCAGATCGACCAACCTCGCACTCGCAACAATCACTTATCTAGGCCATTCCTACCCAGCTTTGAGGAGAATCTGCGCCAACTTCCACTTCTGACCTTACTGCCATTCCCCGGGCCTCGGGGAAGGCATTAGACAAGATTATACAGAGAAGCTGCTTGTACTTGGACCTGCAAGGACCAGCCAGCACCTCAAGTGGCTCGCTTGTCAACTAAATGTACAGGCCAGCTGCAAATCTGATTGCATTGGCCCAAGGCACAACTGCAGCGCTCAACAAATGGAAACGTTTGGTTACAATGAACAAGTAGAATACGAAGGGAGTCGAGGGCCGGCAAACGTCAGCCAAGGTGACGCCTTCCTTCCAGCAGGCCCGCTGGTCGTAAGGAGGATTCAGCCTCTCCTTGTCTCTCAGAGACGGCCAAGCCAGAGGGCGAGTGGAAACTGCGCCAGGGCGATGAATAAGAGGAGGTAGTGGTGCCTAGAAGAGTCCTGGTCGTAATTCCGGACTTCCGCAAAGAGCACCCGCTTCATTGTCTTCACCAGAAAGATGCCCATGCACAAGCTAAATCCAAGAAGGGCACGTGGTTGTCAGCTTCCAAGAGCAAGCAGCGAACCTTCCAAAGCACAGGCCCTGAATCTGTTCATAATATCTCACAGCTCATTGACCTATACTAAACAATCATGTTGCAATTGCAGACATAAAGGAGCTGCTACAGGCAACCTTGACAAGACTCACTGAACTAGCAATGCACCTTAAGTAGATGGTGACAGGGTAATAAGCAGGATGCCAGACGGTCCACGCAAAGATGGAGATGCAGACGCCCACAAAGAGGTAACCACTGCAGCACCCGCCCAAGTAGTAGCACAAGACAAGCTCAGCAGATCATCTTTCAGCCATGTGCCGCGCTATACATGCACACATACTTCTGTCAAAAGAGAAGGGAAGGGGAAGCAAGTTTGCCTGTAAGCTATGAGATCAAGGAGAGGAGCGTCGCCGCTGCCAAGACTGTAAAGAGAAAACCGCAAGAGAGCAGTCTCGGCAGCCCAGCCAATCAAGCCCTGCGTGAGGCGAGAACTCAGAACGTGCGGCGAAAACCTTGTGGCGGCTATAGCCCTGCAAATATGCACAAGCAAAGAACCACATGCCTGCTTAATGACTCATGCACCTTCTACCTCTCCTGATTGTTCTGCCCTAGTGAAAGTAGGTGCTGGTATTGGAAGTAAAACCCTATTGGAAGCTTGTTCACATGCTCTTTACCAGGTGTAGCGGGCTCATCTGCATATCAAGAAGTGAATCGAAGCTAGGAGGTACAGATTGTGCATATGCTAAAGAGTGGCCTGCAAGCATGTGTGCAGGTTTTTTCTGCCTGTGCGCCTGAGCATAAAAGAGGCTGGCTTACGGTTTGTAAAACCCAACAGCGAAACCTCCAAGGACCATGTAGGTACCAATCGCCATAAGGGGTATGTAAAGGTCAGGTGCATTGATGTCGAATTTCGGCGGCTTGTATGTGAGGCCGCCTGCCACCTGCTCCGCTATCCTCGTCCAGTGGCCCTGCTCACGGCCATGTCAAGCAGCAGGATAGGTCAAAGTGGGGCCAGTGACATGATATAGTCTCGGCCAAAAGTGATCCACTGTATAGCTCTAATAAACATTAATTTTGGCAAGTACATGAAGAAGGGCCTACCAAAAACTTAGCAAGCTCCTGACTATCACCCTGGGCGTATGCAATCTAACGACAAAGGCAGGCTGGAGTGGCGACAAGGGCAGCAGGGAGGGCAGCGGGCTCACCTTGTGCACCAGGGGGCAGGCGATGACCTTGAGCTTGTTGCGCACGTACTGGTCGTTGACCTGGAAGTAGTACTGCGCGTCGTTGCCCGTGATGTAGCGGCTCACCTGGCACGCCCGGCGTGTGACAACCGCCACAAAGCTCTCAGGCCGCCAGCAAACAGAGTTTGGCAGGACCTTGGTCCCGAGATGGTCGCGGGGTGACCACCGCCACGAGCGGACCAGGGCGGAGCAAAGCCGCGGCTTCACTGTCCATCCACTAACTTCGCCTTGAAAGCCACCGGCTCCTGGCCTTAGAGAAGGCCCTGCCGCTGCTGGCACGGGCCCTTTGCGCTGCTCAGCCATGGCCGGGCCTGAGGCTGCTGAGCGAGCCGCCGGCGCGCCGAGCGAGGCTCACGTTCGTCTGGACGAAGTTGCGGCCGGATCCGAAGACGCGCTCGCTGTAGGCGCCGAGGCCGCTGCGCAGCAGGCCGTGGCTCGCGCCGTAGAGCACGCCGTCCAGGCCCGCTGCCGCCGACGCCGCCGAGTGCTGCGCGCCCGGCACTCGCGGCCCGTACTCGTCGAAGCCCGTCCCACCGGCGGCGGACCCGGCGCCGCCGCCGCCGCCGCCGCCGCCGCCTGGGACGTGCATGGCGGCCCTCGATCCTTCGGTTTCAATGCCACAGGATTGCGCCAGTCCGCCCGGCCTCTCAGTCCCAATCCCAGGCGCGGGCTGCCACGACGGCGTCAGCCGCGCGCCGTGTCCTGCGCCCGCCGCCGCCGCCGTCGCCGCGAGCGCCGCGACGACCGACGCTCCCGGCGACGGCGGCGGCGGCGGCGGCGCGGGCCGCGGTGTCCTCGCAGCTGGAACTCGGTTGCGCGCTCCGATACCGGTCGTGCTTTGGTGGTGCGTCATTGTTATACTGAAAGCCGAAATAAGCGGCTCCTGATATACAAAAAATCGGCTGAAAAAACACCGAGGAAAATTGGCCTCAAGTGGCTTATGCAGCTTTTGCAGACCTTGTCCGTTCTTTTGGGCTGGCGTCTCCCAGCCACCAGTTAATCTGGCCGCGCTTGCTTCTTTTGCAAGAGCCAACGTCCTTCCTGCGCTGCAGCCATGGCTCCCTAGGGCCACGCAGTGGGAAGAGAGAGAAGGCGCGCGGAGCGCATGAAATGAAAGAAGAAGTGGCACTCCCGATGGGGGCAAGGGCGTGAAAAGCCAGCCCGAAAAGAATTGACAAAGGTTCGAAGGGGCCAAATGACGAAGGGGCCTAAAAAGCGCTAAGCAGCTACGAAGGGGCCTGAAGATGCTATGGCAGGACGGGGGAGGATGGACCACTCAGTAGTTACGAGTGAGGAGCCTCAAATCCGTCAGACCAGCTGCCGGAAAACTATCCCCCTGCCGAAAGCCGGAGGCCGCAGCGAGTGCACGGCCAGCACGCAGATGCAAGGCGTGGGCCGTGGACCGCTGAAGGGAGACTGATAATCGCTTGCGGTATACCTGGGCCCACGAGCCAGCGGCGTTGAAGTGAAAGGGAGGCCAATCCAAGCCAATACAGGGTTCAGGCAGAGCCTAGTGCAAAAGTAAACGAGGCTACATAATACTGAGACCTATACTGAGGTGCCTAAGGTGACATTAGTACCCACGGGTGAGCACAAACAAATCCGACAAGCTAACTTGGGGAGCTGGAGCGCCGCCACGAAAGCCGGAGGCCTGACTTAGAGCGCGCCCTGCACGTTGATGAAGAGCCAATGCTTGCGAGCGCTGCAAACTAAGCGAGAGCCGCATTCTGTGATATGCAACTAAGGCCTGAGGAATGCTGGAGTGGCCCAAGCTGCCCCCCCGACTTCGACGACGCGCATCAACCAGCCGGGCCAGATGCTGGATCAGGGAGGACCATTTTACGACGTAGCCTCCGTAGATACCGTGGCACACGGATGAAGATGGTCCCCTCGGGGATGGTCCTGGTAGTGTCGCTCCTTCTTGCGCTCCGCGCTGGACGTGGCCCAGCCAGACATCGTTGACGTGGGTGCGCCAGCCTTGTATGCGTCGATCAGTAACACGTCCAGCAGCAGACGAGGCCCACCGCCCCGGGGGGTGGCGACCACGTCCAGGCGCCGCACGTATGGCTTGCCGCGCCTTGAGGAGATTGGCATGACACCTGACATTGGCGGGACACCTCCATCGCCGGATGATACCCCGCCTCTCGCACAATTCCAAACATAGTATCCCTGAGTAAGTCGTGGAAGTGCAGAGCAGAGAGAGAGCTGCAGCACTACTCGGACTACCCCCGTAGCGATCACCTCCTACCAGCCGCAATTGACACCTTTGGCCGTTCACAACCCTTGCCCCCTTGGGGAGAGCCACTTTCCGTGGCTGCAAGGTCTCGTTTTCATACCCTACTTGAGAACATTGCAAGTCTAGGATATGCACGTCGTGAGGGATATGCTTCCCCAGCCGAAATAGGCATGCCGGCAGCCTACTGTCGCTTTTGCGACGACGTGTGTCAGACTTTTTGCAGCGAGCTCAGGCTCATGCTTTGCACCAGAAAGCTGGTCAAGCCTTAGCTGGTGGCACAAGGGCTCCTCGTCCAGTATTCGGGCATCCTTTAGCGACCTCTATATGCTGACTCGTGCTTACTAAGCGGGTCAGCTTAGCAGCAGGTGATGTACTATCTGTCAATCTGCTTGCCTTTGTACTTGGCCACTCAGGCCCTCCATCACTCAACACAAACTCCACTCCTAGGGAAGAGCTGCTTCTTCTTGCCCAGCCTGCGGCTCCACGTAGTGTACTGCAGCCCATACGGACCTTGTTCTTTCCTTTGCGGGCTGGCTTTTCACAGCCCTCAGCCCCTTCTGCAGAAGTCACGGATACTAGTTTGATTTCAGACCTTGTTCACTACTCTTGGTACTTGGCCACTCCGGCCCTCCATGACCCTAAATGACTAAATACACACAAATTTCCCATCCCTCCCCCTTAGCGTAGGGCTTCGCCTTCTGTATAATCCCCACAGTGGCTCTACCCGAACAAACCGTGCATAGGCTTCATTTGGCTTCCCTGTCATTTCATGCGTACCTTCTCGCCTGGACAATGGAGTGTGTATTGAGTGATGGAGGGCCTGAGTGGCCAAATCTCCAGGGAAGGCACAAGCACCGCTGTGCTCGCTCCGCCACGCCGGCGCCGCCAGCCATGCCGCCCTCGCCGCCGCCGCCGCCGCCGCCGCCGCCGCNCCAGCCATGCCGCCCTTGCCGCCGCCGCCGCCCGCCGCGGGCGACACGCTGCAGCAGGCGGCGGTGAAGGTGCTGCTGACGGCGGGGCCGTGGGAGAAGGCCGCGCGGGGGCAGCTGGCGGCGGAGCTGTGGCAGGCCGGGGAGATCGGGCCAGCGTACGCCGAGGGCGGCGGCGGGGACTGGTCCCAGGCCCCCGACAGGCCGGCCAGGGACGACAAGGTGCAGGAAGCCCCCCGTGCTAAACTCCGCCCACGATCACCTACCGCTGCCGCCCTGCATTGCGGCGACTAGCAAGGAAAGAGATGGCACTGAGGAGTTCCGTCAAGGACGTGTAGAGGCTTTCCCCTCGTCATACTGAGCTGCTCTTCTGGTCAGGCACGGCCGCCGCCCTGCATTGCATTGCTAGCTGAGGAAGAGGTGGCACTGGGACGTCGGAGAGTTGTAGATGATGAACAGGCCGGGTGCCTGTAGTGGGCATCCAAGTTGGTCACGGAGCTCACTTCCTTCCGTCGCGTACGTCTGCGACGGGCTCGCCGCAGGTCAGGCTGGTCGCTCCAAAGGACGCGCCCAAGCGGGGCCGCGGGGGGAGCCTGGCCAGCCGGCAGGCGATGCTGCACAGCCTCGCGCACATAGAGAGCTGGGCCATCGACCTCTCCTGGGTGCGCCCGCAGCGCCCGCCCTTGAGTCACACAAGCACGAGTGGCGTCATGCGAGGGCTGACTTGGTCTGGCTTGGCCTGTTGTCCATCACATTTGCTGCTCGACATCACCGCCTGTGACGTGGAGGATAGCATCCCTAAGGGCTGCCTGACAAGACCCCAGAGTCGTGACTGGAAGAAACCTGGGCTGCACAGGTCGGTGTGGCAGGCAGGCCGCGGTGCAGGTGCAGTCAGCCAGCAGAAGTTCCACTTAGCTCGTGGAATGGGTGGGGGCTGCGAATCTGAGTGCAGGATATCATAGCTCGTTTCGGCAAGGCTGAAAGAATGCCCAGAGCCTTCTTCGACGACTTCGTGAAAGTGGCTGCAGACGAGGGGAAGCACTTTCGCCTGCTGACAAAGCGGCTGGAGGAGATTGGATCACATTATGGAGCGCTGACCGGGCACGATGGGCTCTGGGAGTCTGCGCAGGAGACCTCCACAGATTTAAAGGCCCGGCTTGCCATCGAGCACTGCGTCCATGAGGTCAAGTATACTCTGCCAAGGACTCAATGACTTACTTGTCTGGCAGCAAACAAGTATGCAACAAGCAACTTCAATGCTGCTCGTCAGACAACATAGATCACTTTATGTTAGATACTGAATTCCACAGCACAAGCTCTGTGTCGCTTCACCATAGCAGATCAAGCCTCCTTATGCATCTAGCTTCCTTCAGGCAAGGGCTGCTATCAAATCAGCTGTCAGAGCCAGACTGCTGATACACCTGTATTACACACCGTTTGGTCAGGCTCGGGGACTGGATGTGATGCCACAAACGGTCGAGAGGTTCAGGAGTGGCGGTGATAGCGACACGGCTCGGCTGCTTGAGGAAGTAATCTACCCCGATGAGATCACCCACTGCGCAGCTGGCGTCCGGTGGCTGGGCTACTTGTGCAGGAGGGATTGGCAATACCAGATGCACGAAGACTCTGGTGTACAGGGAGAGTCATGCAGCAGTCATGACAAGGGCATGCAAGGCGTGCTATCCTGCCCACTGGGTTTGGAGTCACCGCTTGCCGGTTTGCCGGTCTGTGACGAAAATGTAGTTGCACGATCCGGGGAAGTCAGTGCTCGACAAGCTGCGCAGACTTCTGGAGCCGCTAGCCATGAGCATCTCCTAGGGCCCACAACGCCGAAGACATGCTCAGAGCCATCCACAGACTGCAGCGACAAGGGTGATGAAGAAACTGCGTACACCATCCAACGATTTCACGCCCTTGTCCGTAAGTACTTTCGCGGGCATCTGAAGCCGCCTTTCAATGACAAAGCCAGGGCACAGGCCGGGTTTGGGACTGCCTGGTACCTGCCCTTGGTGGACAGACTCAAGCCAGTGACCGCCACTTCCATTGAGACGCAAGGAACTGTCAGGAGTGAATCAAAAGTGGCACATGCAGGCCGCATGTAATTACGCTTCCTGATAGCTTCAAGGCTGCAAAGCAAGTCGCAAGTCCTGTTGCATGCCTTCAGCTGTATGCTCATGAATGCTGGGCAATGTATTGAGCATATAATGTTTACTTTGGAGCACATTTGTGGGCCCTCAAACTGGTCACTCGCTTGCTTCCTTGGCGTTCTTGAGGGCGCTTACCACTGGAGCAACTGCCATAGCATTTATAGACTCGAGCAATTCTGCGTCAGAAAGTATAGAGCTTGCCGGGACTGGCAGGCAAGGCAGTCGAGAGCTGGAGTTTTTGAGGGTGCAGTAGGAGGAGAGGGTACTGGGGGGTGGCTCTCCGTGCAAATCGCAAATCTGATCTGAAGCTGGATCTATATTCAGGACGGTTTAGCAGCTCGAGCGTGTTAAAGCCAAAGGTATGGCGTGCGCGCCAGCCGCCCGGCTTGTGTGAACAAAAATGTTGTAGCAGCATGACATCGGCCGGCTTTGGGTGTCACTTTGAAGAACGACGTATAAGGAAGGTGTACTGTGTGAATGCGAGCGTCATGAAAAGAAAGCTAGCTCCTCCAGACGATGAAGGTAATCGTCGCTAGTGGCCAGCCTGAAGGAAAGCACAAGAAGCGCTGCCGTAGGGAGATGAATCAAGATAGAAATGCCCATGTTCGTGGAGCAAGCTGTGAACTGCCATATTTATGCAGAAGATAGCGAGTTCCAGCACAGATGGCGAACGGCAACAGGCGGGACGCGGCAGCAGAGGAGCAGGCCCCTACTGAGAAGAGCGCGCCCATAGAAAAGAGGGGCTGGCAAAGCCAGCCCAGAAAAGAATGGACAATGTCCACAGCCAAAGCAAGAGGAGCCGGAGAAAGGACTACACTACAACATACTGCAGAACACACTGGGCTCTCTGACAAGCCACGACCTGAAGGCAGGTACATAAGTACGACGAGCACTAGGCCGGGTACACAACCTCAGGAGCCCGCGAGACGAGGGTGGACGAGGTTGGGGTTTGCCCGACGATTGAGGGCAGGGGAAAACGGGGACGCGGGGAGACGGAGAGCCCAGGCCCGCGCAATAAGCGGTGGGGCAGATGGGGGAGCTGATGGGGGATTTGAGTTCAGCGGGGAAGCGGGGTTACGAGGGGCACCCCGCGGTGGGGGGAAACTTTGCGTGTTTTGAAATCATGGAATGGAGAAGGCCAAAATTGGCCAAGCACCGGCGAGCACCACTGACGACGTGCATCACTCACTACCCGCTCAGTAACCACGGGTCAGCACCACGAGATCGCATATCGAAGCTTGAATACCGGATGGCAGATTTCAAGCCCTTCTGCCACAACTAGAGCTTGTGAAACAATCTTTGCCATCACTTCGTCACTTTCGTGAACCCCTCGGGACTATTCTTTTGGATTGCTCTTAGGGACCAATTTCACATCCGCAGGTTGAGTACACAGAAACCATTGAACATCCGGCGATCATGTGCTTTTCACATTATCAATGGTACTCACATCAGCATTCTCAGTTCTGTCCCAGCACTTTGGTGCAAAGCATGAGCTTGAGCACGCCACGCAAGCAAGCCGACAAGCGACGGAGCAAGAAGCGACAGATCTGAAGCTGGCAGCTCCGGCGGGGGAGGGGGTGGAGATTTGCGAGAGGGCGGCGCGTGGTGCAGTACGAGCCCCATCCCCACGTGTCGCCGCGACCGCCCGGCCGCGTCGGGGGGGCGGCGCCACTGGGCTTCCGGGAAGCGAGGAAGGGCCCACAATCGTCGCCGGGGGCCATCTTTCTTGGCCCCCGCGATCGCCAGCTAACGTGGGGCGAGTGAGACGGTGGCTCCCGCCCCGACGTGGCCAAGCCGAACGGCGGGTCGGAGGGCCCCCGGCTCCGTCAATCATGAGCTTTTCCGGCTTGGCGGCTGGGCCGTCTTCCCCGCTGGTACCACCCGCCGCCGCTCGCGCCGCACGTGCTGGGCGGTCAACGCGCCTCCCCGTGCGCGCCGGGCTCGCCCACGCCCCGTCGGCGGCACGTGGCGCCTGGCGCCAGACGCCGCGCTGCCGGGGCGCGTGGCCGACGGTCTTCGGCGGGCTCCGGACGATGGGCGTCGGGCGCCCGACGGCGGACTCGCTCCGCGTGTCGTACGGCGGGGCCGGTGCGGCGGGCGGAAGCGTCCGCGAGGGGGCGCCAGCCGCCCTTGGTGCGGGGCACGTGTCGTGCCGCGGCTCGCCTCCTGGGGCTCCCCGCTCCCCGGGGGCCACCCCGTTGTGTCCCCCGCAACCCCCGTCTGCCCCGGGTCAGTTCGCCACGGCCCCCCCAACCGCCCCCCCAAAGCCCAGCGCCCCTCGCTGGCCCAAAAGCGCCCCCCCCGCTCATCCGCCCCTGCCGGCCCAGCGTCGCAGCCGCCGCCGCCCCAGCAGCCCCCGCCGCCGTCATCCAACGCTTGGCGCCCCGCGCCGCCTCTCGTGCCGCGGGAGGCCCTGCGCGGCGAGCTCCCCGTCGCCTCTATCTCGGACTACGCCTTCGGCTTCCCGGCCGCGCTGCTCCTCTCCGGCGCCGACGGTGCCCACTTGGGCGCATGGCGCGCGCCGAAGCAGGAGCCCGCGTCCCCCGGCTTGCTGGGAGGGAACCTTGCCAGCAGCTCCTCCGCGGAGGCGTTGCGACTGTCGTCGAGGCCCTTCAGGCCCACGCCGCTGACGGCCACGGCCAGCAGGCCGACGGCGGCGCACAGCGCCCCGGCGGCTGCGCGTGACTTCCTGCCGCACATGGAGGGCACAGCTGGTGGCCAGGCACAGTGGGACGATGCCAGCTGCCGCCGCGCCAATTCTGCACCGGATACCGCCGCCACCGTAGTGGGGATTGGCGGCAGCGCCGAACCGGAGCTGAGCTCCTGCTGCACCACTGCACTAGGGCATGACATGCTGAAGCTGCGCGGTGGCAAGGTGGCCAAGGGCACGGCAGCAGTGGAGGCCGGGGCAGGCAGCTCGTGTGCAACCGGTCTGGCGTATCGAGACCAGCTCCCAGCGCTGCATCTCGTGCCGGAAGCTGAGGTGCCGGCAGGGTCCACTGCTCCCGCCTCTGCTGGAGCGCCAGGCGGAAGCGGCATCAGCAGCAGGAGCCTGAGCGCGCCCAGCACGCCGAGCAGCTGCCGCAGCCGCAGTGGCGACTACTCCACTGGCCCTACGGAGCGGCTCGCTGAGATGACGCTCGAGGACCTCTCTCAGTACTTCCATATGCCCATCACGTGAGCAAGCGAGCTCCTTCCCCTGCTGCTACCTCCTTAAAGCATGCTAGGCGGTTGGCACCTCGACCTAGGCATCCAAGCTAAAGCTGGCTACAATGGCCTCCTGTGGAGTTGTTCTTGCTGAGCACCTTAAGCAGTCCTGGTGGGCGGAGAAGAAAGCTTCTCCGCTCACCATCTCATTGCTTTGCCCTCCTCTTGATCGCTCTCTTGACTGCTAAGCCAGCATATGTCTTTGGGCTGCTCAGACAGCAGCTGTTCTAACATTGCTGTGGCAACGTGGTGATTTTCCAGCGTGGCGTCAAAGCACCTGAAGGTTGGACTGACAGTGCTCAAGAAGCGATGTCGTGAGTTCGGCATCTCGCGCTGGCCCCACCGCCAGATGAAAAGTCTTGACACCCTCATTTCCAATATCCAGGTACACAATGCAACTGATTCTTTCCACGTGGCTTGTGTGCCCTACTACAGCTGTGTGTCCTACTAGAGCTTCACCAACTTTGCAAAGCCTGCCAGCACTTGGGCTTAGACAATGGCCTTGGTCTGATGTGGGTTGGCATAGATTCTTCTCTGTCACAAGCTGGGGTGTTGTTGTATTTGCTCGCTCCAGCGTCCTCAACTGATGCAGCCTGCGTTTGTTTGCTACCAGGACTTGGCCAAAGACTCAAAAACTGCTGGCGCAGCCCCCACCTCAGGTGAGTGCTCTTGTTAGATTCTTCGAAGTTTTTAGATCCTTGGAAGCTGCTTCGTGCTCAGCGTTGATGGTGAGAGGGACCATGCTAATACTGTGCTGCTCTTCTTGCCACAGTCCTGAATGTGCCAGTGCTGCGGGCTGTGCGGGAGCTGGAGCAAACCAAGCGGCGCATGGAGGAGGAACCCGGCGTTGAGCTCGCGCAGCGCATCAAGCGCCTGCGGCAGGCCTGCTACAAGGCCTCTCATCTGAAGCGGCGCAAGCTCCCTCCGGCATCTCCCGACAGTGAAGCGGCTGCCAATGACGCGACCACTATGAGGCAGCAAGGGGAGTCTTCCTCGTCGATGGAGCAGCAAGAGGACGCCACTCACGACGAATAATCAGTGCGCTGCATAGTCTGAAAAGCAGCAGCATGCTTGCTGCTCTGTAAATAGTCATCTATCCATAGCTGTCGCTCCCCATGTTGGCGCTACTGGGGCCGCAACCCCTTCATGCCTTTAGTAGAGACCGATCTCCTTTTGTCGTAGGCCAAGTCCTGGGCTGTCCATCCTGGCGAACAAGTGGGCTAAGATCTTTGCCAGGCTTGGTGACACATGCCCGCAAAGACAGCTTTGCAGTGGCGGTTGATGTGTGAGGGCTCCACAACCTGCTCAGCCCGGCTCTGCTAGCCCAAGCAGCGTGCGGCAAGTTATGACCTCGCTTGTGCTGGGAGCCCTCATGAAGTCACCTCTTACTCAGGCTCAGGGACTCGAACTTAGGGACTCGAACTCCATATACCCAATTCATTCATGCAAAACATGCACCCTTGTCGTTTTTTTGGCCATGTTTTTGGAGTGCATTGATACAGCTCCTTGTGTGGATCCACGACGCCATGCCCATACCACAGCAAGCGACCGTCGGCCCCGGGGCTTGAGACGATCCTCGAGGCAAGCGACAGGGTGGGGGCCTGGAAGGTCAAGGAGCCAGGTGTGGGAGGGCCGGTTCGCATGCCCCGTCAGGCGGCGGCGGAAGTTGCCGAGTTGGGGGGGACCGCCATGGGCCGCGCTTGCTTCATGGGCTGGCGTGAGGTGGGTGGTGTGGCCCGGGTACGGCTGCGCCGTCGGCTAGCGACGTCGCGTTGGTGGGAGCGCCGGGCGGGGCGGTGGCGCGCAGCCGCGCCTCCTGGCGCCGGGGCCTATCCGCCAAGTGTGGCCATGCTGCCGTACGGACGCCATCTCCCCGACTTCTTTGGACCTGGCGGCTCTCCATTACCTGCGGGCGTGCAAAGGTACATGCCTTGCTTCTTCGTGCTTTCGGCTCCTCAGCTTAGCTTGTCAGGTATATTTATGGGGGAGAAGGGCTCGCCCATTGAGGATAGGGGCTGGAAAAAGCCAGCCCAGAAAAGAATGAACCAAGGACGAGAAGGGGCCAGGGGAAGTACGAAGAACAACAAGCACTAAAAAGAAACGAAGCAGCTACGAAGCACTCAGTAACCCCTGCTAAGCAGCCTCAGGTCGGAGAGACTGGGTTCCTGGAAGCGGGTCCCCTGGCCAGAGCCAGAGGCAGCAGCGAGGGCTCTGCCTGCACGCAGGTGCAGCGCGTGGGCCATAGACCTCTGCAGCGAGACGGCCAAGCGCATGCGGTACACCTGCGCTAGCGACCCTGCTGCATGGGAGTCCACCGGCTCCCCATGGAAGCGGCGGGCAATGGCGTGACGAGAGAGCTGGTTGAGCAGCTCGAGCCACCGAGCGCCCAGCGCCCCGTGCGTATCGATGGCGAGCGGGAAGAACTCGTCTTCCCGCGGGTGATCTGCGTATTTTAGCTCCTTGGCCCGAGCTGCGCAGGCTACCGCATACCCAGCTTTGGTGGCACACTGGGTTGGATGTGAGCGGTCATAGGAGTCGGTGGTCACCACGTCCAGGAGAAGACGTGGCCCGCCTGCTGGTGGGGTGGCCACAAGGTCCACGCGACGAGCGTGGAGACCGTCGGCCCGTTGCTGGAGCGGCATGACGGCAGAGTTCTCGGCTGCCACCGAGAAGCCAGCCTCCACAAGGATGCCATGCATCGCATCCCGGAGATGGTCATGGGCCGCTGTCCGCTCTCCGCCGTGGGAACAGCGCAGAACATGAGCGGCCAGCTCCCCATGCTCGGCCCCTCGCTCACCACACTCACACTGTTGCACACCCTGGAGACATGGCGGCGGCAAGCCCAGGAGCCGGTGGACGGCACTGCGGAACGCCTCGTCCGGGAGTGTGAGGGCTTCATTGAGGGGGAGGGCCTGGAGCCACGCCGCGGCCCCCGGGGAGGAGGCCGAGTGGAATCGCGCGCGCCCGAGCAGGTCGGCCTCCGGGAGCGGGAGCAAGGCGGTGGTGAAGGCTGCCTTGTCCATTGCGGCTGCGAAGCGCGCTTGGACGCGCAGGTCGGCGGTGTGCGCGAGGTGCGCAAAGGAGACCGCCTGGCCCGCCAGGTCCGGGTGCACCGCGAGCAGCTCCTGGTGGGCGGAGCGTAGCGACGCCTGGAAAGGCAGCACACCCGTGTCTACCTCCACCACCGCCTGCTCCAGTGCACGCTGGCCGTGGACCAAGAAGCGCTGGGCCACGGAGGCGGCTGTCTGCGTCCAGCTGCCGAGGTACGCTGCCCGGCAGGAACGGACGAGCGGGCGCAAGCCGAGATCGCCGTATCTGAGGGGTAGCGTCGCCTGGTGAAGAGCGGCGGGCGACTGGGGGAAGCCCTGGTGGCGGACCAGGGCCGCCAGGCTCGTCACCATGCCTGCGTGCCATATTTATGGGCTCACTCGTGGGTACCAGCGAACCCCCTTAGAAAGCTTATTACCCCTTACCAAATTCTTGTAAGGCTCGTATTGGCCTCCCTTTTCATTTCATGCGCACCAAGAGCCTTTCGCTCTTGGTCCTTAGTCCTCGGCACTCCGGTTCTGCAGTATGTTGTAGTGTAATCCTTAGTCCTCGGCACTCCGACTCCTTCAGACCTTATCCATTCTTTTGGGCTGGCCTCTCCCAGCCACCAGTTATTCTGGCCGCGCTTGCCGTTCTTTCGCTGCCCTCGTGATGGTCGTGCCCTGGCTGCCGCCTCAGGCTGTACGCGGGGCGACTCCCTTCCTCCTGCTAAATCTTAGAGATGGCTCGCTCATAAAAGAAGAAGTGGCACTCCTAATGGGGGCAAGGGCTGTGAAAAGCCAGCCCAAAAAGAATTGACAAGGGTTCGAAGGGGCCAAATGACGGAGGGGCCTAAAAAGCGCGAAGCAGCTACGAAGGGGCCTGAAGATGCTATTCATCTTCAGGCCCCTGGAGATGGCCCATAGAGTGAATTGGCTCGCCCATTGAGGATTGGGGCTGGAGAAAAAGAATGAACAAAGTACGAGAAAGGGCCAGGGGAAGCACTAAGAAAGACGAGCACAAAAGAAAAGTAAACAGCTAAGGTTTTGGTTTTCGTCAGGGGGATAGTTTTCCGGCAGCTAGTCTGTCGGATTTGAGGCTCCTCACTCGTAGCGACGGAGTGGTCCATCCTCCGCCCGTTCTGGCATAGCATCTTCTGGCCCCTTCGTCATTGTGGGCCCTTCAACCCTTCGTCAATTCTTTTCGGGCTGGCTTTTCACAGCCCTTGCCTCCATCGGGAAAGCCACTTCTTTTCTCAAGCAGCTACGAAGCACTCAGTAACCCCTGCTAAGCAGCCTCAGGTCAGAGAAACTTGGCTCCTGGAAGCGGGTCCCCTGGCCAGAGCCAGAGGCAGCATCCCCTGACTTGCGGCTGCTCACTGGGGGTTACTCAGCAAGCACCCTCAGCGTTCTTTGAGCTCTCTTATCGGCTCCTTTGGCATTTTGGACCTTTTTCTGCTCTTCTGTGGGCTGGCTTTGCAAAGTCCTCGCCCCCTTTTCAAAGAGCTACTACTTCGTACCTTGGCTTTGTGAACAGTCTTTTGGCTCGGCTTGGCCTCACTTCCAGGGCAAGTGCACCCCCTTCTCTCTTCGCCCTGTTACACTCTTAGCCTACGGCTTCGCTTCATGTAGCACCATTCTTTACACTACTGGTGTACCCAAACAGTGTACTCCTTCGGCTTGGTCTCCCTCCAATTGGCATCCTTGGAAGAGCTGCTTTTTCTTCCCTCCTTCGGACCCTTCCACTCTTCTTTAGGGCTGGCCTTTTCACAGCCATCGCCCCTTCTGAGGGAGGCCTTTCAGCCTTGTTTCTTGGTGGTCGCGGGAGACGGTCGCCAACGGCCTATTGAGACGACGAAAGGGCCGGCGAATCTCTCTACCCTCCCCATGGCAAGTGGCGGAGTCGCCCCGCCAGCTTCAGACAGAAAGAAAGAGCTCTGTCGTCTTCCTTCCTTCTATGAAAGGCAATGGCCGTGAGGCCAGCTCATACAGTAGCCTGTTCAAAGTGGGGAGAGGGCTGTGAAAAGTCAGCCCAGAAAGCATGGACAATGAATGTACAAAGGAATGTCCAAGGTTCGGAAGGAAGAATTAGCTCTTCCAATTGAAGGCAATGGCTGTGAGAAGAAGGACGCTTCCAGTAGAGGGCGATGGCTGCAATTGGCCAGCCCAGAAACGAATGAGCCAAGCTCGGAGGGGCCAGAGAAGTGCTAAAGCACACAAGCGAGGTCAGCCCCAAGGAATGTACAAGCGAAAGTGCTCGCTTACAGAGGGTACAAGGTCTGAAAGAAACAGCTCCTCAAAAGTAAGGCAATGGCTGTGAGAGGGCAGCCCAAAGCAATCTACAAGAAGGAAGACTCTTCCAACAGAGGGGTGTGGCTGTGATTGGCCAGCCCGGGAAAAGAATGAACGAAGTAAGAAGGGGCCAGAAAAGCGCTGAAGCACACAGCGACTCAAGTGGCCACTAAGTGGCTCAATACTCCCTAGTGAGCAGCCGCAGGAATGTACAAGACAAAGAGATCTCCCATAGAAGATAGGGCGTTGCCAGCTCCTCTTCTCTATGGGCAAGCACTTTCTTCTTCTCTAAGGGCGAGCCCTTCTCTCCCATAGAAGATAGGGGCTGGGAAAGGCCAGCCCAAAAGGAATGGACAAGGTCCAAAGAGCCAAAGGGTGCCGAAAAGGAAACCACACAGCTAGACACTACATGACCGCAGAGAGACCGCAGAAAAGATTCTTCCAGTGGAGGGCGATGGCTGTGATTTACAAGGTCCATAAAGGACGTGCTATCCCAAAAGAAGGTAGGGCCTGGGAAAGGCCAGCCCAAAAAGAATGGACAAGGTCCAAAGAGCCGAAAGGCGCCTAAACCACACAGCTATGCGCTGAAATAGAGAAAGGCAGGAAGAGACGACGCGAATCGGCCGCCGTCAGGGATCGTAGCCCCGTCACAGCGGCGGCCGTCAAGCGGGCTCGCCTGCGAGCCTCCTGCAGCGGCCGTGCTGCGGCCATGGCGGCGGCGGCCGTCGTCGTCACACCGCCGCCGCCGCCGCCATCGCTGATCGGCGCGCAGACCGCGCGATGGAGCCGTCGGCACTTGGCTGGCACGGCCGTGTTGGTGGCGCCGTCGCTCTGGGCCAGGTGAGCTCGAGGCCGTGGGCTGAGCTTCTGTGTGTGTGCTCAGGACGCCGTTAACGGCAGCTCTGCTGGCCTAGCCTTCCAATGGAGGGCTGTCGTTGGCATTAGGACCCCCATCCTCCTGCTCACCGGCCCTCCTACTGTCCTGGAGCTGACCATCTAGCTGGTCGGACTGGACCGCTCAATCATGCTTCTTGGCTGAGACCGACGACACTCACCTCGAGTAGGCGCATGAGAGCAAAACTGAAGCGGCTGGTCAGCGGGTGGCGTAACAGCCACAATTGCAGCACCAATACTACTGAACTGCAGTTTGGGCAGCTGACTCCTGTTGAGGCACTCCTGGCTGTTGTCCACCCGTCTTTGCTGATTAAGCAGAGTCCAGCTCTTGAGCGGAAGACGCGAGTAGCAGCTTCGTGTTGATGTCGAGGCAATGTATGCTCGTGGCCAGAGTCAAAGCACAGTCGTCGTCTGAGAGCGATTTCCTTAAAGTCGTCACCATTCCTCGGCCAAGCACACGGGAAAGCTGTTCTTGAACGTTGGCTCAGCAGATCATCATCAAGTGGCAATTCGTCTTCGTGCAGGCCATGTCATGTCCATCGCGCCTCTCGCATGCAAGTCGAGGCTCCTGCCGATCCCAGGGACTGGCAGGGCTCCAAGGACACTCACAAGACGCCCCCCAGAATTTTCTACTCAAAGAAGGTATAGCTCGTGAAGCCACACCTCCTAGCTGTCAAAAGCACGAGAAATGCTGGCTAAGTGAGCTTGTTCGCCAGGCTAGGATTGCCCTGGAGCACTTTAGACTCATACTGTGATCGCCACAGAGCCTTGCGCAGTCATTCATCACTGAATATACACAAAAGCATGTGCAGGGAGAGAAGTTCCTCTTTCAAATGGGAGAGACAATGGGAATACACGAGCTTCCAGAAGGAACGCGAATTGTGTACCCTGGCGTCCGCAAGGACGGGGTCACAGATCCTGATAAGGTCAGCGTCAGTTCGCTGCTCAAGAAGCTTCCAGTGCTGCCTGCGCACCGCAAAGAAAGCCCATGCTGAAAATTATGGCCTGATTATAGTAGTAACATACCTAATAGCAGAGCCACCTTGCTGCATCTTTTCAGATGAGGGCAATGGTGCGAGAGGCCTTGGACAATCCCGTTGGAAGTGATCCCCTGCGCTTGAAGTTACAAGCGATCAAGGCAGGCAAGGCCAACCCCAAGGCCAACCCCAAGGTCATAAGCGGCTGCCATACGATCCTCATAAGCTTCTAGTCTTATTCCTGCCTCCATGCAAAGGAGGTGCTCCCTCACAAGAGTGACAACACTTTCAAGAACATCATTGGGTATACATATTTCTTATCTCCTAGAGCACATCAGGCAAAGAGCATTTGCTCCTTCCAGATGAAGAGATCGCTTGCAGGAGCTATGTCATTGAGTTGTGTTAAATTAATTTGTTGATCTAGCATGTCCATACTGTATGATACTCAGGTCTCACAAGTAGTAAATGATTAGCAGATGACTAAAGAAGGGACTGGTTCTCGTGCCCGTCAGCGCTTCAAGACGAAGCTCCTTGTGGGCAGGTTCAATTGAAAAAGATCGTCGGCCGTGATCCGCAGGTGCTACTGGCGTTTGACGATGTTAGCATCCCCTTGCCGCCTATGAGGAGACCAGACATCAGGCAGCTGATATTAGAGCGAGCAGAGGAGATTTGTATGGATGAGGGGATCACAGACATCACCTTTGTGTGTTCCATTGCCCTTCATCGCTACATACGACCTGACGAGTTCCTCCACATTTGTGGACCAAAGCTTTTCAAGAAGTATCATCCTCATAGGTGAGCATGCTGCATGTCCTGTTTGCAATTGTGGTCCGGATTGCTGTGCCTGAAGTGTGCATTATAGACACAAGAAAGTTGCAGTGCTTATGTACCCCTTGACCCCTTGCCAAGCCATAATTTAGCAATCACTCTTTATCATCTGCTGGCAATATGCATTGCATTATGTTGTATTGTATGTGCATGGTCTTCCTACTATCTCTTTGAGATGCTTTTCACTTACCAACTCTAGCTCAACTCCAGGATGCGTAACTACAATGCTGTGGACGAGTATGATAGCACACAGCTGGGCTTCACTCGACATGGAGAGGAGGTCAAAGTGAGTTTTTGAGTCGATCTTGCTCTTCAGCAGGCGATTTTGCTCTTCAGTGGTCCACAACCTGAGCCAGTAACAACCCAGTATGCTTCCTGCAGGCTCTAAGTAACATCTTGTGAACAGGTCTGCAGTGCTTTTGCAGAAGCAGACCTGCTCATTTATGCGAATGTCAATTACGTGTCCATGGATGGCGGGTACAAGTCCTATGCTACTGGACTGGTAGGTCAACTCCCCCGCTGTATATTGTCTGTGTCTATATAGTAGTACTACTTTTGCCTCTTGCTTGCACATTGATGCAGTCAGGCGCAACAAAGCGTGCTACTAGGACGCTTTGTGGCTTGCCATTTGACAGCTCCGCTTGACGCACAAGCGCTGTGCATTGCATGTAAGTTGCACCTCACCTTGACTGTACTTGCTTCCTGGTTACAGGTGCACTACAAGTCTTTGCAGCACAATCATGACTCGAAGACCCTCCGCGCCACCAGGTCTCTCTATGATCCTCCCAACAGTGCCATGCACAAGTCTTTCTACAGAATCGGGCGCATGATGCAAAAACACACCGATGTCTTTCACGTCGAGACTGTCCTGGATGAGCAGGTACTTCTTGATATTGAAGCGTGCTACATTTCTCTTCAAATCTGGCCTTGAATTGTTTACGCAGGAAAGACTTGCACCTTTTGTCAGGACTGTCGCTGTCCAAAGCACCACAAAATTTGACCTACCAAGCAAAGAGCGCTTGTTCAGGGTTAACTGTCAAATGGAAGTTCACAAGCTCACTTGATGTCTGTTTCTGCTATACTGAGTGACCATGGCGTATGCTTATGCCCCTTCTGCCCTAAATGTGTGCAGCTCTTCCCCTTTTATACAGCCTTTGTCCAAGATTTGATTCGTGACATGAGTCCCATCAACAAGTTCCTCATGTATGCTACTGTCGTCAGTCTGAAGGTACAAGTCCCAGCTATCAGACCTCTAATTCAATGCCGGCTCCTTTGCGAGGATGTTAGCCTGATCAGCTGTGCTCTTGAGCACAATCGCCGTGCATGCAATCATCAAGAGGAGCTTCATGTGAGTACCTACTGGGATTCTGCTTCATTTGATGCAGCATGCTGGTATTCTCACACTCCTAGTGCTGCTGCTGTCATTGCAGTTTGTACCTCTATGGCTTCGAATGCGAATCTTTTGGTTCACACGTGGTCCTTTTGGCCTTCTTCAAGTGGTTGCTGGTGAAACGCAAGCAGTTCATGAAAGGACCTTGGCCCGGATTTACATTGACAAGGTCATTGATGTCCAAGGCCAGGTCAGATGCTGAGCTTATCTTTGCCAACTTCTTTGGCGCCAGTTAGTCATCTCACTGGCATTGCAGTGACTTATTCACTTGCTGAGTAGCGGCACTCCTGCCGAGGACTTGTCAAAGAGCGGCACTTTGCCGCTGGCTTCCAGACGCATGGAGGCTTTCTGGCTGGGCCAATTATTCCTTCTACATCTGCACTCGTTGCAAAGGCTTCAGAACTGATATAAGTAAGATATCTTAATGGCAGTCAGATATTGTCATCATGGGGCCGACTTGCATAGGTCCTTACACCAAGGACATGTACCTGAATCCTTTGCTGGTAAAGCTGCTTGCCCCTTCACCTCCTTGACCCCACACGATGATGCGTGCTTTGGAGCAAGTGGCATCACTCGTAAGGTTAATAAGTGTAAGGGGTTTAATGAGGTATAATATCATTGGCTTCTCCTTGGATCTCTTCTACACCATTTACCAGTCAATCCAAGGGAAGCTGTCTTGCACTTTTGTTTGTTAGCATCACTCTGTGCCTGCTGTTGTTCTCTGATACATCTTTCTAATGCTTATATGCAGGTTAACACCTATGCGTTGGGCTACTACTACAACATGTATGCTTCCTCTTGATCTTGTGACAAAGTTCTTCCACCAAGCAATAGCTAATAGAAACAGCATTTCATCAGCATGAGCAATAAAGCATGCTCACACGTGATACAGGTACATTGATGGTGTACCACTCCTGAAGGAAGGTGGCTGCCTGGTCTGTTGAGCCCTAGCCTCCTCCTGTCTGGCCTATCTCATCGTTTCAAAGGCACAAGAAGTTTCTGAGTAGTCTTGCGGTCTCGACTAGGGTCTCGCTCACATGATACATGCTCACAAAAGCCAGCACTTGGCTAGGGAGGGATGTTAGAAGATGACTTTCATTGAAGCGATCGTGCAGATTGTGGTAAACGAGATGCACTACAAGTGGTCCTCCCCTGGCCATGATTCATACCACAAAATGTTTGAGGAGGTCATCAAGATAGCTCCCGGACTTGATGAATTTGAGGTAAATTTCTTTTCCGCCGCTACTTTCAGTTGACTGTGGACTTACAGATACCCCGTTTTGTACTTCGCTGCTCTCACGACAAATTGGAAGGCTTTGTGCCAGTCTGCACCTGTGAACAGAAGTAACGCAGTTCAGTTGCTATTTGTCACAGGTAGTCTGCCATTTCTCACTTTGCTAAGCAGGTGCTATTGTGAATATGCCTGCAGGCCTATCAGGAAGAGTACGTGAACAGCAAGGAGCTGAATGACATATACAGGGCTGGCAAGGGGCCTGCTGGTGTGCATGGTTTCTACATGTACACTTGGGCCGCTCATGGGATGGACAAGGTAGCCAGAGCCATTACCGTAGCCAAGGATTACCTCAGTTGGGGCAAATGGGCACTGCCAATGTTCTTTCTATGCCTGCTGATTAGCGCTGTCATTATGAGGCCTCCTGTGTCCATCGGCATGACATATGATATGTTGCTCTTTGGCGCCTTTGCCATCTGGGCTGCAGATTGGCAAGGTATTTGTCGTTGGAGCCACAGACCCTCGGGGACCAGAAATATTGCGGTGGCAGACTTGCCCCTCAGTCATTGACGCTGTGAAGAAGGTATGCTCCCACTTATTTGTCATGCTTGACCATAAAGTCCTCGGCTTGGTTAGCTGGACTGGTGCTAAGCAGATTATGCTTCTCGCTTTTCCTGTGTCCTGTGCTTACAGAAAGGACTTCTACTGCATAGTACTTCACACATTTGTGATATCTTTCAGGCACGAGAATTTCTCAACAAGGAGGATGCAACAGTCAGCTACTTCCGCTGCCCTCCTGTTGGTTACTTGAGGGTGCATGAGGATAGCAAAGAGACCGCCCCAGAGGCAGCTTCAAACACCGCTACCCCCTCGTTGACAGCCGACTAGGCTATACGAAACTGGACTAGCCACAAGTAGCACTAGGAAATTTTTTGGTTGCCTTGACACCACTTTATATGGTCCTATGGAAACTTTCTATTGCCGATGTAGCTTTCCAGTACAGTGGAATAATGAAGAGATAGCACTCATGTTGAAATCAAAGTTGCTCAGCCCTCAAACTTTTCAGGGGCAGCTTCAAAATGCCATTGACTAACAAGTCCACTTCGTTGCTTTGGTGCTAACAGGTGGATAGCACCTAACAGAATGGAGGTATTGCTGTGAAACAAGAATGCATATATGACATTAAGATGTGACAATGTCGACTATGGCCTATTGTATTGACAAAGAGCAGAGGATGTCTATGCTGCAAGCACAGGGCTAAGAGGATGATGTGGATGTTTCTTTTCCATGAAAGCGAGGCTTCTTTCTGATGTGCAACTAGGATCCATAGGACCAACCAGCAGGAAAGCACATGACCTCGCGCACCCTGCACCTAGCCCTCTGTGTGTAGTATGAGACCGAGGATGAAAGCGAGCATGCGACGTGGCATGCCAAGTTCTGGGAAGGACTGGTTGTAATGGGTCATCGCTTCGTGTAAGCAGAGGCGACCACCTCAGCCATGGAGCTTACGAGCGGTGGTCACGCTGACTGTAGTCAAACATCAATGATGGGCTCCTCTGCTTTTGCGCAGGTTCCAATGAACACGCCCTCAGCATAAGCAGAGGCGGGGCTGACTGCCGCAGCCACAGCACTGACTGACCCTGGTAAGGTCCAAAGTCAGGTCATGTGTCAGTCACAGCGGCCTTGTGCGCTGCTCTGCGGCACAGGGGGACATGGTAGGAGCTAGCCATTCCATAAGCATTCTGCGAGCTTTACTTGTGGCATTTCTCAAGACGTGAGCTGTAGCACGGCTTTGCCGGACGGGCGACTGCGGGCACGCACCGCAGAGAAACGACTTGTTGCCGGTAGGAGCACAGCACTGGTGGGCGACGCAAGCCTCCTCAAAGTGGTGGAACAGGCCGTAGCTCACGTCTTCCAGACCTGGGCTGCACCTCCAGCGCACACGCGGGCCTGTGAGGGACGGGAAAGCGTATCTTCCCACCTCGCCAGCTTAAGCACCGGCGACAATGACTGTGCGTCCTCGTGCACGCCAATCCGGCAAACACTAAGCTCAGCAACTGCTGGCTAAATGCGCCTCTAGGAGCAACATTTTTCTCTGCGTTGCGCTTAACTCCCGCCACCGAGCGGCTCTGGCATCGTGGTGGCTCGGCCGTCGCTCCAGCCGGTGACCGAGCGAGGGAGCTCCCGCGTTGGCACTCCGGGGCTTGGCCTCGCACCTGTGGCTGCGCAGCTCGAGGTGGACGACTTGGTGCTCCAGCCAGGACACCCTCGGCGGGGCAGCGGGCGCCTCGCTCGAGGGCCCTGCTTCCCCTGCCGTGGCGGGAGCCTCGCCCGGCGCCCGCGCACGCACCACCACCAAGCGACGGCTGCGCGTCCCGCCGCTGCCGCTGCCACCGCCGCCGCCAACCGCCGCGACTGCGCATGCGCACCTTGCCGTCGCCGCTGCCACCGCCGCCATGGACTCCTTGGCGGTGAGGCGCCCGCTTGCCCCTGAACGCCCAGCGTTGCCGAGGAAGGAAACGACGAAAGCCACAAAGGAAAAACGACGAAAGCCCACAAAAGCTTCTGCCTCCTGACGTTACCCCCTTCAGCCTGCACTCACACTGTTATCTTTACCCCCCCTAGCACAGGGCTTTGCTTCACCAAATTTCTACTAGGTATTGCCTGAGCAGTCTGGCTTGTACATGGCCTGCCTATCAGTTGATGGGCACCGCGCGCTTTTTGCTGCCTACTCGTTAAGAAACGGAGTGAGAAGTAGCAGTGGATTGGCGGAGCAGGAACAGAGGAGGGAGGTGAAGGACCCCACCCCCTCGTCCCCGGGCGAGGAGGAGGGGGGTGGAAATATCCGCGCCACGTCGGATCCACGTCGGACGCGCTGGCAGGGCGCCCACGTGCACTACATCGCGTGGCGGGCATGCAGCATGCCCGCCGAAATGGCCACATCTGAGCCCCATTGGACCGGGCCCTGGTTCTACCCTAATCCTGACCTTAGCTAACCTAACCTGACCCTACACCTCTCCCAGCCCAAGCCGGACATGCCCAACCCTGCACTTAACTCCTGGATGCGATGGCCCTCCTTAACTTCGAAGCCTGCTTAAAACCCAATGCCATCAGTAGCCCTGGGGCGTTCGCGCCCTCTTTCCACCCATCAACACAATAAGAGGAGAAGAGCCTCGTCGCTGCCCGCTCGCTCGGGGCGAGTGGCAGCACCGTGCTGACTCCGCAGCTGCAGGGAAAATAGTACTTATATGCAGCTGTCCTTTTTAAGTGGCTGCATGCAAATGAACGCAGGCGAACCGCCAAACCCAACACTCAGTCCTGATCGTGAGCTGGGGTGGCTGCAGATTATGACGACCCAGTCAAGAGGCTGCTCAACGATGGGCCAGCTCGATTGTCTGCCCCCACCCTTCCTTGAGGTCTGCAAAGGGACTGTCATGTTACAACAAGGCATCTCACGAGCACAGCGCTATTTGACACCTACTCCATTAGATTGACAATTCTACCCCACCCAAAAGTGCTTCCCTTTCGATCAGCTGCCAGTATCACCACCCTGCATTGGTGGTTACATCACGCAGGTGCAGATCTCAAGCTCAGGAAGTCGCTCATGCGCTGGGCCATGACGGGAGGCCACCTACGTATCCTGCGTAGCCAGTCCTGGTCTTTGTACTTGGCGCATCCATCAAACAGCTGACCCGAGTTGATGTTGTCGCATGCGAAATGCCACTCCTGCTCCGCCAAGTTCTCCCGGCCCTTCATGAGAAGTCACGAGCGCAGGGCTGACCTCAGGCTGTTCGCTGGCCTGAAGCTGGCTGGGGGATCGCAACGCAAAATAGCCGGCCGAGCAATGCAGTCAATGCAGCTGTGGTTTGCATTTTGCAATGCCATGCTGACCTGAGACCAGTAGAGGGCTGCCAACGCTGCTCGCATGTCAATGCTCCCGGGCGCACGGCGAGCCACAGCCGCTAGAGCTTTCATGCCCTCTGCTTCTTGCCCGAGCTGCATGCAATAGGAGACGAGGTGCCCACGATGTGGTCAGTCTGGCCATGACAAGCTGTTCTATGGAGAAGAACATGTCTTTGTAGCAAGACCACAGAGGAGGCTCTTGATCTATTGTTGCTTTTGTCAAAAGGAGAAGGGGCAGATAAGCTGCAAAAGGCCACACTTGCACTCGAACGAGGGCAGCGTTTGCAGCAGCGTAGATGGCACCATCCAGCTCCCGGGCTCGTTGGAACTCCTGCGGTCATCAATAGCCGACGGCGTGCCTGATGACTGCCTGCCATGGGCCCCGTTGGATGCCAGATGCCCTATGCAGGATCGAGATGGGGCGACCATGCCTCAGCAGATTGCAAGTGTTGCAACCCCAAGGGGCTCTCTGATGGGCACGTGAACCTGTGCACTGTCGTCATAGTCGCGCAGCGCCTCCTCATAGCGGCCAATCGAGGCAAACGCGTTCCCCCGGCTGTTCCTGATGTATGGCTCGTCCTGTCCCGTTGCCTCCTTGCCCAGCCGCAGCGCCGTCGTGTAGTCCCGCACTGCGCTGTTCCAGTCTGCCAAGCCCTCATACGCCAGCGCGCGGCTGGCATACGCTCGGTAGTTGTGGGGCTTTCTGTCGCCGACGAGGAGCAGCACCATTGGTTTAATTTGTGCAGCATGACAGCACGAGCCAGCATCATCTGGGTTGCGCTTGACCAGGTGGCCAACAATTGCAGGCCTGAGAGGACGGGAGCTGACCTCCTCAGGACCTCATTAAAGTCGTCCAGGGCGTCCGGAAACCTCTTGGCGTCCACCCGAACCTGGAAGGAGCCAAGTGCGGCCTCAAGTCTTTCACAGTGGCAGTGGGGCACAACTGAGAGAGCACTCTTGCTTCGATCTTTACACTCAATCAGCATTTGGCAAGCAAAAGCAGAGTGACTTGCCATTCCTCTACTGCCCAGGAATGCTCTGTCGGCGTAATCAGCTATTGAAGCAGGCTCTCAGAGACATGAAGGTGAGCTTCTCTAATGCAAGCTGCGGGCAACCTCCGCAATGACGTCTGGACGGTGCTGTACCTGCCCGCGAGCCTCGAGCCACTGCTCGCGGCCAGGGTCCAGAGCCACGATGCTGTCGAAGGCCCTGCAGGCGGCGCCGAGGTCCCGGAACCGCTCGGGGTTGCGCGGGTCCAGCCCCCGCTCCCACGCCGCCGTGGCGGCATCGAGCAGCAGGGAGATGCGCAGCGCGTCCCTGAGCAGCAGCGCCAAACAAGCTGAATGTCAGCTGGGCGCCCCAGGCGCTGCACTGCATGGCCGAGGCGGCCATGGCGACCCTGTCAGTCTCTTCTACAACATGAATAGCGCTTCCAGTGCTCAGTCGCGCCTCTGGGAGACTGTGGGGCGGCGGCGGCCTCACTCGGTGGAGTAGGGGGCCTCGACGGCGCCGCCGGCGACAGCGGCGGCAGCCGCTGGTGGTGGCCGCGCCGCTCCGAGCAGAGCGGCGGCGGCGGCGGC
>WELB01000110.1:371771-409477 GCA_009602725.1 Spirogloea muscicola
GGGGGGGGGGGGGTCAAGGGGCGTCCCGCGGCCGGGCGGCGCAAGCGACGCGTGGTGGGGCCGGCGCCGGGCGGCCTCCCCCCATGCTGAAAAGATGGCGCGTTTCCCAGCGGGAAGAAGCGCCGAAAGAAGGAAACAGCGCGTCCAACGTTCGTGAGAAAGTGGCTCTCCCAAAGGGAACGGCGCGCGCCTTGAGAGACAAGGGGCTAGCAAAGCCAGCCCAGAAAAGAATGGACAATGCCCGCAGACCTCGAAGGCCACAAAACGGTGCCCGGAAATACAAAACTACACACCAACAATGATGCAGATGGATGCTCAGTAACCACGAGTGAGCAACAGCAAATCAGAATAACTCGAAGCAGGAAAAGCGGCAAAGGGGGCGGGGGCCGTGAACAGCCTTTCCCGAAAGAATTGACGGAGGTCCGAAGTGGCCTGAAAGAAAGTGCTCTCCCAACAAGGTAGAAGAAGTGGCTCTCCCAACGAAGGTAGGGGCTGGGGATCCAAGCGATGGCTGTGAGAGGCCAGCCCGAAGAGCTGTACATGGTCCGAAGAAGTGGCTCTCCCAATGGGGGCAAGGGCTGTGAATAGCCAGCCCGAAAAGAATTGACAAAAGGTCCGAAGGTCCGAAGCGCCCAGCCAGGTGGGGCGCGGCGCTCCGCCGCCGGCGAACGCGAGCGCCCCCTTTGCTTCAAATACACGGAATTTCATCCTTTGCCTTGCCTGCCCTGGCCTTGCTCGTTTCTTGTCTGGGCTGGCTGTCACAGCCCTCGCTCGCATTGGAAGAGCCACTCCCTTTGTTTTACTGAGAGTCCCCTTACTAAGAGCACCATCCGGCTCCTCCAGGCCTTGTCCATTCCTTTGGGCTGGCCTCTCACAGCGACCAGTCAATCTGCCGCGCCTTCTTTCTTACATGTCAAGAGCCGTTTCTTCTGTCGCTTTTGGCCGTTCAGGCTGGCTTCTTTTCGGGCTGGCTTTTCACAGCCCTTGCCCCCATTGGGAGAGCCCCGTTTTTGGACTTTGTCCATTCCTTCTCTGGCCGATCTTAGCCATCGCCCCTCTCGGAACTGGGGCGAAGGCTGTGAAAAGATAGACGCTTCCAGGAACGGGAAGTGGCTGTGGGGAGGCCAGCCCAGAAAAAGAATTGACGAAGTTAAGGAGGGGCCAGAGCAGACGCTAAAGCACACAGGGTATCAAGTAGCTACGAAACACTTAGTATCCTGTTGAGCAGCCGCAGGTCGGAGAAACTAGTCTCCGGGTAGCCGGTTGTGTAAAGCCAGCCCGCAAAGAGAGAGAGAAGGCGCGCGGAGCACATGAAATCAAAGGGAGGCCAATTCAAGCGAATACATTGATCAGGCAGAATCTAGTAAGTAAGTGCAGTAAGCGAAGAACGCGAAGGCGTCAGCTCTTCGAAGAAGGGGGCGGGGGGCAGTGAAAAGCCAGCCCAGACGCGAAAAGATGAACAGCCGTTCCTGTTGAAAAACTGCTCAATACGCATTGCTTGCCACCGGGCCCAGACAGAGGGACGAGGGGGGTTCCCGGAAGGCCTCTCACAGCCAAGTTTCTCTGACTTGAGGCCGCTTAGCAGGGGTTACTGAGAGTTTCGTAGCTAATTACTTTCTTTTGTGCTTGTATTTCTTAGTGCTTCCCCTTGGCCCTTCTCGCACTTTGTTCAATCTTTTATGGGCTGGCCTTTTTTAGCTCCTATCCTCTATGGGCGAGCCCTTCTTCTCCCAGCCACTGCTCTCAGTTTGGACGCGCTTCCCTCTCACAGCCACCGCCCTCTCCTGGAAGCGTCCTCTCTTTCTCCCGGAAGCAAGCGCAGCCAGATTAACTGGTGGCTGGGAGAGGCCAGCCCAAAAGAGAGAAGGGCTCGCCCATTGAGGATAGGGGCTGGAAAAAGCCAGCCCAGAAAAGAATGAACAAAGGACGAGAAGGGGCCAGGGTAAGTTCGAAGAACAACAAGCACTATAAAGACACGAAGCAGCTACAAAGCACTCAGTAACCCCTGCTAAGCAGCCTCAGGTCAGAGAGACTGGGTTCCTGGAAGCGGGTCCCCTGGCCAGAGCCAGAGGCAGCAGCGAGGGCTCTGCCTGCACGCAGGTGCAATGCACGGGCCATAGACCTCTGCAGCGAGACGGCCAAGCGCATGCGGTACACCTGCGCTAGCGACCCTGCTGCATGGGAGTCCACCGGCTCCCCATGGAAGCGGCGGACAATGGCGTGACGTGAGAGCTGGTTGAGCAGCTCGAGCCCGTTGCCGTTGGGCGTACACGGAAGACCGGGAGCCCCCCGCCAACGCACGACCCACGGCCGTGAGGTGTCCCCGCCCAAAGCCGCGCGGCGGCAGCGGGCGGCGGCCGGCACCGCCGTCCGGCGGCTGGGACACTTGACAGCCCTATCAGAGGACGGCGATGGCTGTCAGAGGCCAGCCCAAGATATTGCTCGCCCATAGAAAAAAGAAGGGCTAGCAAAGCCAGCCCAGAAAAGAATGGACAGCATTCAAAGGCCACAAAGCGGTGCCGGGAAAAAACTACACACCAGGACAGAGAGAGAAGGCGCGCGGTAAAGGGATGAAGAGCTGGCTAAGGGGGACAACACTAAATATCTTCAGGCCCCTTCGTAGCTGCTTAGCGCTGTTTAGGCCCCTCCGTCATTTGGCCCCTTCGAAACTTTGTCAATTCTTTTCGGGCTGGCTTTTCACAGCCCTTGCCCCCATGGGGAGTGCCGCTTCTTCTAATATCCGCGAGTGAGCACGTACATATCTGACAAGCTAAGCTGAGGAGCCAGACCACCACCACGAAAGCCATTGGCCTGGCCTATGCACTCCAAGCACGCTGGTGTATCGCGAGTGCCTGGGAGCGCTGTAGACTCAATGATAGCCGCATTCCGTAGCAGGCAACGATGGCTTGCGGGACACTAGAATGCCCCGAGCTTCCCGCCCGACTACGTCGGCGGGCATCGACATGCTGTGCCAGGCGATGGAGGAGGGAAGACCACTTCGTTCTGTAGCCGCCGTAGATGTCCATGGCGCATGAGAAGAAGTGGTCGCCTTGGGGGTGGTCCTTATATTGTCGCTCCTTCTTCTCCGCATGATATGTCGCCCAACCTGGCACAGTCGGCGTGGGTGCCCCTGGTTGGAATGCGTCGATAAGAACGACGTAGAAGGAGAAGACGAGGCCCACCGCTCCGGGGGGTAGCAACCACATCCAGACGCCTGATGTAAGGTCTGCCGCGCTTCTGGTGTACCGGCATGATGCCCAGCACCTCCGGGGCCGCATGGTAACCTGCCTCGCGCACCAAGCCATACATAGCGTCTCTGAGAAGTTTGTGGGAGGCATTACGTTCAATTCCCTCAACACATCGAAGCATGTGAGCTGCCAAAGAGATCTCATCCTCCGAATGATGCCCACATTCGCACAGTCGAATGCCAGCCAAACAAATTGGAGGGAGGCCGAGATGGTGGTGGACGGCCGTACGGAAGAGGTCGTCGGAGAGCCCGAGGGGTTCATAGAAGAAATATGAGCCCTTTCCAAAGGGGCAGAGGGCTGTGATAAAGCGAGCTCGAAGAAAATGGACAATGCCCGGAAGGCGCCAAAACCACGAAAATACTCTCCATGACTTCTGTGAATTTGGACGCTCAATAATCTCTAGTCAGAAGAAATGCAGGTGGAGTGACTAGAGGACGGGATAACGTCCCCGGAAAAGGAAAGGTAAGGAGAGGCCAATCCCCAGACGAACGGCCACTTAGCCTTTCACCGGCCCTCTTTGACATTGTGGTTGCAAAAATGGCGGAGGTCCACGAGCCTTGGTCGATGTGATTGTGACGGAGGTGTACAAGGGTCCAGCATCGACCCACATTGCTGGCCACAAACTGAAAAGTGCAGAGAAGAAAAAGCTGCAGCACTACTCTGACCCACCCCGTAGCAATCACCTCCTACCAGCCGCAATTTGACACCTTTGACTGCATGGGTCCACCTTCTTATACCCTACTTGAGAACATCGTAACTCTAGGATATGCACGACTTGAGGATATGCTTCCATCCCAGATGGGCATGCCGGCAGTCTATTTGTCATTTTGGCGATGTCGTGTGTCAGCCTGTTTGCAGCGAGGTCAGACTCATGCTTTGCACCAGAAAGCGGGTCGAGACTTAGCTGGTGGCACAAGGGCTTGCCACTTGCCGTCCAGTTTTCGGGCATCACTTAGCGACCTCTTTGTGCTAACTCGTGGTTACTGAGCGGGTCAGCTTAGCAGCAGGTGATGTACAATTGTCAATGTGCTTGCCTTGGTACTTGGCCACTCAGGCCCTCCATCACTCGAAAGACACCCGTCCGTCCTCCTCGACGCCCTCCCCAACACCTGGGTTGGCATTTGTTACGCCTGGATTTGCAACCGCGGGTCTACAAATATAACAGTGCTTAGCTGCACTGCATTTGCAGCAAGTCCTCTTCCGATTAATTTGCTGTGGGTGCTCGCTCTGGACGAGACGCCCAGGCCACGCTCACCTCAAGGATCAAGGTATGACTACGTAGCTGTTTACACATACAATGTGCATCTTCGTAACCCAGACAACGAGCTTTCTGGTCCACAGCCGCCTTGGCTGACCTACATTGGTACACCAGACAGACAAGTGCATACATCTTGTTGTTTCAGTCTCAATAATGTAGATGTATCCGCCAGCCCTCCCACCTAAAAAATGTGCCAGCCCCACTGCCTTTGCAGCCAAGGGGCAGAGCTCATACGTCTTGCGCTGTACGGTTGCCTCTTTAACTTTGTGATTATCTTGCCTTACTTCATATTAATGACGCCCTTGAGATGCTCTGCCTTACCCAAATGAGTGCGCCAAGTGACCAGTAAGTGCACATGGTAGTCAATCACTTCGGCTCGCTGCTGGTCCATAAGACTCAGGGCTAAATATCAGCAGGCATCAAAGCCACTAATGGCTTCTTGTGCCCACTCCTGACAGTGCACGTGGCACCAGTCCCACAAAAGTATGGCTGAAGTTGCGTCGTCACAAGAGCATGGGCGCCTACAATTGTGCAGAGGCAGCCTCTGTCTACTGTGTGCTGGCAGATTGCGGCAGCCAAAGCCACCATAGGTACAGGCTGCTCTCCTCAAGTGCTCACAAAGCCAGCTTGTTAGCTTCAAGGTGGGCACGGCCAAGACTTCCAAGCAAAATCAGCTCCAGTGTTCTAACACGTAGGTGCAGCCGCTGCTTTCTACATACCTCTCATTACCTGGGACACCTGCCTTGAGACTATCCTGCTCACTACCAGTTCCTGTTTGCACTTTGCATGCACCGGCCAAGTGGTCACACGCGCTCGTCAGCCTCGGAGCCAGGCAGGGGACTGTAGCCGTTCTTGTTGATGTGCTTGCTGGCTCTTCGACCAGGCACTTGAGGAGGTACCTCACCGACTGGGATGCACTTGACCACAGCCGCCACGGGCATGCTAGCAAAGCCCAAGCCCACACAGATGGCCCACTCTCTCACACTTAGTGGCACTGTGCTCGCGAACTTGCCTAAGTACTGTACGAGCACAAACTGGAATATGACGGTGAAGAAGATGACCGCAAGGAACACGACATTAGTGAAAAAACCACTTAGAACATTGATTCTCTCCATCTGTCTTGAGTTGATCTCATTAAAGACCTGCAAGATGCACACTTGATGCTGCTCTTGTCAGTAGCATGCCTTCTCCAGAAAGTGCACCAGCTAGCAGCACATAGTTGTCCAACTTGGTGAAGCCTCGCATGGTCACGAGCACTTCGGAGTGGGTGGCACGCAGCTGCATTGCTAGATACTGCCATGAGCACTTGGAGACATATGCAAGTTGGAAATCATCATTCGTCAGTGCGTGAAGCAGTCTCTAGATGCACTCAACCCTGCTGAAATGGCACAGTACCTGGCAGAACACAAAACTGTTGAAAACCATTGTGTTTAGTCGCACCTCCCTGTCTTCCCCATGGAAGCCAAAAAGTCTAGCACCAAAAATCTGCATCACGCCAAGGACAGCAAGCTGGTAGATGGCCTGCCCGAAGATGTTCCGCCACATGACCGGGCTGATGAATGCGCCTAGCCGCCCCACTGGTGGTTTGGTCATCAGTGTGTCATTGGGGGGCTCGGTGGCAAGTGCTAGCGCTCCCAAAGTGTCCATAATAAGATTGACCCACAAAAGCTGCACAGCAGTCAGAGGGGCTTCGCCTGCACATATGACAGAAGATGTGCTCTGCATCAAGGGTGTCATAGCTGTGAGCTAACTGCATTATCATGGTAACAAGCGGCCGTGTGAGGGTGAGCACCAACATTGTTGAGCAAAGGCGACCAAGCTAGACAAGGTCTCTAAAGAACTCGAGAAGAGGACTCTAGCAGAAGCCCCGTGGTCAAGGAATTAGTGCCATAGGCATCTGGCGTGCAACTACCTGTGATACAGGCAGAAACAAAGTTGATGACAAGAGCCACAATATTTACAGTGAGCTGAAATTGTACAAACTTCTGAATATTGGTGTACACAGAGCGACCCCATTTAGCAACATTAACAATTGTTGCAAAATTGTCATCCATGATGATAATATCTGCACTCTCCTTGGCCACCTGCTTTGATAGACATGGCAACCTTCAGATCAATGTAGATACGTGTACCAACTTTAGCAAGTGTTCTTCTTATGGTTGTTGACAGCATTCACAAGGCACCTTCTCACTTGGTTTTCCAACATACCTCAGTGCCTGCAATGCCCATGGCAAGGCCAATGTCAGCCTCATGCAAGGCAGGCGCATCATTAGTCCCATCGCCTGTCACAGCAACAACCTGACCCATGGCGCGCAGCTCCTTGACCAAAGTGATCTTGTCTGAAGGGTGGGCCCTTGCCATGACCTACATAACAACAACGTAAGAGTGAACACTGCAACTTAAGAACTTTCGATCAAAGACAGCACTTTTCCTCCAACTTTGTTGGAGGAAAAGTCGGACACTCAAAGCATTTGACCTCCAATCACGAGAATGTCATAAGCACAAGACTAATCTTTGACAGGACCTGCACATACTTGTCAAAGTGGGGTCATGCAGTGAGGCACGAGCAAATGAAGCCTGCTGATCACACTCTCTTACCTGCAACTTTGGTATAACCTCACGCATCTCCTCCTGCGAGAGTTTGCGAAATATGGGACCTTCTATTGCGACACCGTCGTCAAAAAGAATACCACATTCTCGGGCGATGGCTTTTGCAGTGCTCAAATTGTCCCCAGTCACCATACGCACTTTGATGCCAGCCGACTTGCAAAGCTGGTCCATTGAAGAGACCAAAGTCTGGGTCAATAGATTGGTGCTTGAGCAATGGTACTCATTTGTGCTCACTTCATGCAGAGCGACTCCAACAACATAGTTTGAGATCTCGAGACTTGACGAGAACTCTTGTAGCAAACCCAGCTGTCGCGTGACATTACGGCTCCATTCTGCCAAAGATCGACACATACCTCCACACTGTGCTCGACGCCTTCTCTCATGGGATCTTTGATACCAACGATTGCAAGAGCTGTAAGGTCACTGTCTGGAATTGCAACATTCTTCCAGTTACCATCCTTAGGGACTTCCTTGGAAGCCAAGTCCCTAGAAGCAAGGCAAAGAGCTCGCAGAGAGTGGTCTGCAAACTGCTGAATGACGCCATCCAGCTCCTCACGCTTTGCAGCATCAATGGTTGACAGACTTCCATCCTGTGTGGCCGCGGACTTGCACTGCCCGAGAACAATCTCCGCGGCCCCCTTCCAGTGAGCCCGATGATTTCCATCTGGGAGCTTTACCACCACCGCCATACGCTTCTTGGCAGAGCTGAAAGGTTCCTCGTGCACGACCTGAAATTTCTCCCTGACCTCCTTAAAATCTCCATTAAGCTCAAGGCCCAGCCGGAGGACAGCAGACTCAGTAGGAGTCCCTAAGACATCAACCTTTCCATCTTCCTCCGTGATGTCCCCACTGGTATTCGTAAAAATGTGCTCCAACAAGTTGTCCTTGGCCACTGCATCTATACCCTGTGAGAAGGAAGGAAAGTTGATGAAGTGGATAAAATCTTCTCGTGAGGCTGGAACAGTGACTATACAATGTCTTTGCAGCTCAAGGGCTCACCTGCTTGAGCTGGTCCTTCTCCTGTAGGCATCCAAATGCCCAGAGCTTGACAACGGTCATTTTGTTGGTGGTGAGAGTGCCAGTCTTATCAGAGCAGATGGTGGTCGCACTTCCCATGGTCTCGCAAGCTGCAAGCTTGCGCACTAGTGCCATGTCGCGCATCATACGCTTCATGGCATAGGCCAGAGTCAATGTCACAGCCAAGGGCAGCCCCTCTGGTACTGCAACAACAATGATGGTCACTGCAATGGCGAAGTACCTCACAATCTGTTTGCCACAAAGAGAGCTCCAGCCCAATGAGTATGTGCATATCAAATATTAGTCACAGTAAGACAATCATGAAAACAGGTGACAATCAGGAGCATCTTGATTTCCCCCTTCAGATGCTTTGTGTGTTGTCAGAAGTGTCTGTCATACCAAATGCTGTAGCACTTGCAACAAGGTCTAAAGCAAGCACCACATTGCGCACCTTAATAACCTCCTCTCCGGTCCAAGTCGTCCAGGAATCTTTGCTAATAAAGAATCTGGTCAGCAAGACCAGAAAGACAAGCAGAGCAACACCAAGGCCCAAACGGCCCACTAATGTCGCTACGCCACTGAGGCGCACCTGTCAACCAGTAGAGCAAGTTGGGGGAGAGCCTGTGCATTAGACGGACTTCTGCAAATCAGTCCCTCTCAGCTGCAACATGCATGTGCTGATATAGTTTAGCAGCAGTATCAGACTTGACATCCACAGGGGAGGTGTCGAGCTTGCAGGAATTGCTCCAAGTTGGTCACAGCAAATACCTGAAGAGGAGTCTCTTCTTCACCACCTTCCGAGAGGGAGGCCATGAGATGACCCCACTCCGTGTTCATCCCGACGCCCGTGAGGACCATATCGGCAGAACCATCTTGAACCTTAGTGCCAGAAAGTAAGAAGGGATTATCGTCATCTTTGTGCTGGGGATCACTTTCTCCAGTCATGCTGGACTCGTCAATTGTGAGGTTGTAACCTGCGCAGGCAGAGGCCGTGGTTGGCAATGTCATCTACATACTGCTATCATCCACCCTTGAAGCTGCTCATTCTCCACTTTGCATTGCTCCTGAAGCACCTAAGTTGGCATTTGACATTGTATGACATTCCCTTCTTTCAGTGCCAGTCATCCATATTAAGTAGAAGCATTGGGAATGGTTTGACCTTTCAAATAGATGCCGTCTCCAGGAACTTGATCGCCGATGCTCAGATGGACAACATCGCCCACCACGAGGTCGAAGATGAGTACTTTCTGGCGCCTTCCCTTCCTTTGAGTCTGGACGAATATCTTCTTCTTTTCATTTTCGAGCTCTCGGAACTAGACATGAAGACAAGCAAATGAACTGCTCAGAAACACGAAATTTGGTCATCCAGCTGCGGGCAGCTTGTAAGAGCAAACCTTGGCACAGGCAATGTGCTCACGCAGAGTCAATCCTATCCGAACTCTGAGTACTTGTACAAGGAATCAGCATGATGACCGGTCTCTGGGTCATCCCAGATTTTGCCTCCGCTGGTCATGTGGTCTATGGGCTGTAACATGCACGATGAGATCCACAAGCAATATGCGTGTCAATTGCAGCATGCTAACCTGGAGGGATTGCTGATAGTCGCTAACAGCCGTGACGAGCACAACAATGGCAACGCTGAAGCCAATGCCAGCACCATCATACCACCCCTCTTGCCATCCCTCAGTGGGTATGCCAACAGCTAGAGAAGTGACAGCACATACTGCCAAGATCAGGAGTGTCACATCCTGCACAGATAGATCCAGTCAATTTTGTTTGGTGCAGCAAATAATGAGAGATCAAGCTTGAAGAAAGCTATGTCTTGTAGTATTATCCTAGGCTAGGCAATACAGAACAGAACAATGTCCATCACTTGGTAATGGCATGAGCAATTGGGCAGAAGACTTCTGCAACTCTAGGTCACTGTGGTCGTTTGTGATCGTGGCGGTCTGATTGCATCGATCAAGAGGAATATGCTGCAAGTCACATGTGCGGTTTTCTCCCTGCTGACTCACAGAAGATAGCAAGAAAATGTCCGACCTGCATTGCATCCCAGACAAAGCCCAGGAAGCTCTTCTGCTGCTTCTCAGGGAAAGTGTTGGTTCCAAATACGTCTTGCCGCAGCTGAATGTCATCTTTGCTACCACTGATGCCAGACTTTGCATCGACTTGTAAACCCCTTGTCACAGCCAGGCCAGATTGCTTGTCAGTACACGTTTGATCTCTCCTGACAGCATCAAATGAAATGTAGCCATCTTGCCCATTGAGAATTGCTTCAGTTGGCTCTGGCCGCAGACCTGCAGATACCTTCAGGACCTCCCATCTCACTTAGGTGCTGTGTCTCGTTCTTTGTCAGAAGTTCTGACAGCTGCTCAGCCCCAAACTCAAATCCCTGCTTCTTTGCATCGGCAGTAGCTGCTCCCGACACAGTGGAGATGCCAGCAGCTGAATGGAAAACAGAATAAGTCAGAATTCTGCAACTGAAGGTACATGGCAGCATAACAATGTGGACAACCTAGTGTACCATAGATCTGAATGAAAACCTTCTCATGGAGAGCTTGAGAAATGGTAGAATTGTTTCCTTTGGTAGTACATAAGATTTGACTCATGGAATTGGTAGGAAACAGCTAGAGTGGCTCATACACAGCAACTGCAATATTAAAGTCATACCAGACTGTGACAAAGACTGCACAATCCCTGATATGCTTACAGAGCTAAGAGTGATCCTAACAAGTCCATCTCCACTACATTCACAGGAGCTGGTATAGGCGTTGACATGCAGTATCACCACCTTTCTTGAACTTCATTGCTGCCCGGAGGGCAAGACTCCCCACTTTGAAGCGCTGCTGCCAAGCAGCAAGTCATAGACGTAACATACAACAGAACTACAAGCTTATAAATACACACATGCTGTAAGCTGAAGGTGCCCCCTGCAAGTCAACTGTTTCATCGTTCCTACTCCATTTCTACAACCTCTTGGATAGTACATTGGCACGGTATTGCACCGTACAGCCATGACATCAAACAGCAAATGACAAGCTCCTGCCAAGCAGCCTAATCCTTTGTTCCACGTCATCCAGGATTCACTACTCTGTCTCTGCTCAAGGCGGGAAACACAATGAGGTCGCAGGCAAAGCATATGCGATGCAATACCTCATCACGACCGCCAGCTGTATAGCGGAATCTTCTTGCCGAGTTTAGTACCAAAGAAGCCTGGCGCCATTTATTCATGGACTCTTCGTCTTCTCCACTTGGCTGGACACAATGTATTGCAGTAACATTGTGTGAGGTCGCAGGCGAGCTAGGGCTAGCTCAGAGTGTGCATGTGGTGCATAGTGCTGGCTGCATGATGGCAGATTTATATCTGAAAACGAGTTGCTTAGAAATTTGCTTCAGCCAAACCAAGGCTCCCGCCGTCTCTGCAAAGGTTGCCCCAATCAAAGCTGACTGCAAGGCAGCTGTGCCAAAAGCCTCCCGTTGGCCAGACCCTGCTTTTGTTACAGCCTGGAGACTGCTGCAGCCCGGTACTATCCGAAATCAAACTCTGTCTTTTACAGTCTGCAGACCGCTGCAACCCGCAACTATCGTCGCCCTCTTGGAACCTCTCATTTGCAGCTCTTCCTTCAAACAGACACATTCAAGCCCCTGTACCTCCCAGGTGATGATAGACGAGCTGACGACTGAGGCACCTGACGCTAGCTTCATCGTCCAACTTATGCCTGCTAACGTGGTACTCAAAGGCTGCCAAGGCCTCGCGCAAAAGCGACCGAGTCTGCTCGCCACTCCGGCCTAGTGCAGTGAAGGCAGGCTCCGCACCTCGAGCCTGCTGAGGAGCGCCCCCAGGAAGCCGACGCGCTGCGACGCGGACTCGCCGCGCTGCACAAGGCTGCTGGAGGAGCCGTCCGGCGGCGCCATGGCCGCCGCGCGGGGTGCGCACGAGCGCGCGCTGCCGGCCTTGCCGGGCTCGACTGCGCTGGTGGGACGGGGAAAAGTGTGTAGCGATGGAGGGCCAGACTGGTCAAGTAAGTACCCAGGCAGGCACATCCTCAGATGTAAACCAACCACCTGCTGCTATGCCGACCCGCTCAGTAACCACTGGTCAGCACGTAGAGGTGGGCTGATTAATACCCGAATACCGGATGGCAGATTTCAAGCCCTTGTACACTAACCATTGACGTTCACGGGGCCTTTGGCAGTGGCTGGCTGGATCTCCTGCAGCGGCTTGCCCGGCGGGCCATCGAGCGGCGGCCGGTTTCGCCAGGCTTCAATGCTGCCGGCTCCCTCGCTCAGGTCTTCCGAATGCGACTGGCGGTCTCGCTCCAGCGCTCAGAGGCTCATGCGGTCCACACGCGCGCTGGCCGCGCTATGGCTGCTGCCTCAAGGGTCTCGGCAAAGTGCCGCTTTTCCTGCTTCGAGTTATTCTGATTTGCTGTTGCTCACTCGTGGTTTCTGAGCATTCATCTGCATCATTTCGTGTCTTGGTGTGCAGTTTTGTCTTTCCTGGCACTGTTTTGTGGCCTTTTGAGGCCTGCGGACAATGTCCATTTTTTTGTGGGCTGGCTTTGCTAGCCCCTCTGTTTCTATGGGCGAGCCCTCCCCTTGTACACTAATCAGAGCGTCGCCCAGCTTTCTAGGCGACGCCTATACTTTTCTGACTTGCACTTGCTGACTTGCACTTGCTGACTAGAGGTTATTGAGAAGAAGTGGTTCTCGCAATGGGGGCAAGGGCTGTGAAAAGCCAGCCCGAAAAAGTATTGACAAAGGTTCGAAGGGGCCAAATGACAGAGGGGCCTAAAGCGCTATGGCAACGGGTGGAGGATGGACCACTCAGAAGCTACGAGTGAGGAGCCTCAAATCTGACAGACTAGCTGCCAGACAACAATCCCCCCGGCGAAAGCCAGAGGCTGCAGCGAGAGCCCGGCCAGCACGCAGATGCAAGGCGTGTGCCATGGACCGCTGAAGGGAGACGGAGAATCGCATGCAATAGACTTGGGCCCATGAGCCTTGCGGCGTTGAAGTCAGCCGGCTCACCTCGCCTGCGGGATACAGCGCGCCGCGCAAGCTTGGCCAGCAGGTCGAGCCACTGGGACCCAAGAGCCCCGTGTACATCCACGGCCAGGGGTACGAACTCGTCCCCCAGCCGGGTGATCAGCGTTTTGGCCGCCTTGCAGCGAGCGGCTTTCGCCGCAGCGTGGCCAGCCCGCGAGGCAGAAAGCCCCGGATTGGAGCGGTCGACCACATCAGTGGTGTTGAGAGCCCACTTGCTGACGTCTTGGAGACTAGTATTCTCTTTTTGCGCCATCCGGCCTTTCAGACCTTGTACTCTTTGGGCTGGCTTCTCACAGCCATTGCAGGAAATTGTTCATTTTTGGTACAAAAGCATGAGCCTGACCTCGCTGCAGACTGGCTGACACGCGGCCACGCAAGAACGACAGATATGCTTCCGGCAAGCCCATCTCAGATAAAAGTACATCTTCACGGAGTGCCCATTCTAGATTGGCATTGTTCTTGAGCAACGTACAATAAGCAGGGCATACACATTCAGAGAAGTCAACTGCAGCTGGTAGGAGGTAATCACAGCAGACGAAGTCGAAGTAGTGCTCGTCTCTTGCTCTGCAATAGTTCACGTTGTGCATCATCCAACCCTTTTATGACCTCGTATGCTCCTTCTGGGCTGGCCTCTCACAGTCACCGGCTTATTTTGCTGAGCTCTTTCGTTTTGCTCTGCTCTGCCCACTGCTAGCCAGCAATGTAGGTCGGCGCTGGGCCTTTTTACTCCTTCGTGACAACCACATTGACCAAGGCACATGGTCCACCGCTAGATTGTACCACCAATACATATACGGTGCAATAGTGATGACATGCGTGGGGCGTCCATAGTGATGGGCATGATGCCATTAATCTCCGTAACTGCACAGCAGCGGCGCTTCAGATCCAGAACTTGGAAATCACTCCCGATGTACCTGGGTACCCCTTCTACAGGGAGGCTCTCCCGGCCCACTAGGCTGAGTCAGATGGTCACCCAATCCCAGACCCGCTAATTCCCCGTACTACTACATAAATAATCTCCAGCATGCTCTTGTTCTGTCAAAGTTTCACAAGTTGTTCTAAATTCCAGCTGCGGGTAAGGACTGTGAAGTGTGACTAGCAGTTACCGCCTCCTTCTGAGAGAGCTCGTTTGACTAGCCATCGGGCTTGGTGAGGAAGGTACTTCCAGCAACGCTTAAAGAGGCCAACAGTACCATTTGTGCTGAATCGCCTACAGCCCTTGCCCCTTTAACAGGACTACTCTTCTGTCTAGTCCCCAGGAAACACTGGCCAGGGGCCAGCCCTCGGCCTTCCGGGGAAAGCATCCCCTGAGAGTCGGAAGTGGCTTGCCGAGGGGAACAGAGGTTGTGATGACTAGCTCACGAAACTACGAAAGCCCAAGCCCCACACCAATACACGAGGGACATGGGATGCGGAAGGGCCAGCCCAGCAAGGATGTGAACCAAGAAGAAAAGCCAAGCGCCAGATAGAAGAAGTAGCTCTTCAGAAAGGGCAGCAGTTGTGAAAATGACTGCAGCCAAGGGTCAAGCTACCAAAGAGCTCACAAGGAGGAGAAGCTCTGTCATAGGGGCAGTGGCTGTGTGCCATCATAACTCAGCAATCGACATTAACTGGACTACTTCAAGACGTGTGCTCTTCTCTTGTCACTGCTCCGGCTGGCTAGATCAGAAAGTTGCAACGGTTGCTTTCTCAAACATAGTCGCAATGTGAGCTGCCGCCTCAGCTGCCGCCAGGAGAGAATTTCATGTGGAGGACTTTGGGCATGTAACAAGAGAACGCGGCAAAAGAATCGAGCTTAGAGCATATCTTACGCCAGTTTCATGCAAAGGCTAGCTTAGAGCATATCTCAGGCCAGTTTCCTGCGAAGGCACTAATTGAAACATACGCCGCACACTCCAACATGACCACAACTGTGCATTAATCACAACAATTGTACAGTCCCATGCGCTTGGACTACACAATACTGGGAGCGTCTCCGGACCAACTGCAGACTGCACGCTGCCAGCGGGTGCGTATGCAGTCCACAAGGGGGGCGTGCTGCGGAGCCTCCTTCGCAGCCTCCCACTCAACCTCTCCTGTGCCACCGCTGCTCATGCCCAGCTCTTCCACTTTGGCATCAAGAATCACGGCAGCATTCTCTTGTGTCCACTTGGGGGGGACTGCCACCCGCAGCTTCGTCAGCCTGGGCTTCTGATCCACCCCATTGCCAGCAAAGGTCTTTGCAATGCCGTTGAAGTGGTACATGTCAAACCGCCTGAAGGTGGATGGTGTCTGGCTCGCATTCTTGCAGCCCCCCTTGCTCGTCTCTAGCTGGCACAGGGCGCCCCAGAACTCATTCCAAACAACAACCTCGCTGCTAACCAAGCCCTTCTTCATATCCTCGGGCATGTCCACCTTCATCTCGCCTAGCAGCTGAGCACAGGCGTCCGCACTGATGAAGCCACCCCCTCCGCTCTGGTCGTGCGCGTCAAACAGCCTCTTGACCTTGGTGGCACGGGTTTCGATCTCAGTTTCCTCCTGCACATTGGTGCTGAGTGCGAAGAGGACAGTGTAGTGGGACTCGCTGCCGACCACCCAAATTGGCCATCTGGGGTACTTAAGGTGCTGCCCAACCCTGCAGAAGTTGAGAAACTCCAGCAGGGTCAGGAAGCCCACCTCGACATCAGAAGGGATCCCCTTCAGTCTCATGCCTTCCTCAAGCTCCATGTCGCCATCAAAGACATTTGCCACAGCTTCGCCGCACAGCAAAAGGTTGACTATCTCCTGCAGCAGAAGAGTGTCTCACAAGGTCAGAGTACAAATGTATACAACGACCTTTGCTTGGCAGCAGACTGACCTAAGGCATCCAAGTGCGTGTACTTGCCACTGTAGAGCCTTGCTATAACTAGGTGCCCATAAGGAGGAGCCGCACCTTGACTTTGCATGATATTGGAGCGTACCAATAAATGATCTGCTTGTATGCTTCTATATCACTTTCACAAGAGGATTGGGAAGGCACGGCGCAGGCACAAGAAGCGGGGAGGAAGAGAAATAGACCTGGGATGCATGACCAAAAGGATGAGTCACAAGAGGGTGCTCTGGATCATCTCGATCTGCTTGAACCTCATCCTGTCTCTCACAGGATGAAACTCATTCTACTCAGAATCACTGCAGTGTGTCCCAACGCTCCAGCGGTAGCGGGGGTTGACTAGCAACTTGGCATGCTTAGCGGCAAAAGCAACACGAGCACTGCTAAATTATCACTCAGTTTCTCAGAGGTATTACTTACCAGTCCCCGTGAAAGTAGAGCTGAAATGAGAAGAAGAAGTGCTCCCAGGCCACTTCGGAAGCAAGGTAGGACCTGCCTGAGCTGGAGCTTTAGAGAACTCTCATCACGGCACGTGTGCATGCTCAGCACGGCTGCTAAGGTTGCCGGCGAATCCACAGATACGCTTTCCAGGAGTTGTGCTAGACCCTGTGCCACTAAGCGAGACGATCTCAGAAGTCAGTCTATACCTTCAGAGTAATAGATGATTGACAAGTTAATGCCTGCATAGGAAAGCAGAGCTCAGAAGGCAGCAAGTCTAAGCAGGTCAGAGGAGCTTAACATGATACTCAACCCCTTCCCTTTTCGAGACAGGGTGGCTGATTTAATCTTGGCAAGTGAGCCCATGTACGAAATCGAATTGTATATCGATCATCAAGTCAATATCTCGGCATGACGTACCTCTTCACTGCCGGAGCTAGACATTTGGGGCCTGAGTCTCTCAATGTTAATCGTGGCAATGATAGCTTGCTTCTTAGCAGCTGAAGACGTGCCCGACCGCCCAAACCCGCCAGCTCTGCTCAATGTCTCAGCCATGGCTTCGACCAGAGCCCTGTCAGAGAGTGAGGCACTGTATGAGTGTTGAATGACACGTCCTCATGTCAATGCATAGCTTTTGCAATGAGCACGAACCTGATGCAGAGCACTGGCCTCTAAGCAGGGTATGAGTCGGTAGGGACAGGTAAGCTAGACTAAGAGAAAACTAGGCATGTGCATGTTGACCCGACGCATGGCCTGCCTGTTTACCAACAAACAGGACTTAGGACATTATGCTTCATAGATTGTGCACCAATAGCTGACCTGTCCTTCTCCTGCTCTGAGAAGCACGCTAAATCAACGGAACTCTCAGAACCTACAGGCTTTAAGGCCTGTAGGTTCTTGGAAGCGCTGCCAGGCTCCAGGTTGAAGTGGATGCTCTGCCTTTCAAAGAGCAAGTACTTCAAAACAAGAGCCTGCAGGCCACCGAAGAGCCTCCAAACATGATCAGCCCTTTAGCTCCACTGCTCACCTCAGCTCCTCCACAGAGCCTCGTCCAGTAGACCAGCATGGAGCAGCAACCCTGCTGAGAAGCTGTGGACCAATGTGCACCCAGGCATAGCAGTAACTGCGGCTCTGCACACGACACGAGCTACATATGTAATTGTGTGCCTCAGTGACCTAGCACACTGCTGACCTGAATGGGAGCTAGGACACCGCAGGGGCCACCTTCACGCTGCACCAAGCCCAAGGAAGTCTCTGCGTCGGCACTGAATCTGCACACAGCAGAGGAGCCAAACAGCTGTTTGACTTGGCTTCTTCAATTTCTCGACCCACAGTCCCCTCTGTCGAATGCCCGCTTGCCACAGAGCCCGCATCTGTAGCTCTTGGCTCCAGATGTTGGGTTTTCTTAAGCTGAAGCCTGCTCCACTCCACCTAGCTTGCAACACAGTAACTTACTCCCAGCAACAGGAGGTCAAGTCTCAGCAGCTACCAGGGCTGGGGTAAGGAGGCTCACCTAAAGCCCTGCCGAGACCATTGAGAGTGGACCTCTGGGAGAACGTCACTCCCAAAGACCATCTTGAAGAGCCTGGCGGCCAGAGGGGGAGGGATGTCACCGACGACAACAGAGGCCTCACTTGACGAAGGCGCGAGCGCTCCACTGCTCCGGGTGTTGCTGGGGCCGGCCACTGCACTCGGTCCGCCACCAGCACTGCCGGAGCCGGACATGCTGGCGGACGCAGAGCCAGCTGCAGGCTGCGGGTCGAGATGGTGCTGCGAAGGCGGGCTGGAGGCCAGCAGTGCCGCCAGCCTTCGCTCGGCGGCAGCAGCTCGGAGCTCCCGCTCCTGCAGCAGCCTGTCCGTCTCCGGCAGTGCTTCTCCCGAGCCTTTCCCTCTGCTCTCGTCCGCCAGCCCAGCCTCGCCGGCCCTGCTGCGCTTGGCCTCCGGCTGCTGCCCAGTCTCGCGGAAGCCGTCCCTCGGCGGCGCGGCGGCGGCCGCGCCTGCGGCGTCCTGCATGAGGCTCATGCGGAACGCCTTCTGCAGCTCCTCGTCCTCGTCCTCCGCCAGCTCCACCATTGGCCAGCCGGCGCCGTCGACCGGCCGCAGTGCCGGGGCCCGCCAGCCCCGATGCGGCGGCTGGGCCGTAGCGCGGCGGCCGCCAGAAGACCTCCGACTGACGGCGGCTAGCGGCGGCGGCGGCGGCGGCGGCGGCGGCACCAGCAGCGGCGGCGGCGGCGGTCCGTCGAGGTTAGGGCGCGCAGTGAGGGGGGGAACGGCATGGGGCGGCTCCTGCTTGGGGGCGACAGTTGGAAGTCGCGCGGCACCTGATCGCAACAGCGGGGGAAAGGGCAGATCTCTCCTGTGCCCTTTTGGGCCTTCTGGGCCCAAAAGGCGCGGGCTCTGCACCTGCTTGCTGGAAGAAAGTGCTCGCCCATAGAGAAGAGGGGCTGGCAAAGCCAGCCCAAAAAAGAATGGACGATGTCCAAAGCCAAAGAAAGAGGAGCCGGAATAAGGACTACACTACAGAACACTGCAAAACACGTAGACGATGTAGAGGGAACCTCAGTACCCACGAGTGAGCAACATCAGGTCTGAGTAGCCGGCTGTTGCTCACTCGTGGGTACTGAGCTTCCCTGCATCGTCTCTGTGTTCTGCAGTGTTTTGTAGTGTAGTCCTTTTTCCGGCTCCTCTTTCTTTGGCTTTGGACATTGTCCATGCTTTTTTGGGCTGGCTTTGCCAGCCCCTCTTCTCTATGGGCGCGCACTTCTTGCTGCAGGGAAAGAGGCACTCCGCCGAGACCCAGAGGCGCGGCCGGAAGACCCTCGCTGCTGACTCTCGCTCTGGCCAGGGGACCCGCTTCCGGGAACCCAGATTCTCTGACCTGAGGCTGCTAAGCAGGGGTTACCGAGTGCTTCGTAATTTCTCAGTTTCTTATTGTGCTCTTTTGTTTAGGCCAGTTTACACCGGGACAGACGGACGCACGGAGGGGTACGTGTCGCGCGGTGTATGGAACGCCTGGCCTTTACAACCATACGCGCCCGGACGCGGACGCGCACCACGGAGGCGCCACATCGGGCGCTGACTAGGACGCCTTTTGCCCCCGCTAAAGGAAGCGGCTGCTGATATTAAAAGAGCGGCTGTGAAAGCCAGCCAGATGCATACAGGTGTTCATGACGGCTAAGGAGGAAACGGTGCCGTTTGCCACATTTGTTGCTGAAGGGACCTCGCTTGAGAAAGAATCGGCGCCGTTTGCCACCAGAGCGCGCATCTTTCCTTACTGACGTGGAGCCGGGGGGGACATGGTTGCGACTCAATCACACTAAAGCAAATGTAATTCCACCTGTTATGTCCACGTATGCCTGCACGTCACCATTCTTGTCAGATTGACACAAACGGGCCACCGACGGGATATCTCATGACAGGCCCACGCTATGGCCGCCGCCTCTGGGTCTCGGCGGAGTGCCTCTTTCCCTGCAGCGAGCAGACTTGATGTTGCTCACTCGCGGGTACTGAGCTTCCCTCTGCATCGTTTTGTGTTTTGTAGTGTAGTCCTCTTCCGGCTCCTCTTTCTTTGGCTTTGGACATTGTCCATTCTTTCTGGGCTGGCTTTGCCAGCCCCTCTTCTTTATGGGCGAGCAATTTCTTTCTCTCTTCTAGTCCTTTGTTCATTCTTTTTTGGGCTGGCATTTCCAAGGGAAATTTCCAGCCTTTATCCTCAATGGGCGAGCCCTTCTTCTTTTGGGCCTCGTTCTTTCTGGGCTGGCTTTTACAGCCCTCGCCCCATTTGGATGAGCTCGCTTCTTCGTTGGAAGAGCTTACTTCTTCAGAGAGAAGAGAATGCTACTCAGGAAGAAAAACACAGCTCTTCCAAGAAGAATGGACAAGTTCCAAAGAGCCGCAAGGCGCGCCTACACCACACAGCTATGCACGAGACTACAGCGGAGGGGAGATTAAAAACCCCTGGTTAGCAGCAGCAAGTCGAACAGTTACAGCAATGGCTGTTACAGGCCAGCCCAAAGGAATGTACAAGGTCTAAAACGGCCGGTTGCGCAAAAAGTAGGATACTAAGTCTCTAAGACGTCAGCAAGTGGGCTCTCAATCACCTCTAGTTAGAAGAACCAGAGGGCAGAAAAGCGTCACCCTGACGGAACCGGGAGGCAGCAGCCAAGGCGCGGCCTGCACGCAAGTAGACTGGCAAATACTAAGGACCGCTGCAGGGAGATTGCAAGGCGCTTCCATGACACTTGAGCGACCCGGCGGCATTGAAGCCGGGCTGCTCGCTCTGCTGATAGAAAGTGGCTCTTCACTCTTTCTTTGGCTTTGGACATTGTCCTTCCTTTTTGGGCTGGCTTTGCCAGCCCCTCTTCTCTATGGGCGAGCCCTTTCTTCAGGGGGACCCATTGCCCAGGGATGTCATCATCGCCGCACACTTGACATTGTGGGCGTGCAACCTGGTGGAGGACCACAGGCCTCGGTCGATGTTGTTACGGAGGCCTATAAAGGGCCAGCATCGACTCACATCGCTGGCCACGCAGTGGGCAGTGCAGAACAAAGAAAGCTGCAGCACTACTCCGATTACCCCCAGTGCGATCAGCTCCTGCCAGCGGCAGTCGACATCTTTGGCTGCTTAGGTCCTCGTTTTCATACTCTCCTTCAAAACATAGCCAATCTAGGCTACACACGATATGCAGATGTGCTCCCGGCTGAGATGGGCTTGCCAGCTGCATATCTGTCGTTCTTGCGACGACGAATTTCGGCCTGTTTGCAGCGTGTGTCGTGCAATGTCCCGTCGGTGGCTCATTTGCGTCGGTGCTGACAAAGGATGCGGAGGTGGCTGCTCATGTGGCGATCTGAGGGCACGTCATTCATCATTCTGGTGTAAAGATGGGGTCGCGAGTGCGGGGCCTTCCACCCGCTTGGTCATAAGTGGTGCTCGAGTTGTCGCCGAAGTACCACTTGGCGACGTTCGAGTTCAATTGCGGCCCAACTCCCGTCTGATGCGGGGGGCATCACGCAATCGTTGCTCACGACCCGCCGTACGTGGGGCGCATTGCCCAATCGCTGCTCACATTCCGTCTGACGCGGGCGCACAACCCAAGCAGTCGCCCCAGTCCCGCCGGACGCGGGGAGCCCAACCCAATTAATTAGTCGTGACAGCCTGGTCACGGCGTGCAGGTATCATGCCGCCGATGTCAACTACTGACACCGATGAGCAGTGCCATCTTGCCACCCAGACCACACAAAGCCCCTAATCATAGACCGAGAGAGCTTATGAAAGCACGTCGAAGGTATGATTTGCCTCGATGAGCCGTGAGGAATCGGCTAGGCAGTGGTGGGGCAATGGTAGGTAGTGGTAGATGCGAGTCTTGGGCTACACTGGCCTTGAGACCTGGGGGACCAGATGGGCCAGATGGCCCACCCCAACAAACAATTTATTTCCTTTCTTTCTCTGACCAAGCATAAGGAAGGAAAGGCGCGCGGGGCGCATGAAATGAAAAGGGAGGCCAATTCAAGCCAATACACAGTTCAAGCAGAGGCGAGTGCAAACTAATCAAGGCTACATGATACAGAGACCTAAATAAGGTGCCTAAGGTGACATTAGTACCCACGGGAGAGCACAAACAAATCGGACAAGCTAACTTGGGGAGCTGGAGCGCCGCCACGAAAGCCGGAGGCCTGACTTAGAGCGCGCCCTGCACGTTGATGAAGAGCCAATGCTTGCGAGCTCAGCAAACAAAGCGAGAGCCGCATTCTATAATATGCAATTAAGGCCTGTGGAATGCTGGAGTGGCCCAAGCTGCCCCCCCGACTTTTACGACGCGCATCGACCAGCCGGGCCAGATGCTGGATCAGGGAGGACCATTTCACGCCGTAGCCGCGTAGATATCCATGGCACACGGGCAAAGATGGTCCCCTCGGGGATGGTCCTGGTAGTGCCGCTCCTTCTTGCGCTCCGCGCTGGACGTGGCCCAGCCAGACACGGTTGACGTGGGTGCGCCAGCCTTGTATGCGTCGATCAGTACCACGTCCAGGAGCAGACGAGGCCCACCGCCCCGGGGGGTGGCGACCACGTCCAGACGCCACACGTATGGCTTGCCGCGCCTGAAGGAGATTGGCATGATGCCGGACACCTCCATCGCCGGATGATACCCCGCCTCTCGCAAAATTCCAAACATTGTATCCCTGAGTAAGTCGTGGGAGGCAATGCGCTCACCCCCCTCAGCACACCTCAGCATGTGCGCAGCTAGGGCGAGCTTGTCATCGGCAATGTGGCCACACTCGCACTGGCGGATGCCAGCCAAGCAAGGGGGGGGGAGGCCGAGGTGGTGATGGAGCGCGGTACGAAACAGGTTGTCTGAAAGCCGAAGGGACTCGTATATCGGCAGAGCATTTAACCACTCCGACGCGCCTTGGGGAGCTGATGGAGAGGAGCCGGGTGAGGCCACGTCCATCGTCCTTGAGCAGTCCCTTTAATTCAGAGGCGGCCTGCACGTCCGCAGCGTGAGAGTAAAGGCCCTGCGCTTTCCTGTCAGAACAGCGTGCCCATGCCGCAAAATCTGCATGACCCTCTGCAAGCGTTGGTAAGCAGCGCGAGAGGTCACGTAGTGCTGCGGTTAGAGAAAGCTGGAAGGGCAGGTTCCCTGTTGCAACACCCGCTATGGCGGGTGCTAAAACAGCCTGTCCCCTCAGGATGGAGCGACTGGAGATGGTGGAGGCCACTTGGGCCCAGCAACCCAGGTGAGCTGCTTGGGACAGGCGAGCCAATGGACGGCACCCAAGGCCGCCTTTACTGGTGGGTAAGGTATACTGTAGGATGGCCGCCGGCGTGGCGGATAGGTCGGGATGGTCCATCAGGCCATGAAGAGCCTGTTGGAGTCTGGAGTCCACGATAGAGTAGATGGCGTTTAGTGCAGTGGTGGGGGGCACAGTCCGCAACAGGTAAGTGGGACGCTGGGCCACACACCGGGTGAGGATGGCCACCGCAAGCTGCGCGTCCTGTAGGGAGGGGAGGGCCGGGAGGGACCGGAGATGGTTCTCAAGGGTGGACTCCACAACTTGCTCCACATGCGCAGCAGCCCCCAACGGGGCTCCAAGCACCACCATGCCGAGTCGTAGAGGCTGTTTCGTTGCCTACTTCCGTGCTGATCTGACTTATCGACGTTATCTGGCAGCCGACACCCTGTGGCACGACACGTGCTCAGGCTAATGCTTTGCACCAGAAAGCTGGGCGAGCTCTAGTTGGTGGCAGAAGGGCTTCATATCCGCCATCCAGTATTTAGGCATCAATTAGCGGCCTTCATGTTTTGACCCGTGGTTACTGAGCCAATCTGCTGTAGCTTATGTAGGTCTTAAGATGTGCTTGCCATTGTACTTGGCCGTTTGGTTTTTGTTTGTTTCAATACACAAACTTTTTTCCATTACCCGGAGACTAGTTTCTCTGACCTGCGGCTGCACAACAGGATACATTGAGTACCCAGTGGCCATTTCAGTCGCAGTGTGCTTTAACGCTTTTCTCGGATCACCCGGTGGGAGACGAGGTTGTCTGACTCGCCGTTGACGTACACGGCGCCTTTGGCGCAAGATGGCTTGACCTGCTTCACCTCCTTGCGCGGCGAGCAGCGGCCCGCCGCCACGGGCAGCAGGGCGAGCAGCCTGGCTTCAATGTCGCTGGGTCCCTCGCCCAAGTCTTCCGGATGCGCTTGGCCATCTCTTTGCAGCGGTCCCTTGCCTTCGCGGTCCACTTGCGCGCAGGCCGCGCTTTGGCGGCGGCCTCCGGCTTGCTTCCGTCAGGGCGATGTCTTTCCGCCTGCTAGCTATTCAGAGTTGCATCTACTGACTAGAGGTTACTGAGAGTCCGCTTGCTGCTGTCTCCGTACTTGGCACTCCGGCTCCTTCAGGCCTTGGGCTGGCCTCTCCCAGCCACCAAATCTGGCCGCGCTTGCTGACTTTTCTGGCCCCTCCGAAGTTTGTTCATTCCTTTCCTAGGCTGGCCAATCACAGCCATCGCCCTTTCACTTCTTTAACGCTTTGCCTTCGCACTTCGTTCTTTCCTTTATCTCGGCTTGATTGGTCAGCCATCGCCCTATACTGAAAGAAGAAGTGGCACTCCCAATGGGAGCAAGGGCTGTGAAAAGCCAGCCCGAAAAGAATTACAAAGGTTCGAAGGGGCCAAATGATGGAGGGGCCTCGAAGCATACTGAAAACGGAATTTCGTGTATTTGAAACAAACGAAGGCCAAATGGCCAAGTGCAAAGGCAAGCACATCTTAAGACCTACATAACCTACAGTAGATTGACCCGCTCAGAAACCACGGGTCAAAACATAAAGGTCGCACCGATGCCTGGATACTAGATGGTAGATACGAAGCCCTTCTGCCACCAACTAGAGCTCGCCCAGCTTTCTGGTGCAAAGCATTAGCCTGAGCACGCTGCAAACAGGCCGAAACTCGTCGTCGCAACAACGACAGATAAGCAAAGGGTAGAGGAGAAGAACAGGGTAGAGGAGGAGAACTGAAAAGGGTAGAGGAGAAGAACAGAAACGCGTGGAGGGCGATGGGTCTTTCTTCTCACTTCTGCTGCCGGCTTGCTTGCTGGGGTTGCCTTGCGTCCCAGATGCGCGCAGAAGAGCCCAAATCCCTGTTCCCGCCAGGGGCGCGGGGCAGCGGAATCCCGGATACTCGACGGGGCAGCGGCGACGGCCGCGGGCGACCTGGTTAGCCGGATGGCTGACCAGGGCTGGCAGGTTAGCCGGCTGAGGGGTAACCGCCGCCGCCCGCCGGGTCAGCACGACGTGGACTCCCCCCGCCGCACCGTCACCACGGCTGGGTTGTTGTCGCACGTCGTGAAGCCCAGCCCCAGGCGTCGCTTTGGCGACGCTTCTTCACCAATGTCCCCCCGTTAGCCATGTGATGGCCACGATATGACCACCCACGATGACCGGTCTTCTTTTGCGACCTCCTCACCAGTCGATGCGCTTGTGAAACCAGCGTTGGCTCCATTGACTTGTCTCTCAGAAAGGCGCCGTCTCTCAGAAAAGGTCGGTTTCGGTTGCTGGGCTGGGTGCAGTTCGGCCGCCGTTGGCCACGCCGACGGCCGCTTGAGCCTAGCAAGTCGTCGAGCCAGCCCATCGACGGCGACGCCCGGCTTGGCGTGGTCGCCATGGCGGCGACAGCGGCGGCGGCGCAGCTGGCGGCGGCGGCGTCCTCCCGCCTCGGCTCCGTCGGCTGCAGCCTCGGTAGCGCGCAGCCGGCACCCGCTGGCGCGACGGCGGCCAAGGGCTCGCGGAGGCCTCCGCCACCGTGGGCCGACTCTGCATGGTGCCGTGGCGGCTCCCTGGCAACACCCCGACGACGGCATTGCCGCTTCCTACCGCCATCAACGAGGCCGGCAGTGTGCTGCTCCCAGCCTCCAAGGAAGGCTGGCATACAGGACCGCACCCCCGTTGTCCAGTTGCAGAAGCTGCTGCGGCCCGCTGTGCGAATTCTCGGTGGAGCAGGTGAGACAACGTCATGTCACAACCATGTCAATCTCTCAAGGCTGCTGCGCAGGCACCCGTTTCGCCATGGCACCTCATTGCGACTGAATTGCACGTATGGCAGATCTTAGGGAATGTGAAGGGAATGCAAGCAAGCGCAGCCATGCCAGAGCAGAGCTTGCACGCCAAGTACTCCGCTTCCTCAGGGCTGCTCCAGATGAATTGGCCGCTGCCTCCAAGAGAGAGAGCTGGCCGGTCAAGGCCGAGTCAGACTTTCTGCAGGTACACTCTGGCAGACCTGGGTACATTGATATGACTTGCAATCAGGAGGTAGCGGAGGGCTGGTGGTAGTGACGATATTCTGGTATCAGAACCTTGTAAGAGAGACATTACTTCGTAGCATTCTTCCAATCATTGCAACAAAGAGTCTATCAGATCACACTGTGATACTGATAAGGCATGCACAAACGCCTGGCTTACAGTTCCACGCAGCACTCGCAAAGTATACGATTGTATCTAGTGGCACTGGAGCAGTTCTGTCTGCTGCCTTGGAGCTTGCAGGTGAACTCTCTCCACCCTTGAACGATGGGAAGACGTTCTGGCATGTTGTTGGCAGTACTGAACTCAGGAGAATTTTCAATCAAATTGCATGCATTCGTAAGGGCAGTGTCTCCATATCTTTGTGCGGCATAGAAGTTTGATGCATGATGACCAGACCTGATCAATCTACTTAATTGTATATCCACTGCTTGTAACATTGCTCAAAGCCTTGGTGTTCTTGTGAGCATACAGGCGGCGGACCTCATCAAGGAGCAGTGCTGTGGTTTAGTTGGTTAGCAGGTCTTTTCCTTGGTTCCATGATTGGTACTGGCCAAGTTATGGAGAGTTATGGGCGCACTGGACCTCGGAACGTGGTGGTCACAGGCAGCACCAGAGGGCTTGGCAGAGCGTTAGCACGCGAGTTTCTTCGAGCAGGTGACAACGTCGTGGTCGCCTCAAGGGATGCACCAGCAGTAGCTCAAACGGTGTCAGATCTACAAGAGGACATGATATCGCAACGCCGAAGATTGCCTCTTGGAGTGGTTCACTCTCGCGGAGGATCTGAAGAGCTGACCCGCAGGTATGGTGCACGTAGTGGCCTGACTCATGGCTTAAAGCCCCAATGGCATACTTGCAATATCCTGCTCTGTTGGCTGCTCTCTTGAACTAATCTCTTGCAGATTTCTCGGCTGAGCAGAACCACGTCATTACCTGGTGGATCAGCCAGCGCAATGCAGAAGGATCAAACAGGCTCCCAGAAGATTGTTGGCATGGCTTGTAACGTCCACTTTCCGGAGGACGTTAAGGCTCTTGTTGATGTTGCTGTGCATGAGCTTGGCACCATAGACATCTGGGTATGTTTTACTCCAAATCGTTGCTAAGCGCGTATGATGATTACTTGCATCGTATGGCCACTACACTGACTGCAATGAGAACCTACATAGCCGGTCAAGAATCACATCAGTCATTTTACTTATCTCTACCGTTACTATGGCTTGTGAAACAGATAAACAATGCAGGAGTCAGCGTAAAAGCAAAGCCTTTTCTCGAGTTCTCTGACATGGAGCTCTGCAAGGTTGGGGCGGCTCTCCTTGCCTCTTGCTCTTGGTCTAATTTCCACACCATTATCTTTCTTCAGGTCCTTGCAGATTTGACAGGACAAACGTTGGTGCTTTTCTCTAGGTCGTCTCCACCAACCTTCTGGGGTCTTTATCTTGCACCAAGGCGGCAATTCTGCAAATGAAGAGGCAATCTCGAGGTGGGCATGTGTTCAACATGGACGGAAATGGGTCAGGAGGTCAAGCCACACCTCGCTATGCTGCGTAAGTTTTGCCAAGCAGCAAATTTGCTCTGATGGCACTGAGCTTGTTGTCACGAACAATCTGCACGTCAGTCTAATATAGACATTCATGCCATAAATGTAGTACTTGTGTGAGTCTCTCACAGTTGCCATGTCTTACGTTCCGTGGCTCTGCCACAATCTGGCATTGCTCAGCTACGGAGCTACAAAATGTGCACTACGGCAATTTCATGCAACACTTTTGGAGGAGTGCAGACGATCACGAGTTGGAGTGCACACTGCATCTCCTGGCATGGTTCTCACGGATCTTCTTCTAAGGTCAAAGCCTTTTGCTAATTGACCTCACTAGCTGCCTCATCTTGTGCTCTGAGAGGCCGCTACATCTGAACTTCATATTTTGAAAAACTGCTGCAGTACAGGCCTACAACAGCAACATGACAATGCATGAGCCCGTTGCCTGAAAGAACTGGGAAAATGTGCCTATGCAGTGGGGCAACATTGCAGAACAAACAAGCATTCAATATCATATGCGAACAACCAGAGACTGTTGCTCGAGCTCTTGTCCCTCGCATGCGCAATGTGAGAGGAACAGGGAAGGCCATCAATTACCTTACGCCACCTCGTATCATCCTCGCCATTGTCACAGCCTGGCTACGAAGGGGCCGTTGGTTTGACGAAGAGGTGAGAGATGAGCAAGCAGTATGTGCACATAGTGAGCTCAGGCTAACGCTTCTCTCTTTGCAGGAATGCCATGTCAGGAGACAGACTGCAGCTGTGTATGGAGCGCATCCGTTACATGATATTGTTTTCATTGTCCAATTGTAGAATGCTTTACAGGCGTACTCTTGTCCTGTGGCACTGCAGGGGCAAGCAGTTTATGCTGCCGAGGCTGATCGGCTCCGGATGTGGGCCGAAGGAGAGCAGCAATCGCCTGTGTCGGCTGCCATGGAGATGATGCCTAGCGGGGCATGGGTCTCGCTCTTCTCTTCAACTGTTATTTGCGCTTATTTGGTGTTCTCCAATGTGGTCGGAGGGTAGAAATCAGAAGTTAGTATGCACGAATCCAGTGAAATGTACCTGCTAGAGCTGTCAAACCACCTGCCTCCACCACCTGCGCCTAGCCATTAGCAACACTCCCATTTAGCCTTGGCTTCCATTCAAGTCCGACTTATGAAAAGCTAGAAGATCCTAAGGAGTGTAATTCATACCTTGTACATAGGAGGTACACATGTCCTGCCCACACGCCAGCCAAACGAGCTGCCCCAAGTACAACCAACTACAAACAACCTGGTTAGCTGCCTTCTGCAGGCTGGAGGGTTTTGCCCTGATTGACCCATGTTCTCAAGTTTTAGACTAGCGCCTCGACTATTAGATCAAAAGAGGCGGCCAATAGGACTTGATGATGGCCCGAAATTTACATCTTAACTTGTAGGCACACATCGTGTGGAAAGAAGATGCACATGGCGCGTCCATGATCGCGTGTCGGTCTTTCATCTTTGAAGACCTGCATGCTGTGAGCACGTCTTCCCAAAAGACCAGTGCTTAGCAAAGCTGTTGTTGGCTGGGGCCCTTTTATAAGCCCGCGTTTGTGCCATGCTACATAGAAATTATGGGCAAGCACAAAGTCTATGCTGTAAAGAAATTTGCTGGCAAGGTGCCTTGTGAAAGTCGGCAAGTAATTGCCCCAGTCTGGTGGTGCATGATGTACATGGCGTATATTACACAAGCTACAATCTGCAGGCCACTGCTACGGCTTACAGCAGCAGGGGCTATGCAGGTCGAGCGTCACTCAACTGGCGTCACTGTGTAGCTTCCCTTGCGAGCAGCAGTTGACATTGGCATCCCCCAATGCCAGTAAATGCTTTTGGTACCACGCTGTGACAGTGAGCTGCAGGAGCCTCTCATACTTAAGGAAGCCTCCCTTATCTGTATGTATGACCGCCACTCACTTGTTCAAGTCCAGTGCACGACAGAATATGTCATTTATCTGTCAGGCTGGCCTCTCACAGCTGTCGCTTCTCCTGACTACCTTTCTTTGGATGGAGGAAAGCCTGCCATATGGGCTGGCCGATCGGTGCCAATTTCCTTCTTTCTGCCGACCCCTGGTCCACTCTCTGGGCTGGCCCGTTCATTAGACCTCACCGTTCCGTGCTATCCTTCTCTGGCGCTTGATTCTTAGACCTTTTCAACTGACCTTTTTTGAGCTGGCCTTTCACAACCACTCTCCTCGTAAAGCCGCCCTTCATTGTCATCTTTCGTCCACATGCTCGATTGTGTTGAGCGGCGGTGAGCGCATTGCCTCCCACTAAGTACTAAGTGATGCTATCGCCAACATTGTAAGGGAGACTGGGTATCATCCGGCAATAGAAGTGTCGGGCATCATGCCCGTCATTAACAAACGCGGCAAGCCTTATGTGAGTCTGGACGTGGTCGCCACACCCGGAGCGGTGGGCCTTGCCTGTTCCTCAATGTTGAAGTCATTGACACTTCCAAAAGGGGGAGCTCCCACGTTGACTGTGCCTGGCTGGGCAACAACGCACGCTGATCACAGAAAGAAGGGGAATCACAAGGACCACCTTCGCTGTAGTCATCTACGGCAGCTACGGGGGCAGCTTGGGGCAAACTAGCATTTAGCAGGCATTAATTGAATATCACAAACACCGCTTTTGCTGATTTTGCAGCGTTCCCAAGCTTTGGCTAATCGTGCACGCGCTCTAAGCCAGGCCACTGGCTCCGGCTCCCCAAATGTAGCATGTCGGATGTCAATGTGCTCATTTGTGGGTACTGCGATTCCCCTTGAGCCGGCTTTCGCACTGGTACCTTAGCCCACACTTCGTTTAGGGCTTTGCCGGATGTATCCCCATCCTGGAAATCGGGGACTAGTTTCTCTGACCTGCGGCTGCTCAACAGGGAGAATTAAGCAGCCAGTGGCCACTTAGGATCTGTGTGCTGTAGCGCTAGTCTGGACCCTTCGAACTTCATTCACCCTTTCTCGTTTCTTTTATTGGCTGGCTAATCACAAGACATCGCCCATCTACTGGAAGAGTCTTTCTCTCACTCTTTGCACTTGCTTTTGCCTGCGCATTGCAACGATGGCTCAATGTGACCTCCCTTTCAGATCATGCGCACAGCTTGCCCTCTCTAGGTGACGTAGATTTGTCAATGTCCTTGCCTTTGTACTTGGCCACACAGGCCCTCCATCTCTTAATACACACTCCTGTCTCTTTTGTCTGTTGCGGGCCGCAGCTGCCCCCAAGGAAGAGAGCCGTGCGCTGAGCGATGGAGGAGGCGAGGGCAAGGCGGCCTCTGGCGCCGAAGTAGTCTGCGGCGTGACAGCGGCAACTGAGCAGCGCGGCGGTGACGGCGAAAGCTCGCGCGCCACAGGGTGCTGACCAGGAGTGCGAGGACTGGAGCATGAGGCGCCTTACTCAGGCACCAGCATCAAGTCACCACCAAGCGGCCTGCCACGTACGGCGGCGGCGCAAGGCTGTCTAAGGGCAATGTGAAGGGCTCAAGGCGACAAGACGGCATTGGTCAAGAGCAGACAGGCAACACGGCAATGGCAGTGGTGCCGCAGCAACCGCTGAGGGGACCTTGGCGTCAGCCAGACCCGGAGACTCCTGCTGAGGACGACGATGCGGAGGATGACGATGGCGACGGCGGCGAGGAGGTGTGCGCTGGCTACGTGACTGTCAGCATAGTCGGCCTGCAGTACTATGCTGGGACGGTGAATCGCGACGAGATGGTGCAGCTCATCCGCGAGCAGCACAACCCGTATGATGCCAACGCCATCCGCGTGGACAACGTCGGCGGGGAGCGCGTTGGCCACATCGAAAGGTACAAGGTGGGCGGAGCGCCAATACCCCTGACCACCGTGTGGCATCGCTCTATTGGTAGTAGGGTCCGACCATCAGGAATTAGCTTTCACTTTATGAGCTGTCGATGCTATGCACAGACAACTGTGTGCCATTGTTGACAATTGCCTCAGAGTGTTTTGTCCTGGTCTGGGTCAGGGCTGGCCAGGATCGTGCTGGCCGGTGGCAGCTGAGTCGCCTGCCATCGTGTGCAAATTATGCTGCAGGCACTCCACCTTGCGCCACTGATTGACAGGGGCAAGGTGAAAGTTGAAGGCCTCGTAACCTCTGGTGTCACAAATAAGTACAAGGTAATGCTTTCTTTGATTGCCCGTTAACACCATGTAGCAACCTGCTTACACTCATGTGCTACTGGCCTGGACTCTTCTTGCACACACACTTGGGGGCTCATGTAAGTCGTCTTTTCGTCTTTGTGGAGAAGTGTGTTGCATTGGTGGCGGGCTGTATTGCTTGAGACTATGCCTTTGCATGCTGCTCACTGCTCTGTGCAATGAGGCCTCTGTACCATGCTTTCTGTACATGCTTGGAAGAGCACTCACGCTGCATCCTCCGACCATCATGATTGCCAATGAGCAGATGCCCTGCCAAATTTACGTACACTGCAAGGCTGCGGCAACAGATGAGGTGGTCGACAAGCTCACCTCCGCAGGTCTGCCGCTTATCTGTGAGGTATGTGGCACAAGTGACTCCCAAGGATGCAAGTGATATATTGGTGCACCTTGCCTGGCCAGACATGTACACAGCTTGCACACATTCCGGTAGGTGCCCTCTCAATTGACCGCGTGTGAAATTGCTGATGTCCATGGCTACACACAGGCCAAAGGTCAGGTATATGATACCACTGGCTCACAGTCCTTCCAACCAGGCAATGTCGAGAAGAACTTTGAGAGCATTTTCAAGAGCTTGGCAATCGCACGTGGTCAACGACAGCAAATAGAGCCGCCATCGACCATATCCTCTCCACTCTTTCCTGTATGGATTCCTGTCATAATCTCTTACATAAAGACGCCTGCTTCGTGCATGCCATTGAAAAGCTTATTGTGCTGTCAGCACTTGCTTTGTCCATGCTTCCGATTCGATCCTTCTTTCTGAGTGGTCTTGTCAAGCACTGTACAGCACCAGAAGGAGGCTCTGTCTTGGCTGGTCGACCGAGAAAAGGATCGCAGACTGCCACCGTTCTGGGAGCGGCAGGAGTGCAATGGGGAGACGAGATACCTCAACACGATCACCAATTATACATCCAAAGACGCTCCACAGCCGTTCCGCGGCGGCATTCTCGCCGATGATATGGGGCTTGGCAAAACACTCACCATGCTGGCCCTCATAGCTACACATCGCCCAAGTGCTGCACTCTCCAGTGTTCCAAAGAAGCTACATGATTTCGATTCATGCAGCACTGCTGGGTCCAGACCAAATAAAATACAGAAGTCAGATGCGGTAGTGATTTCGACCTCGCAAGTGAATGCCACAGATTTAGGATCAATGGAGTGCTCTAAGAGTGTAAGAGCCACATTGATTGTCTGTCCACTGTCAGTTGTAGCAGAATGGGCTCAGCAAATTCAGCAGCACACTGTTGAGAATAGTCTAAGTGTACATGAGTACCTAGGGCCGAAGAGGATACGAGATCCTGAAGAGTTGGGCAACTACGACATAGTCTTGACCACCTATAGTACCTTAACAGTTGAGGGCGACGAGTCCTCTCCATCGGCAACTCTGCAAAGAATTTGTTGGTTCCGAGTCATTCTTGACGAGGCCCACTGCATCAAGTCGCCAAAGGCACTTCAGTCAAAGGCTGCAAGGAGCTTGACAGCCTTACACAGGTGCTGCACAGGCATGCTTTGATCTTGATGCTCTTACGTGCCACTGCACCCACAGAACGTAATACTGAGGTCCGTTCTCTTATTAGGTACTAAGATTCAGCACCAGATTGTTCTCAGTCTTTGCATAGACACACTTAGCTTGCTCTTCCGTGCTGCTGCTGCAGGTGGGCAGTCACAGGGACGCCTGTACAAAACAAGCTGGCTGATCTCTATAGCTTGATGTCATTTCTGCATCTGCAGGTGCACCCTGTCAACCACTGCTGACTTGAAGATTGGCCATGCTTGCCTGCTGCTTCTTTAAGAGCATGGACCAGACTTGTGCAACTTGCAGGTTCTGATGCATCGGCAAGTCATACTACTGAACAAGGTTGTCTGCCCTTATTGTCTTAGAGCAGCCCTTGGACGAGCAGTGCTTTTGGCTCCGTACAATAGAGCGGCCCCTGACATATGGTGACCCAAAGGGGCACAACCGAGTGCGTGTAAGATACAGCCAGATGCTGAGGCTGGTCTCTTGCGTGCCTTCTGAGTAGATGCCAATCCTTGTGCAGAGTCACTAGCACAGATATGTTCACCAGAACGCTTGCTCTTATAAGAGCTTGCACGTGTATCTGAGCTCCCGTATGGCCTCATGTACAGTGGTCATTGATTGCCCGTTGTCCTTCACGCTCTCTAATTCCACAAGTAAGCCACACTGATGTGCAGGTGTTAATGGCTGCAATAGCTTTACGAAGGACAAAGTCAGATCAAGCAGGCCAGCTGTCCGTCGAGCTGCCACCACGGACAGTCAAACTTCACTTGCTTGACCTTTGGAGCTGTGATCGCCAGAAGTACGAACAGTGGGAGGAATATGGGCGAGACTTGATCAAAGATACGATTAAGCATGGGACAATTCTGAAGAATTATGCTAATGTGCTCGAAGTGATACTCCGCTTGCGACAAGTTTGCGATCACGCTTCGCTCTGTCCAAGTCTTGACAGCCTCGCAAAAAGAGTGGCAGAGCAGGATGGTAAGTACGACTCCCCCCTAAAGAACTGAAGCAGTGCTGCTGTGTGACTAATAGTGTGCTTGCCATGCTTCGGCCCTTCGCTAAGTCCCAAGTTGAGCTGCTGTTGCTGTGTGATTGAATGGGGTTCTAGTGTCCTGCAGTACTTGTCGTTCCTAATGCATTCACGCAAGGTTACAACTTGCTGCAGCTGCCCCGCCAGAGCTGATGCAGAAGCTCCTTGAGTATCTACGGGACAGTGGTGATGATGATTGCCCAATATGTCTGTGCCCTGCCAAGCCGCCGGTCATTACAAGATGCGCACACATATACTGCTGGCGGTGTATCAACAAAGTTGTCACTCGGGGCAATGGACAGTGCCCTCTTTGCAGGACTGCTGTCTCCTCCGCTGATCTGATTAGGGTTCCTCCTGAGCCAACAATTGACTTGAATGAATCAACTTCCAGCGAGGTTCCAAGTGAAGCCACTTCCAGCAAAAGCCAAGGTATGCTGCTATGATGCAGATGGGACATGCCCAGTATGTACTTGCCAGTCGCAAAAGCCAAGTGAGGTCCTCGACAGCATGGCACTGACACTTCCAGTAAGGAGCTATGTATCTGAGGCTACAGTGCAATGCATGTCGTATTTTGCAGTCGGTACTGCATTGGAAAGCCCATAGCTTAGTTCTTGCCAGTTGTCACTGCTCAGAGGCCACGCCTGGTAGTGCCAAAATTGCTGCTCTTGCACAGTCCTTGCAAGATGTTCGAGGTGAAGATCCCTCCATCAAGTCTGTGGTCTTCTCACAGGTTATGAGTGCAAGAAGCACCTTCCTTACAGCTAACTCGCAGAGAAAATTGCTGGACAGCATTTCATACATTTGCACATATTCTACACTAGTATACTAGGAGCATAAATGCACTTGGCTACAATGTGGGCCTCAATTCCTTGATAGTAGCATCATGTTTTCATACTATGCAGTTCACAGGCATGCTGAGGCTGGTGAGGCAAGTGCTGACGGCATCGGGAGTCCAGTGCTTAACACTGGACGGGACATTGAGTAGGAAGCAGCGTGAAGAAGTCTTAAGGGACTTTCAGTCAAAAAGTGCATGCAGCCCATCTGTGCTCCTGGTCAGCATGAAGGCGGCAGGTCAGCTGCACGGTCTTCATTTAGATCTTGAAAACTAGGGCTTCTATTGCCATTATGGTCACTTTCTTGAGAAGCTTGGGAGTCCCATCATTGAAGATGGCCATGTCATCACCACTTGCATGGCTATGTCCAGGGGTTGGCATTAATCTTACAGCTGCATCTCGTGTCTACCTCCTGGATCCATGGTGGAACCCCGCTGTTGAGGAGCAGGCCATGGACCGAGTGCACCGTCTTGGCCAGGTCCACCTCCTTAAGATTGGTCACAAGTGTGTCAAGCACAAGGATTGCTGGCAACTCTCAGGCTGCCCTGCTTCAGAAGCTGCGATGTGACGGACAATGCCTTAATTAAATTGGCTTTTATGTGCAGCCTGCACTGCGTACTTCTGAGGCTCCTGTCTTGTACCTGTGTCTTTACCTGCAGACTCGGCCGGTGACTGTGGTGCGATTCATAGTGAGGGACAGCATCGAGGAGCGTATCCTGGAGCTGCAGGAGCGCAAGAGGCATCTTGCAGCTGCTGCATTCGAGAGTCGCACACCAGAAGACCTACAGCGTGCTCGAGTGGAAGACGTTCGTCTGTTGATGAGACTTTAGTGTCTCTGAGATGTAGTGCCCACTGCAAGTCCCTGTACCTGCCCATGATTCCCCCCACCTTATCTTCCCCATTCAGATGAATTTTCTTAAGTCAACAGCAGTGGCAACCCATTCATGTTGCGCTCCAATTTCGTAGTTTCTCTTCCTCCTTGACTTCCTCGACTCCTTAACTTGTTGAGTCCTGGTAGCCAGGCTCAAGTTGCAGCTGGCTAGGCCCATCTCTTCTCTTCCACTGCTCACACTTTCAAAGCTTGTAGCATCTCATGTACAATTTCCAATGACCCCTTCGTGAAAGTCTCACTTCATCCTTCTGTCCTGACGATGGCCCAAGCAAACGATGACTCGTCAATGTTTTAAAATTAGCCTGGCGCTGGACGCCTTTCAGCTCTCAGCATAGGATAGCAATGCCCAAGCACCAAACAGATTTGATGCCTTATGACCAGCACATGGTGTTTTTGGGTATATTCATTGCCTTGACTGATGACTCGGACTTACAATAATACTGACGCTGAAGTAGCTGACGACCTGAGGTACTACATGGTTGGGAGCCATGCCAATCGGAACTGTACAATCGGCACCCATACGGGGCGCAGGGGCTGTCTGAGTAGCCTCCTTCGCCTATGAGAGCGCCACTATTACCAACATCTCCAATCGCACAGTTGATTCTACAGCGACATGACGAAGCAGTATTGCAACCCATGTTTCAAATGGCATTGATCATTGCGCGGTATATCTGCCGCTTCGCAGAGTCGGGCTCTGCCAGCGCCCTCTCAGTCAGCACCTGCTTGATGCGGCACATGGACTTCTTCACCTGCGCAGCAAGAGGAGTGTCGCCCATCAAAAGTGTGATCTTGAGGTGGACGAGCAGAAACAATCTCAAGGCGCTGACCAACGTGCAACTTGGCTCGCCCGTCAGCTGTGGCAGTAGACGCGAAAGCCCAACTCTGCTAGCTGAACACTGGGCCCTGAAGCCCAAATACTTGAGCACTAACGAGAGCCCCAATACCAGGCTGGCGAGACGCAGGCCTAGAACCGCCACCATTGATGAGCTCCACGCAGGCTCTTGCGACATATGGGGCTTTCTGGGGGTCCCAACAATTGCAGTCACGGCCGCATCGAAGGCGGCGGCGGCTTTGTACCTTGGGAATGCGGTCGGGACGGGGCATGCGGAGGCCGTCTGTCCGCAGCATCTGGCGCTGCGTGTACAGCATGTTCTTCTCCTTGAGCAGCACGTACCACAGGCGGTGCAGGTCGTCATACGACTTGCGCCGCAGCTCGGCCGCCTCCCACGCCCGCCCTGGCGCCGCCACGCGCCCGCCGCCGGAATGTTGAGCCGATGCGGCGTCGCACTGCGGCGCCGACGCTGGCAGGCGATTCGAGGGCTTCCAAGGCGCTCACCGACGACGGGCGGCTCGCCGTCGGGCCGCCGCTCCGCCTCGAAGAAGTCCTCCAACCCGCTGCCGCCGCCGCCGCCGCTGGACGCTCGGCGGGCCGCCGCCGGGGCCGCCGCC
>WELB01000110.1:409500-452798 GCA_009602725.1 Spirogloea muscicola
CATACAGGTGTTCATGACGGAGCCACAGGCTAGACAGCCAGGGCGCTCTTAGTAACCCCGTGTCAGCAGTAGGAAGTCAGATGAGCTGAGGGGAGGAAGAGCAACCCCGCTGCGCAAGCCAGAGGCTGCTGCAAGGGCACGACCAGCGCGGCGATGCAAAGCAAGCGCTTGGGAACGCTGTAGCGACATAGACAAACGCACACGGCAGCAGGAAAGGAGAGGAGCCAGGGGTTTATGCAGGCGCCTGTCCCCCACCCCCCAGCCTCCCTCACCCTGCAGCCGCCATTGCCGCCGCCGCTTCTGCTGCCGCACTGCGGAGAAGGCTACACCGCCGCGGCGGCGCGACGCGAGCGCGACGCCACATTGTCCGGCCTCGGCTCAAGGTGCCCGGAATCCCCCCGGAGCCGGGCGTCGCCGGCGCCATATCCGGGCTGCTCGCCGGTTCGGTGCTGCTGTGGGCCACTCTGGGGGGCCCGGGCGCGGGCCATGGACGTGATCGTGCTGGCGGGGCAGAGCAACATGGCCGGACGGGGCGGAGTGGCAGTCCAGCCTGCTGACGGCGACGGCGGCGGCGGCGGCGGCGGCAGGCGGCGCACCAAGGCGTGGGACGGCGTGGTGCCGTCCGAGTGCGCGGCGCCGCCGGGCGCCGTCCTGCGGCTCTCGGCGGCGCGCGCGTGGGAGGACGCCCGAGAGCCCCTCCACTTCGACGTTGACAAAGGCATGCCGCACCCCCGCCCAGCCCCGGCCCTCGGAGGCAGCCCTTCTGCCATCATTCACGTCATGAAGCGAAGCCTCTGAGCCCAAAGGCTACAGTCCCAAGCCTGACGCGACGCGTTCGTTTGCGAGCGCTTAGGCAAGGTCTGCGGCGTGGGCCCGGGGCTTGTCTTCGCCGCGGAGCTGCTGAGGCTGCAGGGCCAGGGCGCCTCCGCCGTCGTCGCCGCCGTCGATGGGTTGGCCCGCAAGCCGAGCGCTGCGACTGTCGGCCTGGTCCCCTGCGCGATCGGCGGCAGCGCCATCGACGAGTGGAGTAGGGGCGGCGAGTACTACCAAAGCATGGTCGCGCGCACGAAGGCCGCCCTCGAGGCTGACGGAAGCCAGCTGCGCACAGTGCTGTGGTATCAAGGCGAGAGCGACTGTGGTTCGAAAGAGCTGGCGGAGGGCTACGCTGTCAAGCTTGAGAGCCTCATCGCAGCGCTGCGCGAGGACCTAGGCTGTCCGGACCTGCTGGTCTTCCAGGTTCGCTTGCGTATTGCTGGTCATGTGTCGTGTAGATATCTATATCACTTTGACAACTCATTTAGGATGTCAAAGCCTATCTGCCTGTTGCACCATCAAGAAGCCAAAAGAAAGACCTGTTGACCCTTGCACCTTAAGAACTGTGTATTGGCCTGCAGCTTGGCCCGATCAGCTCTGCTGCTGCCAGCCACAGCTTGACAGAGGCCCATGGGTGAAGCAGAGTCTTCACTGAATTAGCACCGTAGTGTGGCTTGCGCAGGTCGGAATCGTTACAGGGAAGCTTGACTCAACAGCCTACCTGGAGCAGCTACGGCTGTCGCAACGAAAAGTTGTGGTGCCCGGCCTGCACCTTGTCGATGCCTGGGGCCTGGAGCTCAACGCTGACGACCACCTGCACCTCACCACGGACGCCCAAGTGCGACTGGGGCGCTCCTTGGCCAGAGCTTACGTGGATGTCACACGCAGAGAGCCTCCTTAAGTTGATGCTCCCTTGTGCCGGGTCAAACGGGGTTGCATGGCATGCTCCATGACCGCAGCCTGCAGCAGTCTGCAGACTGTCAATGAGCTGTCCCCAGGAGATCTCTCACAGTTGGCTGGGGTCGTTGCCTGACCAATTATCACGGCTAACTAAGTGCAGCAGTCCCATTAGCGACAAGAGAAGCTCTTGCGGCGAGCTCTGTGCGCTTTGCTGTCGGCAGAGGTCACTGGCACATCCCACAGCCTATTGAGTGCAGCAGCCACAGTAGTAACAAGGGAAGCACCTTCAGCACAGAGAAGCTACGAGCTTCTTCGTGCTCTGTGCTGTCGGCAGAAGCCACTGCCAAATCCCAGACCTGCTGGGGTCTAAGGCTTGAGGTTTGGGTTGAGCTGGTCACTGGAGATGGGCTGCCAAGAACGTACAGAGCTGGCGCATAAGTGGAGGGACGGTGGTCGTAATATGCTAGCGAGATGGCAGATAAACGTCGGCGCTGTCCACCACATGCTTAGCCAAGAATAGTTGCCCTCCTGTTTTAACTTGGAGTCCCTTCACTATTTAGCTCACTAAGCGACCTGAGCCCTTCTGGCAAGTGGCCTCAGCACGGTTGTGTCGCCACGTGTACGCTCGCCCTGTCACCTTGTTCACTCCTATTGGGCTGGCATCTCACAGCCTTTGCCCATTGACCTTGTCCTTTCTCTTCGGGCTGGCTTTTCACAGCCCTCGCCCCTTATAAATGATCTTGATCTCCGGCCCTTACTTTGGAAGAGCTGTGCCTTGTAACAGCCCCTCGTAGCCAAGGGCTTCACTTTGTATAGCCCCTTACTGATGCGCCATGGACATATCCAGCGGCTACGGAATGAAGTGGTCTTCCCTCCTCCATCGCCTGGCACTGCATGTCGATGCCCGCCGATGTAGTCGGGCTGGTAGGTTAGGGCATTCTAGCGTCCCGCAAGCCATTGTTGCATGCTATAGAATGCGGCTAACTTTGAGTCTAAAGCGCTCCCAGGCACTCACGATACACCAGCGTGCTGGGCGTGCATTAGGCCAGGCTAATGGCCTTCATGGTGGTGGTTTTGCTCCTCAGCTTAGCTTGTCAGACATGCATGTGCTCACTCAGGGGTATTTAGTGTCCCCTTTAGCCAGGTCATTACCCCGTAAACAAGACATTTGTAAGGCTAGAATCTGCCCCCCTTTTGATATCATGCGCACCGCGCGCGTTCTCTCTTTGCACCAGTCCTTGCGATCTTCGCATCATTTCATCCTGAACAGCGTATGCCACCCTTGTCTTTCTTTCTACCTTAGCCACCTCAGCCGTAGGGCCTCGTACACATGTAGCCCCACTTTTCGCACTAGCTTTTGCCTGAAAGTGTATTGGCTTAGTTTGGCCGCCCTTCCCGTTTCATGCGCACCGCCCGCCCTCTAACTTCCTTTACCCATCCTACCCCAGTTCTGGATAGCGCACGTGGCCCCTTCGAACCTTGTCAATTCTTTTCGGGCTGGCATACACACAGCCCTTGCCCCCATTCTTCCCAACGTAAGAGTGGTTCTTCCCAATGGAGCGCTATCCCACTGGTTCTTCCCACGAGCGCTATCTCAGAACTGGTGTCCATCACTGCATACACACTCCTGGACGGCCTCGTCGCGCCTTCGCAGTCGTCACTCGTCATCAGCAGCCGGCTCGGTGACGCGTGCAGTCGCCGGACGTCAGCCAGCTCCGGGCTTGCCACGCGTCACCTTCGTCCGCCCGCTCGCCTTGGGGCTTCGCAGCCCGCCACGTGTCTTTGTGGCAGTAGCATCAGCAGGCCCGCCCGTCTCCGCCGCCGCCGCCGCCGCCGCCGCCGCCGCCGCCGCCGCCGCCGCTGATGGCGCCGCACCTGACGGAGCACGGGCTGGTGACGGCGCCGTCGCCGGGCGCCGACCCCCGCGGCGAGCACATCCTCTGGAGCGTCGTCATCTTCATCCTCGACTTTGCGCTCCCCCCGCTCGCCGTCTTCCTCCAGGTCCGCGGCCCGCCGCCGCCGCCGCCGCCGCCGCCGCCGCTGCAGCCCGCCGCCGAGGCCCCTTACTCCCGGCCAGCGGCGGCGGACCCTGGGCCCCTGCGGCTGCCTGGCTGGCCTAATGCTGGCCTCAGCTCGACCGAGGCTCGAGACCTTCTGGAGGAGACTGCTGATGAGGGCCTTCCTGGCGCACTGCAGTGCGGGATCGTGGACTGGAAGTTCTGGCTGGCGCTCATCCTCACGATCTTCGCCTGGGTTCCTGGCATCATCTTCGGTAATACTCAGCACACCGTGTGGTGGCCCTCTGCATGGCTGAGATACGTTCTCAGACTGGCCTGCAGTGGTGTAAGTTACGTCCCAGACTCCTTCGAGGCGATCTGACGGACAGCGTTGGCCTGGATGTATAGTGGTTTCGAAGAACCAGCAACACCGTTCGGACCTCTCCTCCTGCTACTGGCCTGACCTTGTTAGCGGCTCGCTCATTGGCCCCTGTACTGCAGCTCTCTTCATATTCTTCACGCAGCCTCGGGCGCCAGTCACAGCCACAGGCACTGATCTGGAGATGGCAACAGCAAAGCAAAATGCCAATGCGCCACTAGCCCAGGTCCTGCACAACCCACTCTTGTAGATTGAGCACAGACCAGTTGTGGCGCCCTCAGATGAAGTACGAGGTCAAAGTGACAAGGAGAGGCTAGGCCCAGTTGCAGGGAGAGTGAAGCAGACTGGCAACTGACCACTCACTCGTGTGTATGTACATTCTACAGAACATGGCCACTAGCACAGGCTACACTTCAGCAGCAACCACTGGGACAGGGATGAACAATACAGTGCCAACGATGCCTGCCGGTGCCAATGTTGCGTGATGATCTCCCACTCTCAATGCTTGTGTACATATTCTCAGCAGGACCCTTCCAGACTTAGAGTGATTGGCATGCCAAGAGACTATTGCTTCATACAGGAGCTGTAGCAGAAGCTGCAGTAGATTGCAGGCACCGACTTTAGTATCTGTAGAGGGATGCAGTCCATGCATACCAGTGAGTGAGAGTCAAGATTTCCTGTGATTTTGTGTTCAAGGTACAGGGATGAAACCTTGAACTTGACTCTCAGAGGGTTGCCTGCCAGCCTGCCTACATGGAGCATCGATTGTATTTCCAGCTTTTCCATATCTTCACATGCAAGTATTAGGTTGCCTGCCTGCTTCATGTCTATGAGAACAGAACGTTTGCACTCCATTAATCGGACAATGAGAAGCTGTTCACTAGTAAAGAGGCTCAAGCTTTTGCAAGCGGCAACACATGAATTGCATTGGAGTGCTTTCCTCTCTCTCCCACATTAGTGTAGGTGTGGCCAAGTTGTGGAGCACAGAATTGTCAGTGGCAATTCTCCACGATCATGCATGGTGTCTGCTGATAGCAGACATCTTAAATAATAGACAATGTACTCCTGCGAATTGTGCAATGTCAAAGTTTAATCTTGAGCAGATTCGCATTGTGGTGACAATGCTAGCACACTGAGGTGTAACTGCTAGCTCGAGTGATGCCCTTAAGCAGGCTGGATCTGCATGGTGCACAGATATCCTCCTGACTAACACCAGCTAGGTGACGTTCACAGGTGGATACAGCTCTGAATGACACTGCTTCCTTCCATCGGTCAGTCACGTGAGGCAGGAGGCTAGGTGACCTTCTTATACCGCTGAGCCCGCCTCTTCGGCGGCTTCCACGGTGCGACAAGTGCGACTGCACAGAGGACAGGATGTTAGCGTCACGTGACTACATCAGAAACATTTCGCAAGCCTTACACTTGACAGATTGGAGAAAGGGTGAGCTGTAATATGAGCAGAACTTCTTCATACACTGGCAGCAGCATTGATGATCTCCAATTGCATATGACTTGCTTGTGGAAACCCTAGACCCGAAATAAACCCTAACTCGTGAATCTTGTAATGTGATCACATCAGATTTGCAAGCTTGGACACTTGATAGTTGAACCAAAGGATGAGCTCTGGGATGAGCAGTACTAATCCATACACTAGCAGCAGCAGTAACGATCTCTAAAAGCATCTGGCTTGCGTGAGAATTATTTAGGACAGGGCACCTGTCAAGCCCCCCAATCTGCAGGCCCTCTCCCAATTATGTTGGCTGACAGGTACAACAGACAGTCTTGGCTGCCGGAGCAGCAGGAAGTCGTCAATAACTTCGTCGTCCTTTAGGGCTTTCAGTGTCACTGTCTCGTTGAGCTTGCACACCTGTCAAGATGGGGCCAATGCTGCTCATGGCCTGGTGTGAGAAGATTGGTGGTACGAATCGTGGCAATCTGAAGCAGATGCAATGGAGAGTGGACCTGCAAATTAGTAGTTGATGCATACGCTGGGTACTTTCAGCGGGTGCTCATTGTCTCAAATGCACAGAATAGCCCGGGGACATTAACACATGACATTGAAGGTGAGTGACCTTGCAGACATCCACTCTGTTATGCCCTCCGACAGCACACTAACCTCGCAAACATCCACCATGTCGCACTTGCCATCAGGATCTGAAGGATCTGGGTACGCCGCCACTGTCACGGCAACTATGCCTGCCAGTGCATACAGGAGGGTGACTGAATTTAAGAGCTGTGCATTGCTGGTGCAAGTCGCACTGTGTTATAAAATTGGTGTTGCTGGCAGCAATACCCTCTTCCGAGCCTGTTGATGGGAAGCAACATGAATCCTAAGGCCACACCAGCAGAAGCACCACTCGCTGGTTTTGAGGGGCAGCCAACCCAGCGCACCTATGATGGCCTTCTCTTTGCCGGTGTGGTAGAAGAAGCAGAGGTCGCCAATGCACATATCCCGCATGTGCCTCTGTGCCTGCACAAGTAATGCTGAATCCAAGCTGAGCTTGCAGGCACGTAAGGCTAGTGACAACACACCCACATTCTCCTTGTTATGAGCTCCGTGCACAGCAGCGCAGTGTCTGACCTCTAAACCCGAGGCAATTAGATAGTCTCAAAGCTACTCTTAAGGTTGTCTTTGGACTGCCCCTCCCATGTTTGTCGCTAGATGTTTCGGCAGGAATCAGCCATGGAGTAAGCTGAGGCTTTAATCCAAAGCTGCGGCCTAACAATGGCGTAAGAGAGCCGCCGCGCCAGCACTGGCAGGTGCGTCCTGCCTGCCTTGCCTGGGGGCTGCGGACACCATCCCACTTGGAGATGCCACCGCTCTCGCTCTGGCAGTCCCACGACCACTCCCCAGGCTCCGTCTTGAGCAGCCAGTAAGACATGTGGGCCGCCGGGGCCACAGCCGCCGCTGCTCGCCGCCGCTGCCCAGCTGTTTTGCGGCTTCTGGGACACTGCCTCCATGCGTCAGCCGCCGGAGTGCCAATCCAAGGCCGCAGCGGCACTGTGCGAGGAGCCGTGAGGCTCGCCGCCATGGGCTCTCATGACCACGGCCAGCGAGCTGCCTTGCTGTTGCGGCGCTGCTGAAGCCGCATGCCCGCTTCACCGATGATCTGCTCCAGCAGTGCACACAGCACTGACTGCCGCTGTAAGAACCTCGGCAAGAGCGTGGAACGTGGCTGCTGATACAAGGGGCGTGCTGTGAGAGCCAGCCGAGAGCAGAGGCGAAATCTGACACTGGTCGTGTGTGCCACCAGCGCTACTTGTCTGCACGATACTCACGGGCGCCCAGGAACAGGTGGGTATGGGGGCCGAAGGAAAGGGACCTGGTTGGACCCGGCGTCGGCTCAACAGGAGCCTGACTTGGACGCACACCACCTGCTTCAGCACATGAGAATGCTGAGCACTTCACTACTGCTTACTACGTTGCTCTGAGCCCGTGAGCCAGTGAAAGGCATGCAGCGCAATCCTGGGAGGGGAGCCACTTTGATGGTACTCGTGACTGAACACCCTGTTGGTGAAAGAGACTATGATACCCGAGTCTGCAGCTTCATGCAGCAGGCTACGAATGTCCGTTTAGGGTTTATTGCATTGAGCTGTCCACCTTCGAAGTCCCTAAACAATAACTTTGTGCTCGGTTTAGCAACATTAGCACTGGGGCGACATATAATGGCCGGAATGTGGGGACGAGCCCTACCTGTAATGTCAGCTAGAATATCTAGGAGCATGCTACTATGAAAAGAATATGGGAGAAGAGGCGCCTTGTTCAGGCTTTCTTCAGCTACTGCACGAGCTGTTTCCCATCACTACCTACTACCTATGCAGGCTTTGAGAACCTCATGATTAGGTTACCACAGCCAACAGCAGCCATGCGCAGCTCACGAATCTCACCAGAGCACGTCGGCTACATGCAGAATATGTGGGAACTCCTTGCAACACTGCCAAAGACCAGAACTTTCTTGTCCAGTTGAATTTGGTTCGCTGTGGGTGGTCTTATTCCAGCAAGTACAGTGAAACATGTGACTCATCATGGCCGTCCATTTGGCAGAACAGAACCACTGCTGTGCTGCATAGGAGATAGTGGCAACAGCCTGCAAGAGCTCAAGGCCATGTCAATCCCCATCATATACCACAATAGGAACTGCCATCAGTGATGTGACTTTCTCGAAATTTTATTATGAAACTCCACTAGACATTCTACAATGAAACTCCAATGGCACTTGTAACCTCACATGTTGCCTCTCATCTTCATGCCTAGACAAGTTATTGTTCGAGGCAGATCCGAGAGCTCCTGCACTGCTCAACCAATCTGCAAGGAGTATGACATGGCTTGATAGTGGTTACCCATCATCATCGGCGAGGACCGATGTGTACACGTCGTGCCGGACGACCAGGCACCTTGTCAAGTCTGCAGTTGCCGTCAGTGTGAGCGACGGGCCAGGAGTTCCCCAAAGCACCCACTCCCCAAAGCACTGCAGCCTTCTCCTCTCCTCGGCAAAAATTGGCCTCTGCACGCTGACTGCCGCGTTCCAGCTGTAAGGCTGGGCTGCTTCGTCATAAGAAGCTGAGGAGTCTTTACTAAGCCGTTGCCAGTTCCAATCTTGATCCTTGTCATGGTAGACTAACTCCAAGTCCCCCCTCTCGACAATGTAGAGAGCGTCTAAGGCCTTATCCTGCAAACAAAGACTGGCATGAAGGGCAATGCTGGCACCCTAAATTGTTGAGTGACTCATTTCACGAAGATTGCCAGCTGGGTCACAAATATGATGCATGACGAAATAGGTGAAAATCCAAGCAGAATACTAAGTAAGTTGAAAGATCAGGCAAGCCCATCCCTTTCCAGCAATGCTACTAAGTTTGGATTTAATTGTCAGCATGTCACAAAAGTCACTATGCTAGTACATTACCGGGGCAGCGAGAATTTCTCCTTTGTGGAAATAAAGCTGGAACACAGATCCAGCGAGCCTTTGTAGCTGAAGCGTGGACAAGGACTTGAGACAATCGGCTGCTCTCAGCGACCTTTGGATATGCTTCCGTGCGCTCCTGGGCAGGAGAAGGTACCAGAGGGTTTCCTTGTCCAGCGTCCACAGGATGGTCTCTGATGCTGCTCGATAGGTCAACTCATTGAAGCTTCTGTGTCTGAGGTAAACATGGCAAGGAAGTACTGATCCTCAGATAGGCTAAGGAAGGCAACTGCAGCACAACAGAGAGCATTGCAGGAGTGTTGTGGCAGGCCAGACAAAGCATTCATCTACATTCTTAGGAAGTGGTTCTCAGAGCCTCTCATGATCTAAACGTCCCGATCAGCACATGGAACTGTCAAGTGCAGCGTACGTACATCAAAGCTTCAATGCCAAAGCAGGGCGAAGTTGTGGAGCTGAAGTTTGCCTCAACAGATAAGCCCCCTTCCTACAATCATCAACGTGGGGTCGAGCCTTGAATCACTGTTCCAAATGCAGATTGATAGCAAATCGCAACCAGACATTGACTTGATATACCAGCAAATGGTGGTAAGCTACCTTAACATTGCAGAAGCCGTGATTTACAGTGTGTGCAGTACAAAGTAGTTGCTTACAGAGTGATGCAGCATTCTAGCACTCCTGCAGCTGCCCATTGAGTCAAGTGTAAGAGCGCACCAACCTGTGCTCTGAGGCCATCGACTTGGCCTCTTTCCACAACAAAGAATTTTTCTGCTGGCTCCCCCTGCAATAACAATCATTAAGTGTCTCACATGGGTCAGCTATCTAGCCCCCATAGCTTTGGTAGCACTGTCCTGCAGAAGCACAGCAAATACAGGAAACATGGCCAGTCAAAGTCAAGGCATGATCACAGGGAGCATATACTCAAGAGTTCACCTGCTGGCCAAGGATGTCGCCGGCATTCACAAGAGTGCGCTCCATGTGCTCCAGCAGCAGGTCCTTCTGCTTCTCACTCAAGTGCTGGAAGAGGAAGTTGCCCCCAAGGCTCTGCTCCAGCATCTCCTGCAAGAGCAAGGAGGTAACATCAATCCACAAGCTCCTGCTTCTACCTGCCTAGCTCTGTCGCACTGGGCCCCTGTCTGTTCCAAGAGACTGGAACACCTGATATCATCTCCGGAGCAGAGCAGCACGTGCTGAAAAGCTCAACCGGCAGGGAAGGGGTGGCCTTGCAAACAGGGCACGCGCTGTGCTCATCTTATCAAAGAGACAAGACAGAAGAGCATGACAAAGGTCTTCACGTTTACGCAGCCACAGACCCCCAAGCTCCGCTCAGCAGAGCCACAAAGCACCCAAAAGTCACAGCCGGTATGCACGCTGCATGCAAGCCACACCACTCAAACACACCACTCAACCACTAACTCATACCACCAGCACATGGACCTCATAGAACGCTGCCCCTTGATAGGACACAAATATGCCCTCCTTCTTAAGAAACTGGTAGTCGTTGTGCAGGTGCAATCGCAGCAGAACAAGCAGGTGGTGGAGAGAATGAAAAACAAGTATCTCACCTTCTCAGCAGACGTCTTCTTTGGCACGTCGCCACGAGGTGTCCAGATGGAGTCGTGCGCATCACCGGGCACGGCGCCGCTTGTCGCCAGCCGGTTGGCCTTGCTGGGCTCACGTCGCACAGCCAGCAGTGCCTCGCCGGAGGGGACAAGGAGCCCGCCGGAGAGCCGAGGGCCATCTTGCGAGCGCTGTTTGATCGCTTCTGATTGGAGGCGCTCTGGTGGGATGGGCGGCAGAGCAGGGAGGCCATCCTGCCATACAGGAGAAGCAAACAAGTGGTAAGGTTGCCAAATCAGGCCAACGTGCGCCGGCAGCCTGGGCAGGCCTTGCTGAAACAATTGGCATCAGATACAGACTCGCATGTAGCCAACCCACATGCCCATAAGCAATACTGGAGTGAAATTGAGCCAGAAAGAAGGGGCAGGAAGGATCAAGATGCCCAAGGAGACAGCTGCAGAGCCGTTGTACCAACTCAGACTCTGGAGGCCTCCAAGTGGTCAGCAGGGGGAGTGCTCTGCGTGCAAACCTCCTTGATGCCCTCAAGATGGACAACGATGATGGTGATGTCATCAGTGCGGGTCTCATACTGCAGCCAAAGGCGATATGACTCCGCCACAATGGCTTCGCATGCCTCATAGGGGTCGCTATATCGTGCAACCTGTCCCCATCACATGCGGAGAACAGTAAGCAAAGTGCCTGGATATCCTTTCCTTTTTGATTGAGAAGCTCAATATGCGAGTGCCTTTTCAAGGCCATAAGCACCATATAGGCCACACACAAGGACATGAGGATTCGGTCGAAGGTACATCATCAGAACAGGCAATGACCCTTATTGCAGCAGCAACAACAACATGACCAGATGATTGTTTCTAACGTGGCTAAGGGGGCCTGGAAAGAGATGACATAGGAGGGGTTGGCGAATGCATTGAAACAGCAATGGCTGAGCGCATGTACGGACGCCAACTCGCGTCACTCAGACCCGTGGCTTTGTGAAGGACATCAAGACGTTGGTTGGAAGCACACCATATCCACGACAGCCTGAGATGAGAGGAACTCGAAAACACCATCGGAGGCGACGACAAAGAATGGATGAGCTGCTGTGACCTCCACTGCCAGCACCTCCGGCTGCGCCGAAACACCGATGCGTTCCGCAACCGAGTCGCCCACTGAGCGCGTGAATGCGGTGCCAGGATACATGCCGTTGGGGACCCACAAGCGCGGTGGATCACCATCATCGTCCTCCTCCTCACCCCATGACTGAATGTTTGGGTCCTTGAGGCCCTCTAGCTGACAAGAAGCAAAATAAAAGGTCAGGCAGAGTGCATTTACCAGCAGCCACAGCTGCACGTGCTGTTGCAGCCGCTGCACGCATGATTTCCATGTAGACAAGGTTAAGGCTGCACAAGGTGGGAATGAAGGCTACTGCCCGGCACCTGGTCGAGCGTGAGCACGCGGGCGCCGGCGGCTTTGACACGGTCGCACTCGTCCGCACGGAACGGCGTCTGGTCGGAGGACAGGTTTACAGCCACCAGCTTGGGGGGATCGTCCGGCGCTGCCCCGCCCTGCCGTTCGGCCAGCACCGCTCGCGAATCTCCGACATTTGCTGCGTATAGCTGGCGGCCCCGCAGAAGCACGGCGATGCCTGTCGTGCCACTCATGGAGTCGTCGATGTGCGCAGCGCGGTGCAGCTGTGCATTGGCGAGGAGAAAGGCCGAGTGAAATGACTCCTCAACGTCAACATGGAAGAGCGGGTCGGCGAGGAGGTTGGCAGCCAGCCTGTCGCGCGCGAATTGCGAGCAGAGCGTCCCGTTCTCGCCGTGGCCGTCAAAGACGCCAAAGAGGTGGTCATTAGGGTCCTCGCCGAATGACGGCGTGGCGACAAGGCAGTCCTGGTTGGCCTTGCCCGGCACCTCAGGGTAGTACCCGCGCTTTGTCAGGTACGAGAAGCGTATGGAGAAGCTGCCGTGAGGAACATGCACTGTCGTGGACTTTGTGAGCACCTCAGGCGCCCCCCGGGCGCTGCCGCGGTGAGCAGCCTCGGCCGGCAGTGCTCCCGCGTCGAAGGATTGGCTCAGGCGCCGGCTCTGCTGCTCGCCCGTGGGCTTCAGCTTCTCCGCCTCCCGCCGCGCCATCAGCTGGTCCAGCACCTTCTGTGGTATCTGCGGCGATGCCATGACCTCGGACGGCAGCCGGGCCTGCTTTGCAGGAGCCATGCCGCCGGCCATGCCGTTGCCGCCACCGCCACTCCTGCCGGCCGGGCTGCGGCCGTCCTCGTAAGCCTTAGCATTGACGCACCCCATCTGGTCCCCCCCGGCAAAGTGTTTCCCCGCTGGTCCTTGCCACCTGTGCGGCGCTACTGTCTACTCGAGACACCGCTTATTCCCAGCATTGCCGACGCCACGGCGCGCCACCATGGCACGCCGCAGCCGACGGATGCCGGCGGAAAGGCGGCAATCAGCTGCCGCACGCAGCTCTTGGCAGTGCAGGCCTGCCCCGAGGGAAGCGCCGGAGAAGATGCGCAGCGACGTCCGGGCGACAGAGGAGCTGCTCCCGTGCCACAGCCAGCAGCAATTCCAAGGCCGCTGCCGCAGCCGCACGACTGCCGCCCGCAGCAGCCTTGCTTGCCTTGGCAGCCGCCGAGCCAGGAGCGAGCAGCTCGGCAACCGTCCGGGCGGCCGGCAGGACGCCTGCGGAGGCGGCGGCGGCGGCGGCGGCGGCGGCGGCAATGCCGCAGNGGGGGTGGGGGTTGGCGCGGCCCCGCTTCCTGAAGTGGCGGGCGGGGGAAAAAGTGGCGCGCAGTACGTACTGAGTGGAAGAGTGGGCCATTTGAAGCCAATAGATATACTTTTCGGGCCCCCGTTACCCCGTAACCAGGACCTTATGTAAGGCTAGAATTGGCCTCTCCTTTCAATTTCATGCGCACCGGACCGCGCCTTCTCTCTCTCTCTCTCTCTCTCCTGGCAAAAAAGCTAGTGCAAGATTCGGGGCTTCACGGACCGAAGCACTGTGCTAAGGTGGCAAAAGTGGGGAAAGCGGGCGGGCCGATAGGGGGCGCGCGGCGCCACTGGCGAGCGGCGCGCCGAAAGGCCAAAGGCTCACGACGGCTCGTAGTACCGCGTGCTACGGCCGCTTCCTTTTTCCCGGGGGGGGGGGCTTTTGGACATTGTCCACTCTTTTTTGGGCTGGCTTTGCCAGCCCCTCGTCTCTATGGGCGAGCACGTTCTTCTTTTGGCAGCCCCCACCTACCCCCCCGCGCCGCGAGCGGGGCCCGCACTTGTGCCGTTCGATGCCATCCGGCGGCTTCTGCTGCGCCGCGTGGCACCCCCGCCCTCCGCGAGTCACGTGCGCGTACGGCAGCGGAGGCGCGGCCCGCCCACAGCGCCCGGACCGGGGAGCTCTCCGCCCAATCAATGCTCCCTCGACGTCAGCGGCCTGGCTTACCACCCCCGCTTGATCGTGGCCTCCCGCTGTACTTACTCATGGGCTGGCCGTATCCCAGCCACGGGGCTCCTCGTGAAAGACGATCTTCTCCACTTGCAACCGCTCCGAATGGGATGGAGTTTTATCGAGTGATGGAGGGCCTGAGTGGCCAAGTACAAAGGCAAGAAGCACATTGAACATGTACATCAGCTGCTCATAAGCTGACCCGGTCAGTAACGACGATTCAGCACATAGAGGTTGCTAACTGGTGCCCGAATTCAGGCAGGCAATTGACAAGCCCTTGTACTACCAGCTACGTGCTCCTAGTTGCTGGAACCGCACCCCCGCATCGCCCATCGTATCTTGGGGACCCGCAACCCCGAAACCACTTTCCCTACTCTGCGGCTGGTCAATAGGGGATGTTGAGCACCACTAGCTATGTGAGTCGCCATCTGCTTTGGCGCCTTTCTGGCCCCTTCGAACCTTGTTCGTTCCCAATTGGATTCCAGGAGCGCTACACGCTTGGCGGAGGAGGCGGGCTACGCCGTCCGCCAAGCGGCCGACGCAAAGGAGCGCAAGTACTCGGATCACCCGGTAGGCGACGAGTTTATCCCACCTCGCCGTCGACGTACACGGCGCCTTTGGCGCCAAATGGCTTGACCTACTTCACCGCCTTGCGCGACGAGCAGCGGCCTGCCGCCACGGGCAGCAGGGCGAGCAGCCAGGCTTGCATGTCGCCGGGTCCCTCGCCCAAGGTTTCTTTCAAGTTTTCCGGATGCGCCTGGCCGTCTCTTTGCAGCGGTCCCTAGCTTTTGCGGTCCACTTGCGCTCCGGAGGCCGCGCTCTGGCGGCGGCCTCCGGCTTCCGTCAGGGCGACGTCTTTCCGCCTGCTAGCTATTCAGATTTGCATCTACTGACGAGAGGTTACTGAGAGTTCGCTTACTGCTGTCTCAGTCCTTAGCACTCCAACTCCTTCATGCCTTGTCCATTCTTTTGGGCTGGCCTCTCCCAGCCACCAGTTAATCTGGCCGCGCTTGCTTCTTCTTAATTCTGGGCTGGCTAACTTCGGCCTCCCTTTCATTTCATGTGCACCGCACGCCTTCTGCCTTTGTAGGCTGGCCCCGGCAGAATATAACTTCTCCATGGGCTGGCCTTTCACAACCATCGCCCCTTTTGAGAGAAGCTTTCTTCCCTCCTCCGCTTTCTGTAGTCCCATACAATGTCCTAGCTTTTGCCTGAAGTGTGCACTCGGCTTGATTTGGCTTCCCATTACACTTCATGCGCACCGCACGCCTAGTCTGTAATGACTCTTTCATACAGCGACTTGCCAGGCATAGCCGACGCCAATGAAAGAAAGGTGGGCAGCCCGCCATCAATACCACTGGGTCGCTTGCTCAGGTACTCAGCATGCGCCTTGCTCCAGCCTTCCCGGGCTTCTGCAGTGCTGTTGAGGGCAGGCCTCGCTTTGGCTGCTACTTCTAAGTCTCGCCATGGTGACGCTTTTCCGGCTGCCAGCTACTCTAGTGTGAGGCTGCTGGCTTGGGATTTAGAACACCCATTTGTGATAACCACATGCATACATGTGTGCTTTAGCAATTTCTGGCCGCTTTGGACCTTTTCCACTTCCGATTTGGGCTGGCCTTTCATAGCCATCCGTCCTTCTTGGGAAGGCTTTTGTTGGACCTTGTTCGTATGTACTGTGGGCTGGTGTTCCACAGCCTTGCCTCCTTCTGTAGACCTTCCTACGTATACAGCAATCGCCTCCTCCTTGGAAGCTTAAAGCAAGCTCCTGTATCGCGAGCACCTACTGAATGCTCTCAGTCAGAAGTTTGATGATGGCTTGCTCATGAGAAGTGCATGTCACTTCACATTTGACATGGTTTAGCACCCAACAGATGCTGCTGAGCTTACTCCTAATCTCAGATCGTTGTGTACAGAATTGACTCATGCAGTCCATGATTACTGTTGAAGGGTCTCATGTGGGCAACAGTCCAACTCATAACCACAGTTGCATATGTCAGTACACATTCACGCATCTGAAGTTGCATAAGTCGAAGAAGCCATGAAGCGTATGAAGCCTCTCTCACATCCCACGTAGGTGCTCTTCTAGGCCTAAGCATCCTCGTCCTGGGCCGAGTACATGCACTACGAATTCCTTTAGCTCAAGAGTTGCTGCTGCATTGCATAGCAACTTGCAAAATATCAGGCTTTTTCGTGTAGTTTGTCAGAGGATTTGCAGCTGCAACAACCAGATCCTGTACACACAGTCAGGCTCAGAGCGTTTGATTGGGGTTCGAACATAGAGGGTTCTGGGACAAACCCTCCTACACTTTGAAACGCCAGCGCACACAACACCGCAGAAGCATCACCCTGAAGAAGAACAGCGCTTCCACATTGATAGCAGTGGCTGTGAGAGGCCGGTTTGGCGTGGCTGTGAGAGGCCGGTTTGGCGGCCCGGGGCATGGAGCGGAAGTACGCCGACCACCCTCCAGGCGATGAATTCGCGGCCCTGGCCATTGACGTTCACGGGGCTTTCGGCAGTGGCTGGTTGGATCTCCTCCAGCGGCTTGCCCTGCAGGCCATTGAGCGGCGGCCGGGTCTGCCAGGCTTCAATGCTGCGGGCTCCCTCGCCCAGGTATTTCGCATGAGGCTGGCGGTCTCGTTACAGCGCTCTGTGGCTCACACAGTCCTCAGGTGCCGGCAGAATGTGCCGGCAGAGCCCTCGCTGCTGCCTCTTGCTCTGGCCCCTTAGTAGCTGCTTAGCGCTTGTTTAGGCACCTCCATGGCCCCCTTCGAACCTTTGTCAATCCTTTTTCGGGCTGGCTTTTCACAGCCCTTGCCCCCATTGGGAGTGCCCCCTTCTTATCTGGCCAGGGGACCCACTTCCAGGAACCTAGCTTCTCTGACCTGAGGCTTGCTTAGCAAGGGCTACTGAGTAATACGTAGCTACTTTGTTTCTTGTTGTGCTTGTTGTTCGTAGCGCTTCCCCCGGCCCCTTCTCGTCCTTGTTCATTCTTTTTTGGGCTGGCTTTTCCAGCCCCTATCCTCAATGGGCGAGCCCTTTCTTCTCATTTCTTCTCATGCGCGCTGGCCGCGCTAAGGCTGCTGCCTCAGGGTCTCGGCGGTGTTGCCTCGTGTCCAGCTTCGAGTTATTCTGACTTGCTGTTGCTCACTCGTGGAAACTGAGCATCCATCTGCATAGTTTCTTGTCCTGGTGTGTAGTTTTCCTTTTTGGCACCGTTTTGTGGCCTTTGAATATTGTCCATGCTTTTCTGGGCTGGCTTTGCTAGCCCCTCTTTCCGTATGGGCGAGCATTTCTCTCTCTGTTCTCTGGTACCGTATTCAGACTTGCATCTACTGACAATATGAGAAGTGCGCGCCCATAGAGAAGAGGGGCTGGCAAAGCCAGCCCAAAAAAGAATGGACAATGTCCAAAGCCAAAGAAAGAGGAGCCGGAAAAAGGACTACACTACAAAACACTGCAGAACACAGACGATGCAGAGGGAAGCTCAGTACCCACGAGTGAGCAACATCAGGTCTGAGTAGCTCGCTGCAGGGAAAGAGGCACTCCGCCGAGACCCAGAGGCGGCGGCCATAGCACGCGTGGCCTGCTCGCGTGTGGACGGCGTGGGCAAGAAATGCGCTCAATCTGGCCGCGCTTTCTTTGTTCTTTGGTACGCGCCGCACGAGAGTACGACTCGAGGAGACGGGCCCACGCTGAGCAGGCCAACTTGGGCGGCACGCTGCATCTAGGCCCGGGGCCCCTTTCTGCCTCAATGGGCGAGACCTTTTGCTTTCTTGCCTTCACCTCCCCCTTTCCGTTCTTGCCCGTTGGGCCCACCCACCCCCCCCCACCTCGGGCGCCCCACTCGATGCCGCGCCAGGCCCCGGGCCCCCCCCGGGCGCCTCGCCAGCTAACGAGCTTCCCCATCCACCCTCGCCTGGGCGGCAGTCCCCCGCGCCCGCGCCAGTGGCATCCGCCCCGCCCGTCGCTTCCCGCCCCACGACGGCTGCCTCGGGCGTCCTTGGGCGCCCCGCTCCATGCCGCGCCAGGCCCCGAGGCCCCCCCGACCGTGGCGCAGCCCCTTCTGCCCCAGCTGCAGCCGAGCTCGTCCCCCTCCGTCAATACCCTCCCGCCCCGCCTCCCTCAGCAGCACCGCTGTCCGTCACACCGTAGCCAGCACGCCCTTGCACCCTGCCACTCATGCCGCCGCGTGTATGTTATTCTCCAGCGTGCGGCCGCCGCCTCCTCATCCGAAGCGGGCTTGCCCCAACAAGCTGCCACCCCGGGCCAGGAAGATTGCCCACAGGGAGGGTGGAGTGGCAACCGTCGCCATTTGCCGGGGCGGAGACGGCCTGAGTACGAGCGAGCTGCGCACCCCCCCCTTCACATCCCCGCAAGTTCCCCCTGCTAGTGCTCCCACAGACTCAGACGTTACTACCGCTGCCGCTGCCGTCGCTGCTGCCGTTGCCGCTTCTGATGCCGCTACCGCTGATGTGGCTCTTTCAAGCAAAAGTGGTTCCAGTAGCAGGCGCAGGAGGGGTTGTCGGTCCCAGCCCCCCGATGGCTTCAGCCCTCCCGCCTCTCCTTCCTACTCCCGCCATGTCTGCAGCTGCAGCAGCTCCATCCACACGCCCTGCCACTACAGCTGTCCCCCAAACCTGCCAGTACTGCCAGCAGCCCTGGCCTAGCCTGCGGAGCGTTGGCATGCACGAGAGCCACTGTTCCAAGAAGGCCAATCGCGCCAAGCAGCAGACCCAAGCCCTCGCTGAGGCCGCTACCTGACGACGGCAGCCCGGCACCCCAGCCCCGGCGCCCCTTCCCCCAGCTCCCTCGCCGGCTCAGTGGCGTTGGGCAAGGCTCCTGGACCTAGATGCAGTCATGCTGGAACTCAGTCTGCCCACCTTGCGGCACATCCCCCACTGGGCACGGCCGCACATCCAGCGAGCCTCGCGGCCTATACTCACTTGTATGGCTCGGAACAGCTCCCACGAAGCTGCGTGGACTGTCTGGCAGCTCCTCCCTCGCCTGGTCCTGGGACCCCTTCCAAGTGGTCCAAGCCATCGCGCGGTGATGCTAGCCAGGATTCAGCCATTTGAAGGCGGTGCATGGAAGCAGCTCCTGGAGGAGCTCGCGCAGCTGTCCGGGCGTCCCAGGCGAATCGGCCCACCCCAGCCACCTCAGAGGCTTCAGCTGTCCGCCGAGCCATTCGTTTTGGCTGCGCAGGGGACCTTTCCCGAGCTGCCCAAGCCCAGCCACCCCAGCACCTCACGACGCAGAGACCCTTGCTGCTCTCAGGACCCTCCACCCCCCTGCCCCAAGCCCCCTACCCCCTGGCTCGAGGAGTTTCAGCCCCCGACCATGGTGGACCTCAACCCAGCAGCTCTTCCGACGACGCTGGTGCAGAGCCGGAAAGCAGCGGCTGGAGGGCCCTCGGGCATGCTCTTTGAACACCTTCGAGAGCTCTGGCTCGACGACGAGGCGGGTGACGTCAGTCTGCTGCACAAAGTGTGCCAAGCGGTGGCGCGCAGCCTCCTCCCACCCAAGGCCCGGGCGGCACTCACCAGCAGCACCCTGCTCGCTCTCTCCAAGCCCACCAGAGGCGTCCGACCAATTGCGATGGCCGAGGTCCTTACGCGACTGGTTTCAAAACCCTATTCCAGCAGAACAGAAAGGCGGCGCAGCTCCGCTTTTCTCCCCACCAGTTTAGCGCAGGGCTGTCTGCGGGCGCGGAGACAGTGGCTCATGGTCTCCGTGTTGCCCTGGACTGCAACCCCGATTGGATGGCCTTATCAGTGGACGTGAAGAATGCCTTTAACAGCGTTGACAGAGGGGTCATCGCCGAGGAGCTTGCGCATGCATACTCCCTCCCTCATCCCTTTCTTCCAGTGCTCCTACGGAGCTCCCTCCCGACTGCTCTGGGGAGCGGGCACGTCACAGGTGGTCTTGCAATCCAGCACAGGCACCCGGCAGGGAGACCCTTTGGGCGGGTTCCTCTTTGCATTGGCACACCTACGTGCGCTGCGTAATATGGCGGAGGCCCACCATGCCGTGCTAATCCCAAGCTACGTAGACAACACCACCCTGGTAGGACCCCCAACTGAAGTCACCAGCGCTTACAGCACGTTGGAGCGCGAGCTTCACACCCTCGGCCTCAACATCCGGCCAGAGAAGTGTTCAGCCTGGTCTCCAGCCGGCATCCCTCCCTACATCAAGCTGCCGGCTGGGTGTCAGACCCCACCACTCGGCATGGTGGTGCTTGGAGCCCCGTTGGGGCCTGCTGCGCATGTGGAGCAAGTTGTGGAGTCCACCCTTGAGAACCATCTCCAGACCCTCCCGGCCCTCCTTACAGGATGCGCAGCTTGCGGTGGCCATCCTCACTCGGTGTGTGGCCCAGCGTCCCACTTACCTGTTACGGACTGTGCCCCCCACTTCTGCACTAAATGCCATCTACTTTACCGTGGACTCCAGACTCCAACAGGCTCTTCACGGCCTGGTGGACCATCCCAGTCTATTCGCCACGCCAGCGGGCATCCTACAGTGTACCCTTCCTATTAGCAAAGGCGGTCTTGGGTGCCGTCCACTGGCTCGCCTGTCCCAAGCAGCTCACCTGGGTTGCTGGGCTCAAGTGGCCTCCACCATCTCCAGTTGCTTCATCCTGAGGGGCCAGGCTGTTTTAGCACCCGCCATAGCGGGTGTTGCAACAGGGAACCTGCTCTTCCAGCTTTCTCTAACCGCAGCACTGCGTGACCTCTTGCGCTCGTTACCAACACTTGCAGAGGGTCATGCAGATTTTGCGGCATGGGCACGCTGTTCCGACAAGAAAGCGCAGGCCCATTACACTCACGCTGCGGACGTGCAGGCCGCCTCCGAACTGAAGGAACTGGTCAAGGACGATGGACGTGGCCTTACCCGGCTTCTTTCCATCAGCTCCCCGGGCGCGTCTGAGTGGCTAAATGCTCTGCCGATATACAAGTCCCTTCGGCTTTCAGACAACCTGTTCCGTACGGCGCTCCATCACCACCTCATCCCCCCCCCCCCTGCTTGGGTGGCATCCGCCGGTGCGAGTGTGGCCATATTGCCGATGACAAGCTCGCTCTAGCTGCGCACATGCTGAGGTGTGTTGAGGGGGGTGAGCGCATTGCCTCCCACCACTTACTCAGGGATACTAAGTTTAAAATTGTGCGAGAGGCGGGATATCATCCGGAGATGGAGGTGTCCGGCATCATGCCAATTTCCTCAAGGCGCGGCTAGCCATACGTGCGGCGTCTGGACGTGGTCGCCGCCCCCCGGGGCGGTGGGCCTCGTCTGCTCCTGGACGTGGTACTGATCGATGCATATAAGGCTGGCGCACCCACGTCAACCGTGTCTGGCTGGGCCACGTCCAGCGCGGAGCGCAAGAAGGAGCGGCACTACCAGGACCATCCCCGAGGGGACCATCTTCATCCGTGTGCCATGGATATCTACGGATGCTATGGCGTAAAATGGTCCTCCCTGATTCAGCATCTGGCCCGGCTGGTTGATGGGCGTCGTCGAAGTCAGGGGGGCAGCTTGGGCCACTCCAGCATTCTCAGGCCTTAGTTGCATATCACAGAATGCGGCTCTCGCTTAGTTTGCAGCGCTGGCAAGCATTGGCTCTTCATCAACGTGCAGGGCGCGCTTTAAGTCAGGCCTCCGGCTTTCGTGGCGGCGCTCCAGCTCCCCAAGTTAGCTTGTCGAAATTGTTTATGCTCACTCGTGGGTACTAACGTCACCTTAGGCATCTCAGATTAGGTCTCTGTATTATGTAGCCTTGTTTAGTCTGCACTAGGCTCTGCCTGAACACTGTATTGGCTTGAATTGGCCTCCCTTTCATTTCATGCGCTCCGCGCGCTTTCTCTCTCTTTATTACTTAGCTACACGAACGGTGTAATGGAGTTACCGGTATCGTTTAGTAATCTCCAAGCAGCAGCTACAGACACAGTTATGTCAAGTCAGCGGCGCCGTTGGCACTCCCAAACAGAGCAAACGCACAGCAGCTCAGAAACATTATACAGAGAACGTCAGCACTCAGAGTTATCTTTGCTGAATGTCTCAACGACGTTCACCCTGCATTGAGTTGTAGATGACAACAGCATCACCTTCTCTTTCATCGCCCTTCGGACCTCAACAGGGAAGGCGACAACAGTTGTAGGGCTGTCTTTCTACATAAAGCGGCTCTTCCAAAAGGCGCGAGGAAGTTTACAGCGGTCGCTCCCCTTCGGATGAGCATCTTCTCTGCCCATCCGTCAGCGTCCGCCCTATTCAAAAGACCTTGCTGGCCTCTCACAGCAGACTAGTTTCTCCAACCTACGGCTGCTCAACAGGTGATATTGAGCATCCTTGGCCGCTTAGGTCGCTGTGTGCTTGAGCTCTTTTTGGCCACTTCGAAGCTTGTTCATTCATTTTCCTGGGCTGGCCAATCACAGCCATCGCCCTCTATTGGAAGAGTCTTTCTCTCACAGTGCATTCGGCCAGGCTGATGGCTTCCGTGGTGGTGGTCTGGCTCCTCAGCTTAGCTTGTCATTTGTGTATGTGCTCACACGAGGATATTAGTGCCCCCCTTAGCCTACTCATTACCACGTTACTAGGACATATGTAAGGCTAGAATTGGCCTCCCTTTCAATTTCATGCGCACCGCGCGCCTTCTCTTACAGCATTGCCTGACATAAGTAGAGCTGTTTCTTTTCCCTCAAGAAGCTCCCAGCGTGGAGAGAGGGTGTGTGCATTCAGTGATGAGGGCCTGAGTGGCCCAAGTACACAGGCAAGCACATTGACAGATGTACATCACCTGCTGCTAAAGCTGACCCGCTAAGTAACCACGAGTCAGCACGTAGAGGTCGCTAAGTGATGCCAGAATATCGGACGCAATTGACAAGCCCTTGGGCCACCAGCCAAGGCTCGCCACCAGCCAAGGCTCGACCAGCTTTGAAGAGGTTCACGCCATTCTCTGCCCTCGCCCAAGCTTCTGATAGAGGGGCACAATCCAGACTGGTTACGGCAGTGGAAGACGAGCGCCGCAGAAGGTTGAGGAGGCTGCCAGAGATTCAGAAAAATTCAAGGAGCCTGGCAAGACTTACTTCTCTAGCCACACCTGGTGCCACCGACTGGATAACCTCACACGCCGTCGCCAACGCCTTCAGGATCAGCTCCGAGGCCTTTTGGACGTCGCTTCAACTCTTCCTCGGCCTCCCACCCAACTGCCTGATTGGGGTGCGCCAGTGTGAGTGCGGCTTCCGTGCAGAGGGTGCTGAGCTCGCCACTCACATGCTGAGATGCCCCACTGGACCAGAAGTGGTGGGCATCCACAACCTCCTCGGCGATGCCCTGGCGGGCTTGATGCGCGACGCCGGCTACCGTGCGGTCGTGGAAGTCAACGACATCATGCCTATCACCACGGACGCCCAGGGACGTCATCATCGCCGCGCACTTGACGTTGTGGGCGTGCAACCTGGTGGTGGACCACGGGCCTTGGTCGATGTCGTTGTTGCGGAGGCGTATAAGAGTCCAGCATCGACACACATGGCTGGCCACGCAGTGGGCGGTGCAGAAGAAAGGAAGCTGCAGCACTACTCCGATTACCCCCATGCGATCAGCTCCTGCCAGCGGCAGTCGACATCTTTGGCTGTCTGAGTCCTCGCTTCCACACTCTCCTTCTGATTGCCAATTTTGGTACACATGACGTGCAGACGTGTCCTGCTGAGATGGGCTTGCCAGCTGCATATCTGTCGTTCTTGCGACGACGAGTTTCGGCCTGTTTGCAGCGGGCTCAGGCTAATGCTTTGCACCAGAAAGCTGGGCGAGCTTCAGTTGGTGGCAGAAGGGCTCCGTATCTGACATCTAGTGTTCAGGCATCGATTAGCGACCTTTTGTTTTGACCAGTGGTTATTGAGCGGGTCAATCTGCTGTAGGTCATGTAAATCTTTAGATGTGCTTGCCTTTGTACTTGGCCATTTGGCCTTCGTTTGGTTCAATTACACAAAATTCTTTTGAAATGATGTAAGCGAAGTGTCAAAGCCGTTCCCCCTTCAGCTTGCGGATCGCGTCGGCGCCAGCGTCGGCGCGATGTTGGTAGACCTCGCCGCCTTCTCGGAGGAGCGCTTCGACGCGCGAGCGTGGCTCAACGCCGCCTGCGCGGCGCAGCCGCCCGACGATGCCGCGGACAAGTACCTCGCGGAGCTCGAAATCAAGCTCCAGCTGCTGGCAGGTCGGCGCTGCCGGCCCAGCCATGCCTGCGCAGACCTGCAGACCTCCGCAGGCTTGGATATCGGGCCAGGGCTGCCATGGCGCCTTGTCAGTGTAATGCTCCATCATTTTGTGCCTAGCGTACCCTGATCAGCCTGTGCCGTCGTCTGGCGCTGGGGTCACGCTGCCCGGGGCCTCAGAGGACATTGCTTCCAGCTTGGAAGAGCTCAGCGGCAGCGCGCTGCTTCGGATCCCGCGCGCGGTTCGCGACACCAACCGCGTGCGCGACGATGCTCATGGCCTGCGCGGCACTGTCGGAGGCATCCTTCAACGTTTGGAGCAGGTTAGCAGAAGCAACTTGACCTGGCCCAGCACAGGACATGATGCTCCAGGCAAGGGTCAATATTTCAGCAGACGTCCCGCTTCTGGGCTCTTTCAGTGCTGAGGCCTTTGTAACAGACAGCTGTAGGAGAAGTTGCAGGTCCATCACTGCCTGCCCGTCTCATGGTTGTGCTTCTGGATTCCAGCGGAATCAAGGACGAGTTGCAGGCTGGAACGTGGTCTAGTCAGACTCTGGTGTGCTGAGAAGCCAGTGCATGCACTTGCATTGATATATTGAGCATCTGTCACCTCAACCGCTGAGACGCATACTTTGCCTAGTAGGCAGAGGGTTCGTCTGCACAGTCAGTGGCTGCCTTGGCACGAGTGGACACCATCAAGCAGCGCATGGAGGCGGCACGGGATACCCTGCAGGTCGGTCCACCGTCTGCCCTCTTGCTCTTGCTTATGGTACTGTCCAGCTCAAGGGCTCACCGCAAGGTGCTGTGTGATGCTCCTGTGCAGTCCTGGCAGGGCCTGAGTGATTGCATTCTCTTCAGCCAAGCTTATACCTGCTCTGCTAATCCACGATCATAATGAAATGGCGTGCTTGGCAGGATGCGGCTGGCTTGACGAAGTTGAGTGCGGAAGTCGAGGAGGTATTTGCAAGTGGCGATCTGCCACGTGTTGCGGAGACTCTAGCTTCAATGCGACGCTGCCTGGCTGTCGTCCGAGAGGTGTGAGCCTGTACACTTCCTAGCCTGCTTATTCTTGAATCTATTAAGTGCTTAGAGTTGCTCACATGTATACCTCCACGGTTGGCATTTGATCACGCTTATCAGATACTTGACCAGCATTTGGCTTCACTCGGCTTGTTGTTGCCTTATGTTTGTCTGGCTGGCAAGAGCAGGTCCCAGAATTTGCAGACATGAAGAGACAGCTGGCTGTCCTAGAGGACAGACTGGAGCAGATGGTGCAGCCTCGATTGTCAGAGGCACTGGCTCAGAAGAAGGTACAAGGCCAATCTCGTGGCCTAGCTTTTTGTCCACCTTCCATATCTCACTGATAGTGCGTCCAGGCCTTGTTCCTCTATTGAAGGTCACTCATACACGTTAATGTTGTCAGTGACTAATCCAGTGCATCCTTCTGCAGGCTGATACAACACAGTCTCTGAGAGACATCTTGATGGCCATCGGTCGGTACGACTCACTTGAGCAGCAGTACACCCGGGCAAGGGTGAAGCCTCTAAAGCGACTGTGGGAGGAAGTTGACCAGCCAGCACCTAGCTCCGCGCCTGAGGTGGAGGACGACGGCAGAAAGCCCCCTATGCAATTTGTGCACTTCCTTCCTCACTTTTATGATGAGGTTCTACTTTCAATAGAGCAAGAAATAAAGTGGTAAGTGCCACTTAACCTGAACCAAGAATCTGTGGGCTCCTGTATCCAGAGCACAGCATAGACTTGCATGAGATTGTGGCAAGAAGCATGACTACTCCTTGACTTCTCATCTACAAGCTTTTGCCTCAGTATAAGCCGTTGCATGTCAAGCCAACCTCAGCTCTGAGCTTCACCTTCTACCAACCAGGTGCCAAGTGGCTTTTCCAAATGAGCACCAGCGTCTGGTGCCTAAGCTCGTGGTGGAGCTGATGGCGATCATTTCTGCCAGCTTCACAGCCCATGTTGACGTGGCTTCACAGGAAGCAGTGAACAGGGAGCTTGCTCCTACTTCTGGTTTGTCTCAGAGGCTCACTCATTGTCATGCAAGTAGCAGGCCCAACAAGATAGCTTCTTGCAGGCTAGAATCTGTAGCGCGCGAAATTTGAGAACTTTACGCTGTTGCTTGCAGTCTCTTTTGCTTGCAGTCCCTTAACCAGCCTGTTGAACAGCATGAGGTTGCAGGTCTGGAGTAGCGGCATGGTTGCTTGTGACTATGTCAAATAGCTTACAGATTGACCAGTACTGCAGGTGGAGGACCGGCACAGAAGCATGGCATCAGTGGCCCCTCAAGTAGGCTAGGGGCTCTCATTGGCATGCACACAATGACGAATGCGTTCTCAAGGAACACTCAACATCTGCTGGCCACATCAGCAGGTGCTGGCCCTGCTGAACTTGCAGCAGTGGTCCGTGCGATATACTCCCCTTTTGAGCTCCACAAGCAACGGTTAGTGGTACAAGTCTCAACAGCTAGCTTTTGCTATATGACACGTCTTACACATCTGCAGTTCATTTGCATCTTCTATGCAGTCCTTACTTTCATGGTGTTGATGCTGTCATGGAGGGGGACCTGTGAGAGTATCCTGATTACTATGCAATTTCAGGCTCTTGATGTTGACCTTGAGAACCCTCATGTGTGGTGCTGCTCCTGACAGCTATGGGGAGTTGGAACGAGCGCAGCTGTTGGCTGAAATAGGGGCTCTAGGCTTGCGTAATGCGGCTGTACCTCGAGGCCCAGGTGCCCGTGGAGCGGAGTTTGCAGAGGTGGTGCGTCGCATGGAGGTACTGGAAACTTGAGACATACAGCAGAGCTCAATTCAGGTCATCACATTGGAAAGCCGCTTTGCTTGGCCAGCGCCCATTCTGTGCTTGATCTGTAGCTGAACATTGTATTGCATGATATCGCACAATTGTCCACTGCAGGCCTCGCTTCCTGATGTAATGGTTGCCCTGGAAGCGGCCGTGGAGAGGTGTCTGAGCTTGACAGGCGGCAGCGAAGCGGAGGCCCTGCTGCGGGCCTTGGATGAGATCATGCTACAGTATCTCGCCCAGGTGCTGGAGATACTCAGATCCCTGAGGCTCCTGTGCGGCCTCAGCAAAGGAGGAGCAGCAAAGAATGGTGGTAGTGCTGAGGAAGGGGCGGCAGGTCACAAGGAGCAGATGCCAGAAGAGGAGGAGTGGGCGCTCGTGCAGGGTGCCCTGCAGCTTTTGGGGGTTGCTGACACGTGAGTATCAATCAGCAGAGCAGTGGCCTTGACGGAGAATAGGCCGCAGTATCGAAGTATCCATCTGTTGAGTCGTGATGAAAAGCAACCCACTTCCAGATATGTGTGTCACTTTGACAGGAGAGGTCACACCTTGCATCAAGATAAGGAAAGAGGCGCTGCTACAGGCCAGCTGAAATTCGGATTGGCGTTTTCTATCTTGCCAGCAGCACCTTGGGGGTGTGCGACACTCACACATAGGTTCAATACTGAGATGGTGCAGGCTCGGGGGGCGGGCGGCTGTTTTTGAGGCATCTCTCAAGGCCACTCTGGGGCGGCTGTCACACCGGCTCGTCCTACCCGTGACATCTGGCGCCAGACCAGAGCACGCGGTCATTGCTGCAGACCCTCACGGGACGGCCGCTGCAACAGTGGATGCGTCTGTGCTCCGGCTGGTCGATATGCCCGAAAAGGCTCGCCGCCTGGCCAGGTGCTCGCTAGTTCTGCACCTCAATGTGACAGCTTCTGTGGTCGCTGCAACTCAGACCCGAGCTCCAGTTGCAGGGAGCCAGTCTAGTTCTGCTGATGCTTGCATACTTGCCGTGGTCACTCTGCAGTCTGCTGGAGCAGTCGGCAGACCCGCGATTCCACGCCCTTCCCAGGACGGCCCAGCGTCTGCAGGCTCTGCAGGAGTCTGTGTCCGACCTCGTGTATGATGTGCTCATGTCCAAGGTTTGCAACGGTCCTTTGGCCACTGGCACGCGCCTCGTAGCTGCTCCAGTAGCCATGGCACGAGCTGATGAGATGGCTGTTATCTGCAATGTTACGACGACTTGGCAGATTCGGTTGCACCTCACGGACCTGTGGAAGCTCCCCACATGGACTGCGGAGGAGGAGGACAACGCATTTGAGCTCCCAAGCTTCAGCGCGTACCGTCTGCCTTACATTACAGCCATCGGCGAGTACCTGCTCACGCTGCCGCAGCAGCTGGAGCCGCTAGCGTCCACCTCTGAGGGTGGTCAGGGCGAGGGCGAAGCCGAGGACGGCCAGGGCTTCTTTGCCACGGAGTGGATGTTCAAGGTCGGCGCTGTCACCAGCTGTGGGGTGCCTGCTGCCATCGTGTTCATTCTGCTGCGGCACTTCGCTTCGCATCTCCTGTTTAGCGGAGACAGTTAAGACACTTCGCAGAATCACAATGCAAGTGACCCACATGCATGCGCTTGCTGGGCCGCAGGTTGCGGAGGGGGCGACTGCATTGTACATCGAGCAGCTTCGTGCAATCGCCGCACTGTCCGAGCGGGGGGCGCGTCAGCTCGCGGCAGACATAGAGTACTTGTGCAATGTGCTCGCGGCACTGTCCATGGCGACGCCGGCAGTGCTGGGCACGTTCCAAGCCTGCCTCAACTGCCCCCGCAACCAGCTCCCTGAGCTAGCCATGCAGGATGGCGGGGGAGGCGATGGGCTCCTCGACTTGCCCACTGTGCGGCTCGTCTGCAAGATGCGTGGGGTCCCCCTTGAGTGACCGAAGGCCTCCACGCCCACCCAACTAAAACCCCCCCAGCCATAGGGTCACGTTGTTCACTTGCGGCAGGCAGGTGTGTGGCGGTCGCAGCTCGTTCTAATGTGGTGCTGCACCCCTGCATGTCCATCGTGTTGAAGCATGCTTGATCACGAGCTGCTGGCCGCACGATCCTGAGGAGTGGTGGCTGGCTTTTATGTGGTTTACCCAGATAGGCCAAGTCACAGGCAGCCAGCGCCCAAAGATGCCTACATACGTAAGTGCTCGAGTAGGCATTGATAGCGCGCCCTCTCATGCGCGCATGGTGCAGGCAGCTGCTGGCTGCTGGGGTAGGCTCAGTGGTCGCCTTCGTTCATTGTCGTGGACTGCAGGAGCTGGGCTTATTGCGTTTTACCAGCTCTGCTGCCTCATGAAGGCGATGGAATAGATACGAGCCAGAGCTACTTCTATCCACTGATCCAGTCCACTCCAGGGGTCGCGCTGGGGCTCCGATGGTCTCACTTTGGGGCCCTACTCCCAACAGTGGAACCTCCTTGAGTGACGTGGTCGGGTAGCTGCACGGCCCTGACGCTCATAAGGAGCAGGCGTCTCCGCTAGCATCAGCAGGCCAGGGAGCGCAGAGCGCCTTGGAGCCCAGTGTCCTGCTTCATCAGCCTGCTAGCGGCCGTAGTGCCGCTGCCGGACATGGGGATCTTCAGTGTTTGACGCGTTGGCACAAAGCAAGGCTAAGCATCAGTCGCCCTGGCAATGGCCATGGGCTGGCTTGCTACCATTGGCACCCTGCCCGCTCTGACTACCCATAGGGGGGCCACTTGCTCTGCAAACTGCTGCTTGCGAGCTCCTGTGAGCTCCTATGCGCCCTCTGCAGCATGGCTCCTTGGAAAGGTGGCCACTGCAGCCGACAAATTCACGCCTACTTTTTGGAGGCGGCCAGCTTGCCATCTCCGCTGGAGCGCGAGTGAGTGTTGGTGCGCGATCCAACGCTGACCTGCCGCAGGAGTTTCTGGAACTCGGGCAGGCTAATCTTTCCGTCACCATCGCTGTCCGCCTCCGCTATAAGGGCATTGATGGACCCCTTCATTTGCGCGGCCTGCTTCAGACAAATCCTCGTCAGGGCTGGAGCGAAAGCATCAGAAGTGCTGAAACCAAAGGAGGGCTACTTGCAGGGCATCAAAAGGCTCAAATTCTGCTGAGGTCAAGCCCTATATAGCACACCATATTGCCCGGATAGCATGCAAAAACCCTGACGCTGTTGTTGGTGTCAGCAGCTAAGGGAGATTGGTCTCCAATGAGCAGTGGACTTGGCACAACTTGACCATTAGTCGTACATTGCGGAGCTCCTCTGCATCAATATAACCATCATTGTCTGTGTCCAGCTTCTGGAATGCAGCCCGACTGCGGTCCTGCCACTTGTCGCTGTCAGCCTCTTCAAGCTGGTGCACATGCAAAGTTGCAGCTACAAACTCGTTGAAGTCGATCATGCCGTCGCTATTGGCGTCCATCTGTACAAGCAGAGTTCAACATCAGCAGATCGGCCCGTTGGCTTTCAGCTGAGACTAGAACATGCTTGTCTGCAAGCAGCTACAGTAAGTGCTTGCCAGATGACAGAACACAAGGTGATGACATAAGAATGACCCTGAGGACCACACTGCTGCAATCATTGCAAGTAGTGAAAACTGCTGCAGATTGCCACTGACCGCTTTGAGGATGTCCACAATGCGAGACTCCTGAAGATTTTGAGCAAACGGTCGGTCCTTCTGCAAAGCCTGCTAAGAGAAGAGACAATCAGATACACGACAAAAGCAAAGATTTGTACAGCAGGCAGCGCTATAGCCTCCATCCAGCATATTGAGGGCGCCACAGTTGCTTATCAGCTCAACCTGGCGCATCTCCTCAAGCGTGATCGTCCCATTCTTGTCAACATCCATTGCGTTGAATTGATCTCTCAAGTCACATATCTCTGACTCGTCCAGAGTGCTTGCCAGCATCTACAGATTCAGGATTTGGGGTTCAGGAGTTCAGCACATTCTCAATCTCCTGGATCACTTTATACAGTAAATGTTCAATATTTATGACATGTTGTTCCCACCTGATTATTCAGCAATTATCTGGTGCCCTCTAGCACAACGTAGACAGCAGACATGGGGTGTTGCAACATGCACGCGTGAAATGGACAGTGGAGGCCTTCACAATGTCAGCCCCTTAACAATGTCAGCAAAGCCAGCTTGACATAGTGAGTACTGCAAGGGGGTGTTAAGCTCACTCTCAATGCTAACTGCTTGAGACGCGAGTATTTGATGAATTCGCGCATGTTGCTGAGGACTGATATGTCAAGTGGTATCTCTGTCGCCTTCCCTCCCTCCCGAACCCACTGATGCGCTGTGACAAGACATTTCACTTGGTCACACCTCATTCTTCACATCTGACGGACTCATGTGAGCGGCTGCTGCTGCTGATGAGCACGGGTGCTGAGATTTATAAAGAGGTCAACACCAGCACATTGACCAGCACAGTTGCAGCACTTGACTCCTATGAGGGAGGGGAGGTGCTCACAGAGGGCTTGAGCAGCAGTCAGACGAGTCCGAGGGTCTTTCTTCAGCAACTTTTTGCAGAAATCCTTGGCAGCTGAACTAATGCTTGGCCAAGGCTTTTCTCGAAAGTCGGGCTTTTTCTTTAACACCTGGCAGAGCAGGTGGGCAGACACCTTAGCACCTAGCAAGGCAGAGCTGCCTCGAATGTCTTTTTGAAAGCATGGCTATGGTCAATTGCAAGTGAACAAAGCTCAGATGAGTACTATTGCGCTGCTGTGGATGATCAAAAGATCACAAAACGTCACGGAACCGTATAAATGCTTCAGGGAGGTCGCGATGCCTTCTCTTAGATACCTCATTGAATATTCCAGCCTCGGTTTTGTCCCAAAATGGTCGACGACCACAAAGGAGGATGTAGGAGATGACGCCAATGCTCCAAACATCAGACTCTGGTCCACTCCTCCTCTTCAGAACCTCAGGTGCAACATAATAAGCACTTCCTACGACATCGTGAAATCTCCTTCCTGTAAGCAACATGCGCATTGCATTCATAGTTACCACATACACGGATGTCAACATGAGATGATGACACACTATGAACATGAACATCAATATTAACATCAACGTAAACATGGACATGGACATAGCCATGGACATGGACATGGAAATAGACACGGTTTGTGGCATCACCCACACTGCATTGAGCTTAATCAGCAGTCATTGCTTAGTAGTCATCGAAGAAGACACCTTGTGGCGAGATCAGGTAAAGAGGTCAAAAAGTAACTGCGAAGGACTTATTGCTTCTGCTGATCAGCACTGTGTAGCATTGGTGCTTCTCATACCACATACCTGGACGAATAAAATCTGATAGGCCAAAATCGACAGCTTTTATCGGGGAGTCATCATCTTTGGACTTGAACAGGAAATTCTGTCAAGATGCAGAAGAGGAGGATGTTAGCTAGTGTGCTACACAATTCACGTCACTTAGCTTAGGTGATGGCCCGTGCCTGCTTCCTCTCTTCGCAATCAGATGTGCATTACTAACTGACAATGTCGTTCATTAGCTGGTACTGAGTCAGACTGTCTACCGGCTATATCAAGCACCCTTTCTCCTGATATGGCCTTCTAACCAGGAGAAGGCAAAGAGTTCGGCTCCAAGTACTCTCCCTGCTCAGTAGAGGCCAGTTTGCACCTTGATTTGACATGGGAAGTACTACCTCAGGTTTGAGATCTCGATGGACAACGCCGCGGAGATGACAGCGCGACACCACGTTGAGCATCTGGCGGACCAAGGCTGCAGCATCCTTCTCGCTATATCGACTGTCTTTCCTGCATGATCACAACCTTACATTTCAGCCTCCTGAAGATTATTTTTCCAACTAAGATAGCAGTGCTTGCTTACTGACAAATCAACTGCCTCTGCTCTCATTGACTAGCTATACAGTCCAAAGAGATCACACTATGATCCTGACATACAGCCGCATTTCACTGCCACACACATTTATGCTGCTGCGTGTGTGATCACCATCAAAGACAGTCTAGGTCAGTCAAAATTGGTGAGAAAATTATGTAGCGAGGCTTACTTGGCAAGTATGCGATCAAGCAATTCACCACCTTCGCAGAGCCTGCATGAAGGAACATTCAGGAAGCATAATTTGGCAATGACATCTCGAAGCTTGTCTGCGCACAGCTTGACATCTCAAAAGTTATGACCAGCCTCCTACACTTCTGATGCAATAGGGATGCAGATAGTGAGAAGCTCAGCAGATTGCACAGCTCTAATGAGCTCTGTCAGTGCTTACTCCATTGCAATGTAAACCATGTCGTCGTCTTCAAAGGCAGCGTACAGTTGCACCACATTCTCGTGTCCCGACAGAAGCTTGAGGATGCTCACCTCCCTCCGCACATCATCCACAGCTATTGGCAGAGTCATCTGAAAGGTTCCAAGTCAGACAGGTGATAGTACACAAGGTCATTATGCCCGCCCAATCAATCCATTGATCAATGATTGATCAGCATTGCTGTTGATGTTCATTTTGACAATCTCTCATACTGCCTATGTATCTTGCTGACAACAAGGTAAGCGAAGCTATTGATAGTCTGACCAGACCAGACAGCATAAGCCCTGGAGTTGTGAAGTTGCACTGTGCAACATGAGTTGGTCATGAGCAAGTAGGTTGGCTGCTGTCAAGATCATGAGGGTAAAAAGAAGGCCCTTGAGGACTAGGGTGTCAACTCAGCAGTGCTTCTCCTACTACCAAACAATGTGACGAAGGAGCAGCTGCTGCCAATCAAACCTGCTTCTTCTGCAGCGTTTTGACAGCCACCCTCTCGCCTGTGGCCTTCTCGATGGCAGCATATGTGACGCCAAATTGTCCATGCCCCAGCTCCTTTCCTACAATGTACTTCTGCTTAAAGTCTCGGTCATAGCCGAAGTTGGTGCGCTTTCCCAGGGGAATGGCTGATTCGTCTTTCTTGTCCTTCTTCGTCTGCTGCTGCAGCTCAGCCTGCTCTGGCCGACTCGCTCGTAGAGAAGGGGCAGATTGTCTGGAGAAACAACCGCCCATGCTTCGCACAAAGTACTAAGGATTGTGGCAAGGACAAAGATTGCACGTGTGGCCCCCACGAAGAATGGCTGCCCAGGAGGTCCCTGCCTGGGCAAGCTGGCCTGGCTCGTGAAAGAGCACTCTCAAAGAGGACGTGGCTCGAGCGAGCGAGCAGCGATAAAAGGCAACCGCCTGGCGCTCGTGAATCTAGACAAGGCAGGAACGCGTCCCGAGCGGAATGCTGGGGCAACAGGCAGACTGGCGAGCCGGCCAGCTGGCCTGCAGCGCTGCCCTTGTGCTGCAGGGATCGTCATCTCCTGAGCGGCGAGATGCCTCGTCTCGGTGCCAGCGCGGGGCGCGCTGTGCGGCGCCGCAGCTGCATGGGCGCGCGGGCGCAGCGGAGCGCGGCGGCGGGCGAGGCTGCCGCTGGCGCGGGCGGGGCCGCCTCCTGGGATGGCGCGCGGGGTGAGGCCGCGGGGGGGGGTGGTGGGAAGCCTTTGGCGGGGCTGTCAAGAACAAAGTGCTCGCCCATAGAGAAGAGGGGCTGCCAAGAAATAACGGGGGCGGATTGGGGAAGTTGGGGCGAAACGGGCTGGAAGTTTGGCGGTCGCCAGGCGACCTCCGTGCGACGACACCCGGCGACTTCCCGGCCCGCGCGCACTATCCGACGGCGGCGCGCCGCTTCCAACCACTACATGCTTTTGGGCGTGGGTACTTCACGTCACACTGGTACTTTAGCCACTTTCCAGCCCCTATCCTCAATTGTTTTCGGGCTGGCTTCTCACAGCCCTTGCCCCCATTGGGAGAGCCACTTCTTCTTCTTTTTTTTCCGGCTCCTCTTTCTTTGGCTTTGGACATTGTCTATTTTTTTTGGGCTTGCTTTGCCAGCCCCTCTTCTCTATGGGCGCGCACTTCTTCTTCTTTAGCACAAGGCTCCATTTCATGTTGTCCCACCGTCTGCTTCTTGCCCGAGAAAACATTTCGTGTATTCGGAACAAACGAAGGCCAAATGGTCAAATACAAAGGCAAGCACATCTGACCTACATCGCTGGTCACGCAGTGGGCAGTGCAGAACAGAGAAAGCTGCAGCACTACTCCGATTACCCCCAATGCGATCAGCACCTGCCAGCTGCAGTCGACATCTTTGGCCTTTTAGGTCCTCGTTTCCACACTCTCCTTCAAAATATTGCAAATCTAGGCTATGCACGACGTGCAGATGTGTTTCAGGCTGAGATGGGCCTGCCAGCTGCATACCTGCGTTCTTGCAACGACGCGTTTCGGCTTGTTTGCAGCGTGCTCAGGCTAATGCTTTGTACCAGAAAGCTGGGCAAGCTCCAGTTGGTGGTAGAAGGGCTTCTATCTGCCATCTAGTATTCAGGCATCGATTAGCGACCTTCATGTATTGACCCGTGCTTACTGAGCGGGTCAGATTGCTGTAGGTGATGTACGTCTCTAGACGTTCTTGCCTTTGTACTTGGCCATTGGGCCTTCATTTGTATCAAATACACAACATTTCCGACAGCCGATTGGCCCAGAGAAAAGTACTGTTTCAATTCAATCACCCTTCCAGTTTGTGCGCACCGCGCGCCTTCTCTGTTTTCAGAGAGGTCTATATACCGGCTCTATGGCGCCTTCTGGCCCTTCTAGAGTATTTCGCATGCGGCTGTCGGTCTCGTTCCAGCGCTCTCAGGCTCACGCAGTCCACTCGCGAGCTGGCCGCTCTATAGCTGCTGCATTTGGGTTTAGGCGGAATGGTTTTTCCCGGACTCGGACTTGCTGCTGCTCACTTGTGGGTACGAAGCTTCCCTCTGCGACGTCTCGTATTTCGCTGTGTAGTTTTTCTGTTCGGCACCTTCTTTGGCACTTCGGAATTTTGTCCAATTTTTTTGGGCTGGCCTTTGCCAGCCCCTCTTCTTGACGGGCGGGCCATTTCTTTGGACCATTTCTTTTAGACCTTGCAAGCTACTCCGACTTGCGGCTGCTTACTCGGGGTTACTTAATTCCGATCCGGTGCAGTCTCTTGCATGGTAGCATAATAAGAAAAATGTTGCTCTCACAAAGGGGCTGTGATAGCCTGACAAGGTCCAAAGGGCCCAAAGCCGCTTTCTCAAAGCTTTTCCAGTAGAATAGAGAACAGCGCTTCCAAATGACTGGTGGCTGTGAGAGGCCAGCCCACAAGAATGAACAAGGTCTGGGTTCGGTAGGATAAGGACATATTATAGCTGTGTAATGTTGGCGCCTTTCGGCCCTTTGGACCTTGTTCAGTCTTTTTGGGTTGACCTCTCACAGCCACTGCCGTACTAAATTGGAAGAGCTTTTCATTTCTTAATCTGATTTGAGAATTGAACAATTTTATGAGCTGGCCAATTGCAGCCATCGCCCTCTCCTTTAATAAGTTATTCGTGTATTTGAAACACCCAAAGGCCAAATAGCCAAGTACAACGGCAAGCACATCTGGAGACGTACATCACCTACAGCAATCTGACCCGCTCAGTAACCACGGGTCAATACATGAAGGTCGCTAATCGATGCCTGAATACTAGATGGCAGATACGCAGCCCTTCTGCCACCAACTAGAGCTTGCCCAGCTTTCTGGTGCAAAGCATTAGCCTGAGCACGCTGCAAACAGCCCGAAACTCGTCGTCGCAAGAACGACAGATATGCAGCTGGCATGCCCATCTCAGCCGAAAATACATCTGCAAGTCGTGCATCGCCTGAATTGGCAACATTCTGAAGGAGAGTATGGAACGAGGACCTAAAGAGCCAAAGATGTCGACTGCAGCTGGCAGGAGCTGATCGCACCGGGGATAATCGAAGGAGTGCTGCAGCTTTCTTTGTTCTGCACCGACCACTGCGTGGCCTGCGATGTGTGTCGAAGCTGGACCTTTGTAAGCCTCCGTAACAACAAAAGCAACCAAGGCCCGTGGTCCTCCACCAGGTTGCACGCCCACAATGTCAAGTGTGCGGCGATGATGACGTCCCTGGGCATCCAAAACCTGGAAGAGTCTCCCTCTCTTCTACATCCAAAACGGGGACGATGTCATTCCACTGGCTGTTGATGGGCACGGGGCTTTCTAGTCTCAGTGGCTAGACCTGTTAACCCCGCTTGCGCACCGTGCTTTATCCCGCAGGCAGGGCGAGCAGGCCTACTTCAACAACGCTGGCTCACTAGCGCAGGTCTTCTGCATATGCCTGTCTTTCCTACGAACCTTTTTGGGCTGGCTTTCACAGCCTTCAGCGCTTTTGGCTGACAACAGCTTTCTCGATGTAAGGCAAAGGCTGTGAGTAGCCAGCCCAAGGAGTTTGACAAGATTCGGAAGAACTTACCATCTCTCCTTCCCCTCAAGACCCATCTCATCTCACTTCCTGCTGCTGGTTGCTGAGAGGGCGCAGTTGCCCAGCCTGACGGCTCCGTCAGCCTCTGCACTTTCTTCTGCAGTGAGACAAGAGACTTGGATCTTCTCTGTATGCCTACTTTACTGTATGCACTCATCTGCCCCTGATTTGCAGCCGCGCTCTCCACGCTTCCGCGGGGAAGTTCAACCGGCGCCCGCCATGGCCGCCGGCGATGCTTGGCCGCACGCATGAGCCCGCCGCCGCCGCCGCCGCCGCCGCCGTGCGGCCAGCCGAACGCCGCGGCGCCGGCCGTGGCGGCAGCAGGGGCCTTCGGCGTGCCGTCGCCGCCACCACTGCGGCCCCGGGCTGGTCGGTCTGGGCCTGGCCGATGTTTGAAGGCTTCCGCTGGAGACTTAAGCAGCCGCCGGACGAGAAGCTAGCGAGCAAGTTCGATGGCTTTTATGGTCTGGCAAAGGAATGCCTGTCCAAAGCCGTATCGCTGGAGGAGCGAGGCCGGTTGCCGGAGGCTGTGGCCTACTACCGCAAGGGCGTTGAGATCATTTCAGAGGCGCTCAATGTGGGAGGCGACTTGACCAGGTCCGCCACGGCTTTGAGCCTGAATACTCTGCTAGCTCCGCGATTTGACCAAGTCCGCTACGGCTTTCGGCCTGCATGCTGCTATTTCCAATCTATTCCTTGAAGCCTGCTGGATGCGGCAATAGGTATTGATGACCAAGGGGGTGCTACAGCCACTGTCCCAGCTACTGTATGAGTCTGGTGAAGAGTGCAATGGTTGCTGACATGCATTTGCAGGTATGGCGATACGGTCGCGAAGAGGCAGCAGGACTTGCTCAAGTGGCAGCAGGATGTTGATGACAGGCTCTTGGTCTTGGAAAGAGCAGGTACAAAATGATAAGACAACAAACCCTACATCTCATGTCATTGTTAATTGTACCATGCACGGATGATTCAAGGCCTGTCCTCTACCACATCCCAAGTAAGTTGCTGCTGTCGTGCTTGTGAAAGTGGTAAAACGTAGATTTTGTCACTAGTCGAGGCTTCTATGGTTTTGTGCCTTTGAAGTTTCTTAACACGCCTGTTGCTCGTGATGCTTCTGCTTGTGATACTGGTGGCAATTTACGCTCACGTGTCATCCTGCAGGCAGTTCATCTCTGGTGAGAAGACCTGCGTTGACATCTGCCGATACAACTGTTCAGTTCCTGAGACTAGGAAGATCTAAGATCGTTTGTTATCCATGTGACTGGAGCAAGTTGTGCAGGATCTAGAGTGGCGGATGCTACCTCTTATGATTGTTTAATGCACAAGCTACAATTGAGGCATCAATTTCGACAAGACCGGGGACGAGCTACTGAGGTGGTTCACCTTGTTGTTGTCCTTCTGTGCAGGCAGGCCCCAGAGTGGAGAGAAGCCCATTAAGAACTCCTCCAAGAGGGGTTCCTGAGGTCCATGCTTACACATTCCGAGCCCAATCTGAGACTCGTCTTGGGACCATTGCCCGCGCTCCTACAAAAGGAGCAGCACCATTTCTCCATACAGCTCAACGAGCTGCACAGAGAGCAAATGGCGGCTTTTTCACTCCACCGCATGATGCTCCTGTGACTTTGGAGAAGGGTGACTTGCGGCGGAACTTAGGGCTTATCCGCGGAGTTGATGTCAAGCTGGCAGAGACCATTGAGAACGAGATTGTTGATCGGAGCCCTGGCATAAGATGGGATGATATTGGTGAGTGTGTAAGACACATACTACACTAGTACTGTGTTGCCGAGGTTTACAACGTACTTCAAACACTTCTTGTCTCCTTATACGTGATCAAGATGATCACATGACCTAGTCTCATGTGCGCTGTACGTAGTAACTTCTGATATGCTTTTGCTATTGACTTGCTTGCAGCTGGCTTGCAACAAGCCAAACAAGCTCTTAAGGAAATGGTCATCCTTCCAACAATGAGGAGTGACTTGTTCCAAGGCCTGAGAAGACCTGCTCGAGGTTTGTATTTCCATTCCGCTTTCTTTGACAGTATCTCCCCATGTTGATCTCAACATGAGGAAGTGTGATCTCAACAAATAAGACACACTTTATATACTTGCAGCTCAAGCAGTACATGTCAGCTTGCTCCCTGGTGGGAGTTTGTGATCGCTCTTACTTCTGCACAAAGTATCGGTGCATGTGCATTCCAGCATGCACAGTGTCAATGGCTAGCTGGTAAAAGAGACTGGTGGTTGATGATAAGATGATCAGCAAGGTTTTTGGTAGTTGATGACAATCAGCAGGATCCACATCCTAGTATTGATGGCTGTCCGCCGTCACTCCATCTCGCAGGCCTACTACTTTTTGGACCACCAGGCAATGGCAAGACCATGCTTGCAAAAGCAGTGGCATCAGAAGCTGCCGCCACATTCTTCAGTCTCAGCGCATCATCCCTAACGTCAAAATGGGTCTGTCTGGTCACCTCATATGCTGCTTGCACAATGCAGACACTGATGTGGAGAAAGAGTTCTTCTAGCCCTTATTTCCCTTGTTTACATGCTCCTCCATATTCAAAGTCTCAGCACATTGGTGGTGCATCTTACAAGAGTAAGACCTACACATGCTGTTGTTGTATCTCTTGGAGTTCATAACAAAGCTTTCACTTGGTTCTGAACTTGGTTGGGACCAGATGGGAGAGGGCGAGAAGCTCATGAGGGCCCTTTTCGCTGTGGCTGCTCAGCGTCAGCCATCCGTCATTTTCATTGATGAGGTGCAGCAACAACCGAACCTCCCTAAATTGAGCTGGAAAGTCTTAATACCTGCTCCAGACACCATCCCTGATCTATTTTGGCAACGTCGCTTGTCAATACCTCCCGTGGTAGGCTCACAGCATGTTCTAAAAGTGGGTAATAATTCCATGTTCTAGTACCAAGAACTGTGGCTAGCAACCAACGATTGATCAGGTCGTCTAGCCTCTCTTATTGTCAAAGAAAGTTTGCAAGCTAGGCAGAAAGGCAACAGGAGGTGGTGATAAGTAGCTGCTCACTACCTTTACCCTCATCAATTTTCTCTACATGTGCAGATTGACAGCATCTTGTCAGCTCGTACAGTCAATGAACATGAAGCAAGCAGACGTCTGAAGACAGAGTTTCTCGTGCAATTCGATGGCGTGGTGGCTAACGAAAATGACCGTGTCATTGTCATGGGTGAGCTTCACAGCTTGTTTCAGTCAGTCTGGCACTTAACCTTTCGTGTCAGCGTCATAGATTCATAATTTGCTGATCAGTAGATTGCTTACTCCTGCAGGTGCCACCAACAGGCCTCAAGAGCTTGATGACGCGGCCAGGAGGCGCCTGGTCTGTCACCTCTCACCCTTCTTTGTACACACTTACAGAACCAAACTTGGATGAGCATGACTTGATCTGTTTTCTGTCTCTCTCTAGCTATCTGCCAATCTCTGTGCTATTTGTCGCAACTGTAAAACATGAACAGCTATAGCCCATATTGGTGAAAGAATCTGAGGAACTTGATGGGCGTGGCATTGGATCTGTCTTCCGCTGTTTATGGATACATAGTTGTCTTAAGAACAGGTGAAGCGTATATATATACCTCTGCCTGACGCCCAAGGTCGGCAGGCACTTTTAGCTCACTTACTTCGAGGCCAAGCATTCAACCTGCCTGGTACATCCTTCATTTCTCTCTTAGAGGATTTTCATTGTGCTCTCTTATGCCTAAGGCAAAGCGTTTGCAAATTGTAAGCAGGTGATTGCCACCCTCAAATTTCAGTAGCATGACCTTACTTGCGGACTTTTGTTGATGGGTTGCTCGCTGAGTTGCACAGATGCACAGGTGAACAAAATTGTGGCTCAAACTGAAGGTGAGACACGGTTCATGGTCATATTTGAGGTTTGTACAGTCAAGTCTACAACATGAACAACCGTTGCATGTGCTACCATTGTGTCAGAAGCTGGGCAACCCTTTGACGTGCTGAGAGCTGGTGAAGAGGTCCTGATAAGCAGCTCACCTGCTGCATTCATCTGTCCAGGATACTCAGGGAGCGATCTTCGAGCACTGTGTCAAGAAGCGGCTATGATGCCAATACGTGAATTAGGCACTCGCGTCTCAACTGTCAAGGCTGATCAGGTCAATGATCGTCGAGTACTTGACAGGCTGTAAGCTATTGTAACACGATAGACATGATCCGTAGCTTTGTAGTAATGATGCACAGCTTGGCAGCTCTTGGGTTCTTGCTTTCACACGTTGTTCCTCTGAGTGACCATCACTTTCTTGTGAGGTTCTGGCTATTCAAGCAATATGAGATGGCAGGCTTGCATGCCGAGTAAGTTTTTCTGAGTATTGTGCAATCATGCATTTCATTGTTCGCAGGTCAGGAAGCTGAATCAGGCCGACTTTCAGCAGGCTCTGAAAGTGATCCGGCCAAGCGTGTCACAGGACCAGTTAACAATTTTTGAGCAATGGAACAAGACTTATGGTTCGTCGTGACACTATTAGCAGTTTTGCTTCTTTTGAGGCCACAACAGTGAGTAGCGCTTACTGTAATTCCCCATTCTTTGATTAGGCAAAGCAGGTACATCAGCATGTACCTTATTATCGCTTATTGCCTGTCCCAAGGCCAGCAGAGGCACAAGCCTGCCCTTCTTGATCTTGGATGCATTCAAGGCTGCCGTCTAGTCTAGCAAGTAGAGCAATAGAGACATGCTAGCGTCTTTGCTTGTCTTGTGGCGGCAACGTACACGTGCTTGCCAGTGCCAAGGCCGGCACAGGCGCGATGAACAAGCTCAAGCATAACCTTGGATACATTGCAGTCTAGTTGGTGAAGTATGGCAACAGAAGTATGGCAACAGAAACATGCCAGCATCTGCATGTGCTTGTTTTGTGACCATGATATACACAGATCTTTAGAAATACAGTAGTAGAGGTTGCCGAGTTACTATATGGATTCAGTATAAACAAGTGGAGAAGGTAATAATCGCTCAGCAGGGCCCTATCTACAATTCTTGTAGATTAGCCTAGCCAGACGGGGCCGAGGAGCTAGTAAGTGCCCTGGGCAGCAGGCGCCGTTTATCGAGAAGAGCAGATGGCGGCCAGGTCTTGCTGGCGCAGTCGGTCGCGATACTCCTGGTTCTCCTTCCAGACTTCACCGTCCTCGTACACCTCCTTCTTCCAGATTGGCGCAGTCGCCTTGATCTCGTCAATCGCATATTGGCACGCCTCCAGCGCCTCCTTCCTGCTCCACGCCCAATGCATGACATGGGCAGGGCGATCCAGATTGGCCAGGAGGTGCGGCACTGCCAGACAGAGTTGGTCGTGCGAATGAAAGCCAGCAGCAGGCCTCGTTGGGCGAGGGGCTGTCTCTGATAGCTTGGTCTCCTTGCCAAGGCCGCAAGCATACGGTCAAAGGGTTTGGAGAGTGTGTCATACCGCGCCCTTCTTGCTGAGCTTAAATCGGCTATGGGCTTGTTGACTTACTAGAGCTGCAAGGTCCGGTCAGCAAGGTCCAGGACACTAGGAAAGCGGGCAGTAATCCCTCTGACAGCCGTGCGTGGCGATGTCATCACACTTTCAAAGCGCTAGAGCATCGACAGTCCACGCCGCCGGCAGCAGCAAGCGGACCTGTGCACGGACGAGACGGCGACGATGACGCTGGCCTGGCCGGCGCCCACGACGCCCCGGCGGTGGGCCAGCGCGATCCCGACGATGGGCCACAGCGAGCGGGCGGCGCGGCAGATCTCAGCCAGCTTACTGGCGACCCGCCGCCGCCGCCGCCGCCGCCGCCGCCGCCGCCTCATGTCGCGCCGCTTCCGGGGGCCGCGTCGTCGACGGTGCTCATGAGCACAAAGGTGGGCGACGCACAAAAACCCTCCTCCTCTCGGCCAGCGAGCGGCCCGAGCTCTCGCCGCCGCGGCGGCGGCGCCGTCGCCGCCGCC
>WELB01000111.1:36068-46863 GCA_009602725.1 Spirogloea muscicola
GAGGAGCTGGCGCAGTGGCGCGCCGCAGTCGCCGCCGCCGCCGCGCCGCTGGGCCTGCCGGAGGCCGAGGCCGACGACGCGCTCGCTGAGGCTTTCGGCTGGCGCTCCCGCGCCTACTGGGGTGACGAGCTCGTCGAGGCCATCCCGGGTACGCCCTTCTCCGAAACCCTAAACCCCAAACCCTAACTTAACCTAAACCTTAATCTAAACCCCTTGACCCTTAAGTTGTTGAAACCTAAACCTTATACCTACGCCCTGGTGTGGCTGCCAGCAGGCCCTGATCCTAAGCTTCAGAAAGCCAAACCGCAAAACCGCGGCCGCTCCACGGCCTCGCCGTCGCCGGCTGGCCTGCGGAGCGCCTTGCCCCTGGTAGCCGCTGAGGAAGAAGACTGCGGCTGCTGATGTTGAAAGAGCGGCTGTGGAAGCTAGCCAGGTGCACACAGAGGGTGTCATGATTACGTTAGCCGATCCACAGGCTAGGCAGACAGGGCGCTCTTAATACCCCCGTGTCAGCAGTAGGAAGCCAGATGCGCTGAGGGGGGGATGAGCGACTCCGCTGAGGGCCAGCCCAAGCAGATTGCTTCACGGCGTCGAAGACTAAGAGATGCCTCTTACGGCTCCACCGGTGCGGCTGCTGGCTTCAGAATGGCAATCTTGTGATTCATATTTAATTCATATTGTGATTCATATGTGCTGCCTGCCTCTCAGATCCGGCGCGCGTCGCGGAGGTGGTGCAATTCCTCGCCGAGCAGGGCCTGGAGGCGCAGGAGGCTGCGGAGGTGGTGCGCGCATTCCCGCATGCGCTCGCCTGCGACGTGGAGCGGCTCTGCCGGCCCAACGCCTCAGTGCTGGAGCGCGAGTGGGGCATCAAGGGGCCCATGCTCAAGCGAGCCATCCTGCGGCAGCCGTCGCTGCTGGGTTTCGCCGTTGACTGCAAGGGCGACTGCGTTGCCGAGTGCGACCGCTGTTGGGCTCGCTTCTGAGTGGCCGGGGGGGGTGGAGGAGACGGGGCTGGACGGTGGTCGCAGTGGCCACGCCATTCCTGTTGGACGCTGCACAGAGCTGCTGTCTGTAGTGGCAATTGTCTGGCATAGCCAGTGAATACATCTCGTCATACATACTCACAATGTATCTATCGATGATCATGGCAAAAGTGGAGGACAACTATTTGCTTCTATCATGCTGTATCTCATCTGCCTATTTTGCACTTGCCCCACACAGAGCAATTCTCGAGGTGCTAGCAAATACAAGGTTTTCTTGTAAGCATCACCGGCACCAAATAGCACAGCAACAGCCGCCCTGCTCCACTGTGCTTGTTTGCCTTGAGGATAATTGGAAACTCGAACAGTGTTCTCATCCATAACAGCAGTTCATTACATTGCGTCCAATGCCAGATATCCACGCAAGTGTGCAACTGGTTTATGCACCGGTATAGGGCAAGCACCTCAGTGTTCAGGGGGCAGTCCTGAGCAGGCATCAGCTGTGACAACAACCCAATCTCTCAAGAACCCCCAAAAATCAAATTGACCTGCTAAGATCCTCTGTAAAGATCCAATTGTCTCCACATTTTAATTTGTACCCTATTGGAGTCAGCTTCATGAAGGCTGGAAGCTGAGCCAGTCAACGGCCGCGGGCTATCAACGTGACATTGACAAACATTGGACTGTTCTCTGCAGTGGTTTCAGAAGATGGCACCCATTGATGGGCAGGTCGCCTGCAATAGGAATGGGCAGCCTGTTCAAGTGCACATCCCAAGAGCTTTACTTCACATAGCAACCATAAAGAATGCCAGACCAGATCAGCAACCCGCCCTGACTGGCGCATTAGGAGGGCGCAGCCAATCTCTCAGCTGCACTGCTATGCCCTGGTGGGAAGCTGTGGCGTGCTGACCCTGGGCCTTGTAGGCTCAGGAATGCAGTGCTGTCGACGTGAAACCCCTGCACTGGCGCCCTGTCCAGCCAACTTACCACCTGCAGGCCATGGCAAATGATGGGGTAAGTAGCAGATTCTCTGGGTTGCAGTCTGAACCCTACCCCTAGTCCTGACCTAGAACTTCATCCTGGACCTCAACCTCGAAGCAGATGCTCATCAATGTATGGACATGTTCCAGCTCAGAAGAAGGTGCAAGACAGACGGTGTTTCTGATGAGCAGACCTGAATATGAAGCAATGCAGAACCCAGCATACAGCTGGCAGACACTAAATGTGATGGCCTTAGAGTGTGATGATTTCAATTCAAGCATACAATTGTCTATATGACATGGACTGACTGCAAGCCGAAGCACGCCTTCTAGAGTACTTTTTCAGTTCTTAAGCGTGAATCTTTTCCCTAATGTCATTAACGACTACAAGAGGCACTAAGGCAAGGCCATCAGCAGTCACCTCTCGCATCGTGGGGCGGTTGGCGGGGTCAACGCGCACGCAAAGCGCCGCCGCAGCAATCATTCTGCGCAGCTGGTAGTGGTTATACTGGCCCTCCAGCCGTGGGTCAGCAAGCGCGTCCTTCTCGTCCCTCAGCTCCCAAGCCTGTCAACATCATTAATGCAGCATTCTTAGTGAGCAGACCCGCGGGTCAGTGCAATGGAGGTGAATCGAACTATCCAGGCCAGCAATCTAAAGGGTTATTTGGTATAGTGAATGTGCGCACCCATTCGACAAGGCTCTCCCCACGGCTGTTGACTGGCGGCCTTCCGGTGATGAGCTCAAAAAGGACAACGCCAAAGGCGTACACATCTGTCTTCTCGTCAACAAAGCCGGACTCGACGTACTCAGGGGCCAGGTACCTGGCAGCCACAGCGAAGTGTGGGACAATCAGCTCCTAGTAATATCAAGTGCAACGTGCTGCAAACCATAGGAGGGATGCACAACCCACGTCTTTAGCACTTAACATTCAAAATTCAGCTTTACTTTGAGCTGCTGTATGCTTCAGAACACTATAGACTCACATTTTAAAATCTGAGAGAATCTAGTGGCTTCTGCAGCTCGCAGCAGGTGCCAATAAATCAATGACTCAGAGACCAATTCTCAAGATAGACGACTAGCAAGTCCTGCCATTGCTTTAGTTCAATTAGCAGTAGAGAAAGTAAGAGTGGGTACTCACCCGAAGGTGCCATGCGTGTGAGTGCATTTGACATGCTCCTCATGGTCCTGCTTGAGTTTTGCAAGGCCGTAATCCGTCAGCTGCCCGCATGCCAGCCCCAAGCCTCGCCAAGTCAATCTGCAGCAATCTGCCAAGCCTCGACGATCCTATGTTGTTGATAGACGACTTTCTCTATGATATCTAAGCTCTTCTCTGATCAAGGGCTCAGCTGTACACTCAAGAGAGAGGACATCACACACACAAATGTCTGGTGACTGATTTACCAGGGGCTGGAGGTCTTGGTTAAGGAGAATGTTGGCCGACTTCACATCCCGGTGTATGATCACCGGCCGGCAGGCCTCGTGCAGGTACTGGATGGTGCGTGCCATTGTGAGCGCGATCCGCTGCCTCGCACTCCACGGCAGGCACGGCCGCGTTGGGTCTGAGACACAGCAGGGCATTGCAACCAACCACAAATAGATATAATCAGGGCTAGTGCTTGAGGCAGGCACTACTGCAGCGCTTTCAAACATCAGCACTCGCCGCTGCAGCGCGAGATGTAGGAACAGATATGGTAGGAATAATACATGTTCATGAGCATCAAGAAGAAACTTAGAGTTCAGCATAGAGCAGGAAATCAAGGTTCTGCTTGAATAGGCCTCCACACTCCACGAACTCCAGAAGTGCTGTGGGCTTTGGCCACAGTGGGAACTTATCAAAGTGCAGGCCGCACCTGCCAGGTACCCGCTGAGGGGGCCGTTGGGGACGTAGTCGAAGACGAGGAGGCACTCGCGGCGGTGCACGCAGCAGCCGCGGAGCGCGAGCACGCTGCGGTGGTGGACGCGTCCGAGGATCTTGACTTCCGTGCGCATCTCCTTGAGCTGCTGCGGCAGGTCCTCGGGCCGCCTGCCCCGCCGGATGCGCTTGACAGCAATCTCGAGGCCGCCGGGCGTCTCGCCGCGGTACACGACGGCGCTTCTGCCGGTGCCAATTATGTTGTGCTCGGCGAAGCCGCCGGTGGCGGCGGCGAGCTCCTCATATGGGAACACCGGCGGCGGCTGCCTGCCTGACGGCCAGAAGAGCTTTTGCGGCGGGCTGCTGAGGCTGATGGCGCTCTCGCCCACCGACCGCGCCGGCGACCCGCCGTCAGCACTGGCGCCGGAGCGCGGCGTTGACGCCGTCGACGTGAAGGGCGACGCCGGCGGGCTCTCACCACCATGGCGCGGCACGTTGGCAACTGTAGGCGAATGCGGCGGCGATGGCAGGTCTGACACTGCCGAGAGGAAGGACTGAAGCCGCAGCTCCTGCAGCCGGAGGTTGCCGCCACCAGCACCACTTCTACCGCCGCCGCCATGACCGATTCTGCCGGTGCCGCCACTGCCGCCACTGCCGCCGCTGCCACCAACGCCAGCGCCGCCGCCACCGCCCACGTTGCCGTTGTTGCTGGGATCCCCGTGCAGCACGTCGCCAGTGCCCTGAGGGAATTCGCTTGACCCCCCCGACGAGCGGCGCAGCAACTTGCTCCGGCTTCGCCGAAGCCGCGCCTCACCTTCGCCGGCCTCGGCTGGCAGTGCCACTGCGTCGGGAGCTGCCCCCCGCGCAGAGTCCACGACCTCGCCGCAGCCGCTACTGTCCACGGCTGAGTCCCTCGCCAGGTCCCTGGCCACCTCCTGGCTGCTGCTGCGGCGAGAGACGAAGCGGGACGCAAACCGCAGCGGTGCGAGGATGGTGGGGGAGATGGACTGCGGCGAGCGCTGGCGCTCCTGGGCTGGCCCATTGGGGCTCGGCGTCGTTGATGTGGCGTCCCAGGGGACTTCCTGCGGGCGAACGCCGGCTGCGGCCTCGCCCGGCGAGCACAGCACCATCTGGCCGCCGCTCTTGACGACCGTGACAGTGCATGTCGACGGCAGGCTGGCCATGCAGAAGCTCCCTGGGCCCTGCAGCTGCCTGCGGGAGGGAGGAGGAGCGAGACAGGAGGAGAGGAGGGAGGGAGGGGGAAGAGCATGAGCACCAACACAGCTTACCAAGAGTAGAGGGAGGTGGAAGAGGGGGAGCAGGAAAAGAGGGAGAGAGAAGAGACGAGGAGCTCCATCACAGATGGGGGAGGGAGGTGCTCACCCCGTGCGGCCGCGCCGGCCCGAGGTGCCCACGAGGACCTCGGCGACGCACTGCGAGAGGGCCTCCTCCGCCAGCGCCACGCGGGCCTCGTTCGCGTGCACCACCCTCGGCTCCACGTACACCTGCAGGCCACGCACCACGACCACGCTGCTTGCTTGGCATCAGCTTGTCAAACTTCAGCTTCCAGTGGTGATGCTTGAACAGCTTCTTGTGCTGATGCTTGGAGCCTTCAGCTATAATATTCCCTTAGGTTCTTCAGAACAGCTGACATTCTTGTTCAGCAAGTGCGGCACCGCTGCACCTGCTTGACGCCAAAGTGGTGTACGACGGGAAAGAGGAGCTTGCTGAGGACGGCCTCGAGCGAGCGGAGCTGCCCCACGAGGACCGCAGGCGCCACGGCCGACACTGGTCGCTTGTGGCCATCTGCTATGCAGCAGCAACTCGCATGGTACAAGTCAAAATACATGTGGGCTTATGCCTGCGGCATATGTGCCAAGCAGCACGTTAGCGTGCATCACAGCCATGCGGCTTGGCACAAGCCAAGAACCTGCGCGCCTCCAAGAAAGGGCGGCGTCCACCAGCCTGACTTCCATTCTGAGCTAAGGTATTGGACCAACTGAAGTGATTAGTGCAACTAAGAAACTGAGCGAGAGGAGAGAGCGAGCGAGAGAGAGAGAGAGGGTAGAGAGAGAGAGAGAGAGAGAGAGAGAGAGAGAGAGAGAGAGAGAGAGAGAGAGAGAGAGAGAGAGAGAGAGAGAGAGCGAGCGAGCGAGCGAGCGAGCGAGCGACAGAGAGGGGGAGAGAGGACAATATCAGGCAGGCAGTGGTGGTCTCACCAGGGCCGATGACGCGCTGCACAACATAGGTGGCGACAACGGTGTCGCGCGGCCGCACGAGGTGCGCCAGCGCATACTGCAGCAGCTCCTTGCTCTCGTCGGTGAGGTGGTAGCCCTGCGCCGCCGCCGCCGCAGCTGGCGAGGCCGCCGGCAAGGGCGGCGCCGGCCACACACCGCGTCCTCGGCACTTGATCTTCACACCCACAAGAACCTGGTGCCATGGAGTCGTGACGTCATGGTTAGTGCCATTGCCCGTTACAGCGCAACGTCAGTGTTGACATCGCCGTCCATCGCAGCAGCGGCGGCAGCAGTCGAGAGGGCCCTCGCCAGTCTCGACAGGTCTGGATGACGCAAGCCACCAGAATGGCAGCGCCCAAAGCCCCTTGCAGCCCCAGCAGCGATGGAGCCCGCTGGCAGAGATCGCTGGCGGTACCTTCTGTGGCCCGCGGGAGTAGGGCTCCACGAGATCCATCATCTCAGAACGCTTCCTGGCGATGGCAGTGGCGGCAGCGGCGTCCGCGCTCCGAGCTGCCTTCAGCTGCCGAGCTAAGACCTCCAGCGTTCCATTCCCCGCCGAGCCTCCGCTTGCAAGGCCAGCTGGCTCCTACGTCGATGGCTCTCTGGTTGAGGCGTCGCCAATGGACCACTGGCGACTGGCGGCGGCCTTCCGTCAATCCTAGCCTCGACAATGAATGGGCATGGCTCCAGCTGATTGTCGCTTTGATGGCCGCAGCGGCTGCGCCCAGTTGGTGGCACTGGACGTCCTGCTGCGGCTACGCCAGCGCCATGGTCCCTGCGCTGCCGGCCACCTTCCTCGCTTCAGGCGGCAGCAGCGGCTTTGGCGGGCAAACCCACAAGCGAGCTCGACGAAGACCGCTTGGCAGCCAGCGTGGGCTGGGTGGGAGATATTCGTCAGGCTGCGCAAGAAAGAAGAAAGTGCTCGCCCATTGAGAGAGGGCGCCCAGCTGGGCAGCGCGTCGGGAGCTGGCGGGCAAGCGGCATCAGCGACCAGCGCAAGCGCGGCTGTAAGGGGGGGGGGGGGGGGGGGGGAGGGGGGGGGGGGGGGGGGGGGGGGAGGGGGGGGGGGGGGGGGGGAGAGGGGGAGANAGAGAGAGAGAGAGAGAGAGAGAGAGAGAGAGAGAGAGAGAGAGAGAGAGAGAGAGAGAGAGAGAGAGAGAGAGAGAGAGAGAGAGAGAGAGAGAGGAGCAGGGTCCACCCTGGTAGATCTCGGCGAGGCGGTGGGGCCCCTCCCGCCCCACCCCATCCTCCCTCCCCGGAAGGCGCTCAGTCGTCTTACCAGCACCTCGCCGCCTGCCTCCCTCCCTCCTCCCCCCGCGGCGGCGCGGGCGGCCGTTCCAGGAAGCCCCCCTCCCGGACTGCCTCCCGGACTGCCACCTGTTCAAGCACGTGCGGCATGAGAACTGTCGTTTAGCCAGGACGCCACGGCAACGTCGCGGTGGACATATCCACGTGGCGGCCGCACAGGGCGACACGATGGAGCCCGGAGCGGGGGCAGGCGGCGCACGTGGGTCAGCGACGACCCCGCCGGGCAACTTCTAGGCGTCACAAGTCAAAGTCAAAGTCAACACCCCTGCCCTCTGGGCCCTTGGTCAAAAGCATTGGGGGCCCTGCTGACTCTGGGCAAGCCCCAACAAGCATTGGCGACCCATGATGTGTCCGTTCCTCTGGGCTGGCTTCTCACGGCCACCAGTCAATCTGGCCGCGCTTTCTCATTTCGGTCACAGAGCTTCATCTCGTTGCCGAATGGCCGCCTCTTGCACACTCCTGAGCCTCTTGCTCTACCACCTGCCATGTCAAAAGCAACTGTGGAGAGACAATTCGCCCTTCTGTTGCCACCATCTATCAGGGAGCTAGGTCCTTCTGGCGACTCAGAGTGCATGCTATTGTGTGAGGCTGTCGTTCGACACCTACTGAACAATGAATTCTCCTCGAGTGATGCAGGAAGGAACTTACTTCTGGTTGTCCAAGACTTCTCCACCCTGTCATCTCGACCTGCACACGATCCAGCTTCTCAGAAGCACCTTGAAAATAAGAAGGACTCTTCCAGGAAGGAGAAAGTGTTTGCGACTCTGCTCGGAGAAGAATCGAGGCGGAAACGGCAGGATTTGGCAGGCAGTGCCCAATGTGTATTGCGGCTAGTCCAAGGATATGAACATGTGTGTTAAGTGCTGTGTCAGTTTCTAGATGTTGGACTGGTGCCAAAGCTTTGAACGCTTTAAGAATATAATTGCAGGGCAGACTCTCAGAGCTCGTACCTGTCGGCAACTTGACAGAGCCGAATTGTTGATAATTAGTGACGAAGGGCAGAGCTTGGGTCATGGTGGTTACATCTGCAAAGCTCCGAACTTATCATGAGCACATACAGAAGTACAACTCCGACTTGTCTCCAATTTGGGTGTAGGTGATATCAAGGCAAGGCAAATGGTGAGCATACAATCGTGTATGATAGTGATAGTCTTAGGTGTTACATGTAAAGAGGACGTGTCCACTTGCTAATGCATGTATCACTCGTCATACCCACCCCTTATAAGATTGAAGACAGTGTAGGTGCCCTTTGGCAGTATTTGACACAGATACTACGGATGAAATCGAGACAAGTTGCTACCATTGCTACCATTGTCTGTCATGTTCGTCAGAGAACAATGTTCGTCAGATTCGGCGAATGTGGCAGTGTGCCTTCGGCACTTGCCCAGTCAAGTGCAGTTCCGCGGCCGTGAACGTTCCCCCCTAACGCTGGCTGCTATCTATTTGCCTCGTTATTGTGACATGTTCGATTCGTCCCCCTTTCTAATCCAACTAACCACTAGAACAGTCTTGTGTTGGCCATTCACAGCCCCTGACCTCCCAGAGGAGCGCTTCTTGTGCAATGGAATGCCTCCCAGGTTCATGGCCAGTCGAAGCAAGCATACTGTGACGAGTATATACGGCAGACTGTAGGTGGCCGCACAAAGGGCCAATTCGTTGAAAAGGATGGATTTGTTGAGCTTAGCAACAGATGAGAATTGCAATACCATGAGAGGCAAGTGAGATTGTTATTCATATGCATGTTGTATAAGATCTCCTATGAGCAACTATGCTTGGTTCTCGATGCCTCCACGGCAACACTTGCCCCTTCTTTGCGCAACCTCTGGTGCTGCCTCTGAGGCGCGTGGTCGCGGCAATACTATTATAATGGCGGCCTCTGCTGGGGCGAAAGTCTTCCATCGGTTACTGTGCATCATATCCGGGCTCAAATCCGGGCAGGCAACTCACAGCCATCCTCTACTTTGAAGTCCGCCTGCAGAGCGACTTCCTCCCCTGCTGTGGCCTGTCCGCAGGAGCCCCACTTGTGGCCGATTTCTTGGCTTGTCCTCTCATGCTGAGACTTCCCTTTTCGACCTCGTCTACTCCTCTGCGCCTTCAGGCCATGGAAGACCCTGTTCTCGTGTGGGCTGACCTCTGACATCCATTGACATTTGACACTGGTTTCTTCTGGGCTGTCCTCTCATGGACCTTGTTTTTTCGGGCTGGCTGTTCACAGCCCTTGCCCGCTTTGGGAGAGACTTGGGATTGAGTGGCCGCAGTGAAAGCGAAAGAGGGAGGTCATCCTTGACAAGAGCCTCCCTCTTTCCCTTTCCTTGCGGCCACTCCATCCCTAAGTTGCGGCTGTCGACAAGGGCTGACGGGGCCTCTTACGGCCTCTTACTCAGACTTGCATCTCCTGACCAGAGGTTACTGAGCGTTCCCTGGCTGATGTCTTAGTCCTAGTCCTTTGCACTCCGGCTCCTTCAGTGGCGTATATGGCATAATAACAGCAGGTTGGTCTAGTAATTCAAAGTATGCCTTTTTGGGGGCATTACGATCCGCCTTGTCCACTCCTTTGTGCTGGCCTTTCCCAGCCACCAGTCAATCTGGCCGCGCTTTCTTCTTACGAGTAGCAGCTGCTACTTTGCCTTGGTCACTCATTTGGTTGATTGCATCACGTACACCACGTAAGGAGGACACACCCTTCGCATATGGTGGATATCAGTATCTAAGTATGGCTTTAGGGTACAGTGTTTGGGGCTGGCCACCGCCCACTCGGCTTTCGAGGAGCGCGCGTCACGTTTGTCACATTCCTCTCCTGCTGCACGTGCGGGGTCCTGGGGTGTCGCCTTGCGGAGCAGCAGGCGACACCTGCCCCGGTTGCGGCCGCATTTCAGGGTGCCCTGCAACAGGCCGGGGGCCTCAGGCGGGCCTCCAGGGTCCCCTGTGTGCAGCCCACAGGGCCTTCTGGCGGAGCCAGCTGTTCCCCTGTTGCCCGGGGCAAACACCCGGGTCTGGGGCCCCGAGCGCAAGCCTGTGGGCTCGGAGCGACGGAGGGGAGAGGAGGGAGGTGGGCGGCGGCGCGGCGTGGCGGGATGTGGGAAGGAGAAGGGCTCGCCCATTGAGGATAGGGGCTGGAGAAAGCCAGCCCAATGAAGAATGTACAAAGTACGAGAAGGGGCCATGGGAAGCACTAAGAAAGACGAGCACAAGAAGAACGTAAGCAGCTACGAAGCACTCAGTAACCCCTGCTAAGCAGCCTGAGGTCAGAGAAAATTGCCTACCCCCCCTTGGAAGGGGGGGTAGCAGAGTAGGAAAAGAGGGAAGGAGAGTGGGAGGCGGGGGAGGGCCTCCGGAGCGCACGAGAGAGAGAGAGAGAGAGAGAGAGAGAGAGAGAGAGAGAGAGAGAGAGAGAGAGAGAGAGAGAGAGAGAGAGAGAGAGAGAGAGAGAGAGAGAG
>WELB01000111.1:55196-73410 GCA_009602725.1 Spirogloea muscicola
CGGCGCCTCCGCCGCAGCCGGTGCGGCCGCGGCGCTGGCGCCGTTCCTGGAGCAGGACGCCGCCTGCGCCGACGCGCTCGCCGCCTGGCTCGCCTGCAAGCCATTGTCGGGCAGGCCCGGCATCAGCAGCGCTGGCGACATGGCTGACGCCGACGCCGAGCCGGCCTGCATGCTTGTCGCGCTGGAGGACGTCGCCAACCGGCCCAGTGGCGGCCATCAAGGTCTCGAAATGCTGTAGCTGCCAATGAGAAAATACAATGATGTTATCTTGTTAGCATAACACAGTAATACAATAAGGTAAAGCGATTGTTATCTTACAGTTCCATTGGCCATGTAGGATATATCTTGGTTGGTCTATCTTGTGGAACCACTGAGGGTGTACAGTCTCTGATTATTGCTCTTCTTAACTTTGGTACACGCAGAGGGCGGCGGCGGAAGCCGGCAGGCAGCGCACGACGGCCGGCTCTGGGACCTCAAGAACCTGCGCGACATGTGGCTGCTCTAACCCTGACCCTCCAATATTGGAGCTAGCATAATATACTTCTCTTTTGACCACCAACATCTCACTTATTGTCACTCCTTAGACCCAGATCTGCACTCTGAGCCCTTGTCACACTCCTCATTGCTTCCTCTTCCCTGGCGCTCTAATTGCAGCTAAATACTAAATACTAAGCCGCTATACCCTTACAAACCATAACCCCCTAAACCCTAAAGCAGCATTTGGTTGCTGGGCAGCGCCTGTGGCACTGACCGCCCGGTGGCTGCATGCCGACTGGCATGGCCCGGTGATGATCCCGGGGTCGCAGCTTCGGCGTCAGCCAGCGGCAGCTCATCGAGGCGCAGGCAGCGGCAGCCGGCGTTGCGGGTGCGCTCGGCAGAGCCAGGGCGCAGTTGGGCGTCGCGCGCGCCGGCTCGCTGCCGCCAGACCGCGAGTACCTCCGGTGTGGGCCAACGGCATTGGACCAACGGTCATCGCAGCGGCTGACGTTAGTCATCGCAGCGGCTGGTGCAACGAGGCGGGCTCTGATGCGCCGTGCCACAAGTGGTGCTCGGCAGACGGCGGCGCATGGAGCTGGCTGCGGAGCTTGGCGAGCTGGCACAGAAAGAGGCGCGGCTTCTCAATGGGGTGCGCTCGATTGCCAGTTGGTCGCGCGTTTGTTGTGTCGCTGTCGTTGCTTTCAGCGCCAGCCTGCATACTGAGGGCCACCTCGTTGCTCACCTTGGTGCCAAGTCGATGGCAGTCACTGCCGCAGCTCTGCTGGGAGCTGGCACAGCTGCAGGATACGTACGTCCTCGAAGGTGAGCTGCACTGCCATTGCTCTGCAGCGGCTGCCGATGGGCCGCTGGGAAGTCCTACTCCTAGTGCTGAATAGTGCTTGGTATTTAGTGTACATGGAGGCTGATGTACAAAGTCACATGGAGGTTGATGTCCAAAGTTACACCACCGGTGAAAATTTCAACTAAATAATTGACTAACGATCAATTGATTGACCGTTACTGCCTTCCTCCCCTTTGCTGCGAGCTCCAGGCGACTACGAGCTGAAGCTGCGGCGGCAGGAGCGGCATCTGCACCGGCAGAAGGAGGTGCCCCCTCCTCCTTCCTCCTCTGTCGTCAACGACAGGCTTCGGAGCAGTTGTGCTCCGAAGCCTGGAGAACGCACTCCCGGCGGCCTTGGCTGCCACCACCATGGCCGCCGGCCTCGTGACCAGCAGCTGCCGAGCGAGCCTGCCTCGAGCTCGTGCATGTGAGTGACAGTGTGGGGCTCTGTGGGTTGGGGCCAGATCATTGCTCGTGTGGCAGAGCGCTTCGCGAGGCACGCTGCGCTGGCCGCAGCTCTGCACCTGGAGCGCAAGCGGCGCAGGGTTACCGCACGGCTGGCCTCGGCGGCCTCCACCGAGCTGGCCACCGTCACCTCCACTATCATGGCCCGGCTGGTCCGCCTCCTCGCTCTGATCCTGCAAGAAGAGAATGCAGCTGCAAGGCTTACGGGCGATCTGAGCTTATCAGACGGATCCGTGTCACGGCAGGCGGCATATGAAAGGAACGGCAACAGCAGCAGTGGCGGCGGCGGTGGCGGCGGAGTCGGCTGTGACAGCGATGAGGCACGCGGCATCCTCGAGAATGTCACAGAGCTCCTGTCTACCATTGGAGGTGTGCCAGCGCCGCTTTGCCGGCAGGTGCTAATGGTCTCGTTATTGGACGTGGCTGCGGAGGGGGCCTCATGACAGCAGCCGCCATCTTGGCTTCGTCTGCTCGTAGGCTCGAATTCAGGGCTGCCTACGGCCATGGCGGCAGGAGTGGCAGCAGCGGCCGCGACACCAGAGGAGGCCGCGCGTGGGATTGCGGGGGTGCTTGCATCAAGCCATGAGCTCCGAGGGAAAGCTGACACTGCGCTGCCAGCGGCACGCTCTGCCGTGCTAGCCGAGATGTGCGTGAGCAAGCAGACACCTAGTACTGTGCAGTGTTGCCAGGGCCAGTTGCTGAGACCCCCGGACGAGTCTTGACTCCACGAGCATGCGTGGGTACGGCAGGGAAGATGTGGCTCAGCGACTGACAAGCGCCCTCTTCCTCGGTGGCGGAGGCGGCCACGGTGATGTCTCCATGGGGGATCCCATCCTCACACACCCGGTTCGTGACTTGGGGCGCCGCCGCAGTGGTGCACGCTACCATTGGAGGCCCCTCGCAAAGCCCTTAGGCCACGTGGCTTGGAGCTGACATAGCGAGGGTGGGGGTGTGTGCAGGCTGTGGCAGTCAGCCTGGCAGGCCTGGAGGAGGCTGGCGCGGCGCTCGCCGTGGCCGTCGAGGGCGTGATGCGGGCGCGCGCCATCAGAGCCGAGGTGAGCTGCGCCCGACCAGACAGCTCACTGCAGCCCTCGCCGCCTAGACCGCTACCGCTGCCGCTGTACTCTGACTGAGCTCATTGGCACAGGCCCTGCGGCGGGATGGCCCGCGTGGCGAGCTGGAGCGGCACGTGTTTGTGGACTTCTTCCTGGACCCTGCTCGACTGCGGGCGACTCTCATCGGCCTCCGCAATGGCAGGCCGCCCATTGCGCTCCTTGCTGATCACTGATTGCGAGGCAGATCGGGCGGCCTGCATGACGCAGGCATGTTGGTTGGCTGCGCCGCTGTGTTAGGAGTGCGGTGTGCTGGCTGCACGAGGCAGCAATACTTTGCTGAGATTGTTAATGCAAGCGCCAAACGTGCCAACCCCTATACAAACCAATTCAGCTTCACCGTCAGGGCTGGCTGTCTGCACGAGGCAGCAATACTTTGCTGAGATTGTCAACATAAGTGCCAAACTCGCCAACCCCCTGTACACCTCCGTCCAGCTTGACCATTAAGGCTGGCCACAGTGACAAGCAAGGCGTGCAGATGATTGACACATTTGAGAGCGTTCCGACGATGTCCATGTGACGACTGCCTCTATCAGGCTCAATGTCAGCAGGCCTTGGCTATCAAGTAGCTGGACGTGCTGCTCCTGCTTGCAGGGTGCACGAAAGCAAGGTGAAATGTGTGTAGCTGTAAAAAGCCAGATACACATTCTCGAAGTTCTCGCTGTGCATAATCCGTCCATGTCATTGCAGCCATCACAGTCTTTAACTCACTTCTGAATTTAAAACACTGCAGTTTTGTACATGCCTGGCCAACTCCCTCCTCCATGCGCAACTTAGCAGTTGCTGGCTAGGGGCTAATCGGTTCATGGTGGCAATCTTAGACACTCTTAAAGCATCATGCAGACCAGCAGCCCTTTGCACCAGCTTTAACAGTCGTTTGCAGTCAGCCATATGGTCGTAGTCTTGTGGATGGCTGATTTCACCTCTTAGATCTGATAATTAGCTTCACGATCAAATCTATAGTAGTAGGCATCCATGACCGCCACCTGTTCTCCCATTTAAAAGTCGAATAACACATCTGTAAACTCAAAGACAACTGCAACAGCAAGCAGCTGGTTGCTGCACGAGGTACCGAGAAGCAAGCTGCACGAGGCATCTGGCAACTCAACGCACAGCGGATGATATAAAAAATACATTCGCCAGGAGGGGCTCACAATGTGGACTATGCAGCATAGAGCTGAATAACGAGTGAGGCCTGGGTCCCCTGCAACCGGTGCTGCAGTCAGTGGCAACGCAAGCAGGTAGAGACTCCAACTCACTTGGTGCACAGGAGCGACGTCACCAGCACGTTCCAGCCGCTGACTAGCAGGTCATCGCTCTGGCAGCTCAGCTATGTCAGGTCTCATGTAAATCTGCTGGTGCAATGGCTGGCTACCTCTCAGGCAATGAGGAGCTCAGTCAGGAGGCCTACGGGAGGGAGGGGGGGGGTGGAGGACGATGAGAGGGGGAGGTGGCAGGGCTGACTGAAAAGTGGTGGCCTCAATGAGATGGCACAGGCGGCAGAGAAGGCTCTCGCCTCAGAGCTCGTCGTGGTCAATGTCATCATCTTCTGCGTCAGCACCAGCACCCTCTGGGCCGCCGCCCGACTTTTGGTACACCTTCGAGATGATGGGGTTGCAGACAGCCTCGACCTCCTTCAGCTTCTCATCGTAGTCCTCTTTTTCGGCACTCTACGCATTCAACAGAGTAATTGTGAAGCCTCTGTCAGTCTCGTGAATCCAATCAGACAAACCCCCTCTCAGATGTAAGCTTCAGCAGGGTAGGGTAACAAATCTTCTGTAGACACAAGGAGAAGGGTTCACTTCAGACTTCTGAGGTTAGAGAAGGCCTGACCTGATTGTCATCGAGCCACTCCATGGCATCCTTGATGGCAGCCTCGACGGCCTCCTTATCCTCCTCTTCAATCTTGTCAGCCAGCTTGTCCTTGTCACTGATCTGGTTCTTGAGGTTGTACACATACGTCTCCAATGAGTTCCGTGCATCGACCCTCTCCTTCACCTTCTTGTCCTCATCAGCGAACTCCTCTGCTTCCTGGACCATGCGCTCTATCTCCTCCGGCGTCAATCGGCCCTTGTCGTTGGTGATTGTTATCTTCTCAGCCTTCCCTGTGCCCTTGTCCTCGGCCTTGACATTCAAAATGCCATTGGCGTCAAGCTCAAAGGTAACCTCGATTTGTGGCACTCCCCTGTACAGATGACGAAGATGCCGAGGTAAGCTATCTGCACGATTGCATCACGCTTGAAGACTTAATATAGCATGCAATGCTGCTGGACTGATTCTCCTACCAAAAAGCATCACGCTTAAAATCTTCACTTTGCCAGTCCTGACATGCATGACATGAACTTCCACTATAAAAAGTACAGACTACCATACCGAGGTGCCGGAGGGATCCCCGTAAGGTCAAACTTTCCGAGCTCGTGACAGTCCTTTGTCATACTCCTCTCTCCCTCGAAGACCTATACAAGCCAGTGTTCAAGTCATCACATGCTGCTTAAAAAGCTACACTTTCAGCTATTAGTGAATAAGACCTCTTGTAACATCGTGTGAGGTACAAGCAAACAATTCTGATACTCCAACAATAGCACAGGGTGGGCCTAATGTTACCTGGATGGAAACAGTTGTCTGCTGATCCTGGTAAGTGGTGAAAACCTGGGACTTCTTAGTGGGAATGACAGTATTCCTACCAATGAGCTTCGTCATGACTCCTCCCACGGTCTCGATTCCAAGGGTCAGGGGAGTCACATCGAGTAGAAGAATATCTGCAAGATATTCAGCCAAACCAGATGTTAGAGCTCACATTCACTTGCAACTAAGTAAGCAGCAGCAACAGCTGATGTTTGGCTTGAGGGCGAGAACCAGGCAAGCATATTGTGAACCTCGCACCATCTCACCTTTTGTCTCATCACCTCCCTCACCACTGAGAATGCCTCCTTGAACGGCAGCACCATATGCAACGGCCTCATCTGGGTTCACACCCTTGCTTGGTTCCTTCCCATCAAAGTAGTCCTTGAGGAGCTGTTGAACCTTGGGAATACTGCAGATTTATCATGGCCATTTTATGAGCGATTGCAGAGTGTACTAGCAGAGGCTTATGTGGGTCTGGAATGTATACATGTTCACAAGATAGTGCCTCTTTTACAACTCAAGCCTAGACCATATGCTCAAACGCACATATCGACCAGGAAATATCAATAGCCAGAAGCTGCATTGCTCACCGTGTGCTACCACCAACAAGAACAATCTCTTGAATCTCGGTCTTTTGAAGTCCTGCATCATCCATGGCCTTCTTGACAGGGCCCATGGTCTTTTTAAAGAGGTCATTGTTCAGTTCCTCAAATCGAGCGCGAGTAAGTGGCTCGGAGAAGTCGATGCCTTCCGCAATGTTCTCAATCTCAACACGAACCTGTCCAATGAGTGCCAAGGAGGTGGACCTAGGTCATCGTGCTGTGATATCAACCAAAAAGTGCAAGCAAGTTAAGCGGGGCACTTGCAGGACACCCATGAGGTGCGTCAGCCAACCTGATGCTGGTTGGAGAGGGCACGCTTAGCGCGCTCAGCCTCACGACGTAATTTGCCAAGAGCGCGGTTGTCCTTGCTGATGTCCTTGTTGTGCTTCTTCTTGATCAACCTGATAAAGTACTCCATAATTTTCTGATCAAAGTCCTCACCTGCAGAAGAAGGAGAACGCCGCTACTGTCAGACGTACTCCATCAGTAGGAAGCATGCAAATCCAAGAATAGCTCTCTTACTGCGTAATGGATGACTGAAGATTGTAGATGTGTTGCTCGGCTCAATAAGCAGTGCTGCAGGCTAATCCTGATGTAGAGCAACCTCTGAGGGAGCAGGATATGAAAATGATCGAAGTGCCTCGCTGGTTTGGAGACAAGCCATGAAAGAAGACCAACTGAAAGTATCCAAAACCTCCACATCAGAATGTACCTCCAAGATGAGTGTCGCCATTTGTGGCCAGCACCTCAAAGACGCCGTTGTCAATCGTCAGTATGCTCACATCGAAAGTACCACCACCCAAATCAAAGACCAAAATGTTTTTCTCGCCTCCCTTTTTGTCGAGACCGTAAGCAATGGCAGCAGCCGTTGGCTCATTGATAATACGAGCGACATTGAGACCAGCAATGACGCCAGCATCCTTGGTGGCCTGGCGTTGAGCGTCATTAAAGTACGCTGCAGTGGGGCATCAGACGTAGTTTTTGTAAGCTTAACGTGCTCACTTGCAAGCTCATTGAGCAACCAAGCAATGACTCTTTTCTTGAGGGTTTATCTCCATCATGCAGCATTTAAATAAGACCTGTATCTCAGATAGTCTGGTAACTACAATCAGTACTGTCCTGCTCGAGGAACAAATGATTCCAATATACAAGAGTGTGATGGACAGCAACACAACAGAGCACGTATTGTAAGTATCAAGGACTTGCTTAAGTCCTGCCGCATGGACAGGGTAAACATCAAATTTACCTGGTACAGTCACGACAGCATCCTTGATGGTCTTGCCCAGGTATGCTTCTGCTGTCTCCTTCATCTTGACCAGTATCATAGCGCTAACCTCCTCAGGAGAGAACACCTTCGAGTCTCCATCTTTCATAATCACAGAGATGTAGGGCTTCCCATCCTTGTTCACAATCTTATAAGGTACCAACTTCATATCTCTCTGGACCTCCTTGTCCTCGAATCTGTCACATAGCCAAAGCTTCCACAATTTTTATTCATCAACCTTGCATGGACCTCTTAAAGGTCAGGCCCCGACCACAAGCAAACCGCATGACAAATCATTAACCAGCAACACTAAAGTGCAGGCTACCTAGTCTGAGATTCGACAAGACCCAACCATGACAAGGAACTCATTAACGCTAGATCACAAATACTATGCAAAAATCCAGCCACTAAGGTCACCCAGCAAGTCCAGTAATTGCAACCTGGTGATGACATTCCTATCACACCTAGCATCATCAATCAGACATGACTACCAGGCTTGACATGCAAAATGAATTGTGCTCAGCCTTCCAAAGGCATGACACACAGTCCAAAGCGGATCTCACTTTCGGCCAATCAGGCGCTTGACGTCAAAGATGGTCCTCTCAGGGTTGCTCGCAGCCTGATTCTTAGCTGCTTCTCCCAACAATCTCTCACTGTCCGTGAAGGCCACCCATGAGGGCGTGATACGATTACCCTGATCATTAGCTATAATCTCCACGTGACCATTCTTGTAGACACCAACACAAGAGTAGGTGGTCCCCAGGTCAATGCCAATGACTGTTCCAAGCTTTGGAGCTTCATCTGCAGCTAGTACAGCTCCAAAAAGAAGACCTGCGGGATAATTTGTGACCAGCATTGGCAGCCTCAGGAAACAACTCACCCAGCTGCAATCAAGGCAGACGGAGATCACAACTACAATTGGCACTCTGCCAGTGGACTTGCACGGCAAAGACTTATAAGGCGGAACGCGGTCAGGACGCTCACCGACGAGTAACACTCCGACAAAGAGGCCACGAGCCATCGTGTGCTCGTTAGGACGAAGGCAGTGGAGGTCGTCTTGTGGGAGCTGGAGCTGCAAGTTGGTGTAACCGGAGCTTCACAGGCCGCCGCGGAGGTGACAGAGCAAATGGCTCTGCGCTGTGGCTGCCGCCGATGGCTGGCGGCCTGTGACCGCGACGGCGGCGGAAGCGGCGGCGGCGGCGACGGCGGGGGCGGCGGCGACGGCGGCGGCTGGGGAGAGAAGCTGGTGCTGTACTTCAGTGAGAAAGCTGGTAGATCCTGGTGGGGGGTAATGGGCTCCCTTTCGGTTAGCCTGCCTGATGGCTATCACTTAGCGTGGGACCCCGGGGCGGCCGCCGGGCAGTTACAAGTTTCTCGTCAGGGGAGAGAGCCTGACAGAAATCACTTAGGGGGTAGCGGGCGGCGGCCCGACGTGACGGGGAATCGGGAGGGTTTAAGGAGGTTTGGGAGGCCCCAACCGCCGGTGGCCGCCCAGGAGAAATGGCTCGCCCATTGAAGCCAGAGGAAGCGCTAAGAAACCAAAGCACACAAAGAAAGAAAGCAGCTACAAATTACTCAGGTCTCCCAGGTGGAGGGAAAGGGGGAGGCCGCCTTGAAAGAAGAAAGTGCTCGCCCATTGAGAATAGGGGCTGGAACAACCAGCCCGAAAAAGAATGAACAGAGTACGAGAAGGGGGCCAGGGGAAGCGCTAAGTAACAGAAACAAAGCTGCTACGAGACACTCAGTAACCCCTGCTAAGCAGCCGCAGATCAGAGATGCTGGGCTCCTGGAAGTGGGTCCCCTGGCCAGAGCCAGAGGCAGCAGCGAGGGCTCTGCCGGCACTTGAAAACGGTAAAAGCCAACCCCCGTGTAGAGAGGGTACCACGTCAAGGGCGCCCAGCGCAGCCAATGAGAGGCCCCCATTGCGCTCAGCCCACCAATGAGCGCGCGTCTCCCGGGCGCCACGTAACTGGCCGCGCTCCATTGGTTCAGCGACGGTCGGCGACTCAATGGCGCGTCCGGAGTGGCTCGCGAGGGCCTTGGCGACGCGGCCGGCCTACTTGCGACCAGGGTGCGACATCGCCTGGCGCGGGGGGGGTTGGTGGGCGTCGGGGCGGGGGGGGGGGGCGGCGACCCGGGGCGCTCGACGGTGACGCTTACGGGCTGACGAGCGTCAGGCGGTAGAAGTTTCGTCAGGAGACGGAGTTCGGGTAATTCCGTGCCCCGCGTGCACGCCGCTAGCGCCGCCGACGCCGCCGCGCCGCCGTCGCCGCTGCCAGCGCCAGCGTCGCCGCCGTCCTCTGAAGGCGTGAACGGCCTTCCCGGAAGCGTCTCAGACCGTCGTAGAGCGGCCAGCATTGGCTCCCGCTGCCGCCCCTGCAACTGCGCAGACTGCGCCTTGCCAGGTGTTCCGCTCACTGCCTGCAGCTGAGTGCCAACGGTATCGCGACGACATGAGGTGGCGGGTGGCGCTCTTCGGGGCGCTGGTCATTCTAACCGTCTTCCTCAGCCTCTCAGGTGCCTCTCCTGCCCTCATGCTTGAGTATGACTTGTAATCCTGTGCCGCTCATTGTTGGCCTGTGAGGAGCTGGTAGTAAATGGCCTGTCGGATTTCCACAATGGCGTGAAGGTCAGAGCACTGCGGTCGCGCGTCACGTTTTGTCGTACCACCGCGCAATGTGCCTCGCGAAATAGCTAACGAGGCTTGTATTAAGCTAGTATCACATCATGGTTGGTCAACCAGTCAAGCTGTGGTCTCTCAACCTTCCTCCTTAAATAAGAGATGGAAGAATGATCGACTACGTATGCTTCATCCTCTTTTGGTTTTGGTTTTCGGGAGTAGCTGGTGCGCCATTGTAAGCTCTGGTCTAGGTCTTGGGATAGCCATTTAGCTGTGATCTTATGACCTGCAGCTGCGGTTTTTCACCAAGGTGATCAGCCCAATGGTGACATACATGCCTCAATTGAGCTGAGACCTGACTATTGAGTATTGAGTGCCTTGACAGCACCTCATGTAGCTAGAGCAGAGGAAGCAACTTCACCACCTGGAGAAGTTGATCCACCGAAGGTGGACAGAGACCTGGGCTCCATACCCCCCGCCTCCACAACAGACACAGACACTCAGCAGAGGTAGACATAGCAACACCTGCCACCCGGTCTGCTTCAGAAGTTGCAGCTGCGCTGACTATTCGTTGATGAATTGCTACTGACCTCAGTCGGCTGCATGGGCTTCTGTGTTTGTTGACTTCCATGGCCTGTGGTCTTCACAGGGAAAGGGAGTCTATGAGCAAAACCAGGAAGCTAGGAGAGAAGCATGAGTTCCAGGCAGAGGTCAGCAGATTGATGGACATCATCATCAACTCGCTTTACAGTAACAAGGACATATTCCTCCGGGAGCTCATCTCAAATGCCTCTGATGTACGTAACCTGATTTCCTGGATAACTTGACAAGCAATTTCAGTGCTGGCCAGCTGCTGATTCTCAACATAAAGTTGCACAAACACAAGAGAGCAGTTTGATGTAAATTGCAACAACAATCTGATTGTAAGCCTGAGGAGCTTAGAGGAGAGCTGAGTGAATGCTAGTAGGGAGTAGTTAGTGGTCAAAAGTACTGCTTGTCATAAAGAAGGATTTGACCAGGAGGAAAGCAGCACATGTCTGAAAGGGTAAATGTTGTACGCTGTAGGCTTGATGTGCCTCTCCAGTGGCACTTCTGGAGTCTCCATACCAGTGTCTCGCGCATTATTGATTATCATTGTACACAGCCTGTCATACTGTGACTGTGAAGGACTTAGCTAGGCTAGGCACTTGGCGGAGAGAGGTTGGTGAGGGGTCTTCAGGTCCTGCCAAAGGCTCAACCTGACTTAATGTTCTTCCTTCTTCCACAGGCTCTTGACAAGATCCGCTTCCTCTCACTCACTGACAAGTCAGTCCTTGGGGAAGGTGAAGACACACAGCTGGAAATCAAGGTAACTGCGTGGTCTGCTAGTCTCAGAACCATTCTAGGCAAACTACAAACATTTGAGTAGCACACTTAGGATATTGCCAGCATCTAAAGCACCACTTCCTTGACGAGGTCATGTATTGACCAGAGAGTAACTCATCACCATTAAGTGTGCAATAAGTTGCTCCCACTGATTCACTAGCAATCTTTATAACCTTGGCATACCAGATCAAACTGGACGAGAAGAACAAGATACTGTCTATCAGGGACAGAGGTATTGGTATGACCAAGGAGGACTTGATCAAGAATCTTGGAACCATCGCAAAGTCTGGAACATCCGGTAAAGCTACAGATTGTTGAAGTCTGTACTATGTGCATCCAGGCTAGTCATCTCCAGGCTAGTCATGTGGTTGAGTACCTACAAATCCCTGTGAGATTGCCGCAGCAGCCAGGCTTTAGCTGTAATAGCTGATGTAGTCGATGCTGTTGTCTATCTTCAATATGCAGCCTTTTTGGAGCAAATGCAGAAGGGTGGCGACCTCAATCTTATTGGTCAATTTGGTGTTGGATTCTATTCGGTCTACCTTGTTGCTGACTTTGTGGAAGTTCACAGCAAACACAACGATGACACTCAGTAGAGTACCTTGCCCTTGCCCATCAAAAAACGCTTATAAGTGTAACGAGCTGGAGCATGCAGATTGGTGTTCCCTGGCTCTTGTGTCATCCTCCTCTTTCAGTCCTCAGGTTTCGTGATCAAGTAATAGTGGAGCTACCACTGTGACCCTTGCTCAGGTGGATCTGGGCATCAAAGGCTGATGGCAGCTATGAGATCTACGAGGATGACGAAAGCGAGCCGCTTGGACGCGGTACTGAAATCAAGATCCATCTCAAGGACGAGGCAAGCGAGTACGCTTCTGAGGACAAGCTCAAGGTCAGCCACAGATAGACTTTGGGTGATCGTATGCTCTTTGACTAGCAAGGACGTGCTCATGCCTCATACACCACTCAGTGGTCTTCTAAGCTTTTCCCAAAGGCTGCTGACATTTGTTTCAATCATCTACTGCAGGAACTGGTGAAGAAGTATTCACAGTTCATCAACTTCCCAATCAGCCTTTGGGCTTCCAAGGAGGTTGAGTATGAGGTGCCTGATGACTCTGCCGACGAAGATGAAGCCGAGGAGGTTGAGGAAGGAGATGCTGACAAGAAGGGTGAGCATCCTCTCTCTCAAATTTGACCCTTGTACATTGCACCTCTACCAAAGCAGGTGTCTACTGCTCAGCCCTATGCAGAGCCACAGACTAAGCCTGCATGCTACATGCACAATCTTTAGTCTGTCATGGCTTTTGTCTGAAATCACTCACATACTCTTGTCTTCGGCAGAGGATGAAGTAGAAGAGACAGAGGAAACAGAGGATGAGGATGAGGACGATGAAAAGAGTGAGTACTCAGACTTGCTTAGACAATCTGCTTTGAGGCTTTCCTTGTAAACACATGTCTGTCACTTTAAGTGATTCCCTCTATATTATCAAAATTGCCTGCAGCCAGACACTGCCAAAGTAAGCACAAGCAGATATCTCAAGAAGTGGTCAAAGTGCTCCACACAGGATACTCATTGGTAGCATCAAGCAAGTCTTGACTCCACTTCATAAGCTGAAGGCATACTCTGTCCTCTGCCTTGCTTGATCTGATTGACATACTTGAGAAGAAAATCTTACTCTGTGACCTTTGCAGAGCCCAAGACAAAGACAGAGAAGAAGACGGAGTACAGCTGGGAAGTTCTGAACGATGTCAAGGCTATCTGGCTTCGAAATCCGAAGGATGTCAGTGATGAGGAGTATACTAAGTTCTATCAATCCATCAGCAAAGACATTACCGGCAAGGAGCCCCTCTCATGGTCGCACTTCAACGCAGAGGGAGATGTGGAGTTCAAAGCGGTTCTGTTCATCCCTCCGGAGGCTCCAAGTGACTTGTGGGAGAACTATTACAGCTCTGCTGCAGCTCTGAAGCTCTATGTTAGAAGAGTTTTCATCTCAGAAGATTTTGATGAGCTTATGCCAAGATATCTAAATTTCTTGAAGGTAATTCTATGTACCTGCAACCTGGGCAGACCTGAAAGGCACCAGCTCCTTATTAGTAGTGTATACTATCCATTCAACAACTTGTGGACTGACATACAACAGAATATGAGATAAAAATACTGTTCTGATGGTGCTGGATCCCTTCGGACATGCGACTGTACCGCATTGCATTTACCGTGTGTACTTGCCATAGATGCCGCCTGCAACGTCAATACACGCGATATCAGATAATGGGCTCATGTGATTCATGGAGTCCTCAAACTCATGTTCATGGTGTGCAGGGTATTGTTGATTCGGACACTCTGCCTCTGAATGTATCCCGAGAGATGCTTCAACAGCATGGCAGTCTGAAGACCATAAAGAAGAAGCTTGTCCGCAAGGCCCTGGATATGATCCGCCGCCTTGCTGAGGAGGACGAGGAAGACTCTTCCAAGAAGAGTTCTGATGGTATGTGTGCATATGAGGTCTGTTAGGTATTTGTTGTAAGTGGTTCATGTGCCAGCACTGTGCCAATGCAGGGTCCTCAGTCTCTAAGAATGTCTTTACTGACACGGAGGTTGTGGACCACTTCTGCAGGGGATGACGAGACTAAAGTGGAGACTAAAAGCGGCAAAGGCAAGTACGGCACGTTCTGGAAGAATTTTGGGAAATCCATTAAGCTGGGCATCATTGAGGACAGTTCAAATCGCATCCGCCTCGCCAAACTTCTCAGATTCTCAACGTGCGTGATGAGCCTGCCTTTCCAGTGTTACTGTGTTGAGCTGCCATGTCTCACCTCAGGAGGCCCTTGGTGTGGAAGTCAAGTCATTCTCAACCTTGCCTGCTTAACAGCATCTTGTCCAGGAATATTGAAAGATTTCTTTCTGCTTATCTAGAATTGTGGACGTGATTACTACCCCCCTTTCCTGACTCGAGTCAGCAACTTGATGCAGATCCAAGTCAGGGGAGAAGCTGGCTTCTCTGGATGACTATGTGTCCAGGATGAAGGATGGCCAAAAGCACATCTATTACCTCATTGGTCAAAACAAGGCACAGCTTGAGAAGTCTCCATTCTTGGAAAAACTCCTCAAGAAGGGCTTTGAGGTCAGGCATAAGCTTTTCCTGAATACATGTTTGTGATTTTCGTGTTGTGTATCAAAGTCACAAGCGCCTGGCAGGAATGCTTAGATAGGGAACTGAAGACTTATCAAGCTTGGAGCTGAGCAGGTCATATACTTCACAGACCCAGTCGATGAGTATCTGATGCAAAACTTGACCGAGTATGACGACATCAAATTCCAAAATGCAAGCAAGGACGACCTTAAGATTGGCGGGAAGAAGGACAAGGCCAAGGAGAAGGAGCTCAAGGAGAGCTTTAAGCCCTTGGTGGGCTGGTGGAAGGACAGTGTGTCCAAGCTCTTCCCTGACCTTGAGAACGTCAAGGTGTGAAAGCTGCCACCTATTGCATAAGTGCCTCTTCAGTCCAGCTCAATTGATGGAGACATATTTAGAGTCAAATTTTCACATGTGCAGGTCATCACTCTACAAAGATGACTTGCATATATTGCTTCCAGTAGATTATACTCAAGAGATAAGGTTCCACTTTTTCTTGCTTGAGCAGGTGAGCAACCGTTTGGCAGAGACACCCTGCATTGTTGTCACTTCCAAGTATGGGTGGTCAGCCAACATGGAAAGGATCATGGCAGCTCAGGCGCTGGCTGACAATGAGAAGCAGAGCTACATGAAGAGCAAGAAGACGCTTGAGATCAATCCGCGCCACCCAATCATCAAGGAGCTGAAGGTCCTGGCGGAGAACAATGAGAATGTGCGTTGCTTCACCCCTTCTTACAAATTGCTGTCTTTGAGTTTTCCTCTGCAGTCCTGCTTGTCTGCCAGTTGGGGAGCATCTCTTCATCTGAGTAAACCCTTAAGAGCAGCATGATGTGTCCCTTTGTATCTGCAACAAGCTCATGCTAGATTCAAGGTTCTGTTCCTCCCATGCTGCCACCACAAGAGCAGCTTCAAAGCTTTTGAAAACTGCAATTTTGAATTTGGATATTACGCCTTCTGCAACAGCGGCTGAAAGAATGTTTCCTGATGTATCATCGTCTCTGCAGGACCCCACGGCCTTGGAAGCGGCCAGGCTGCTGTATGAGACGGCGCTGCTTGAGAGCGGCTTTGTGTTGGACAACCCCAAGCCCTTCGCCTCAAGAGTTTACTCCACATTGAGATCAACGCTCCATATTGACCCCACGGCTGAGGTGGAGCAGGAGGAGGAGTTACCAGACGAAGATGATGACAATGAGGTGAACTTCAGCAGGTTTCCATCTAGCATAGCGCACATCAACACATTAAACAAAATCCCTCCACGACCTTCCCAAGTGCCACCAGCATGTCATTGGCTAGAACCCTCTCCTAATCCCCACTCTATGTCTTTGAGATTACTGCCCTGCCAGGCGGATCTGACTCTGCTGTCGGGCTGTATTGCTCTGTAGGCGAAGATGGCCAAGGCTGGCAGCAACGAGGAGGACATTGACCCCGAGGATGTGCTGGACGAGGACGAGATGCCACGTCTGGAGGAGGGTGTTCACGAGGTCAAGATCTTGTCGGACGAAGAGATGAAGGACCCCAAGAACGTTGCCAAGGACAAGGCGTCCATGGAGGTGCTCAAGCAGGCAGCAGCCAAGTACGGCGTCGCCGAGCAGTTGGAGAATTTGCAGGCATCAGAGGACGCCAATGCTGACATCCCCAACGAGGCCACGGGCAGTGGCACAGCCACGCCGCCTCCGCCGGTGGCCGAGGGCGGTAGTGAAGCTGCTGCAGCAGCACCTACTGAGGCAGGCGTCAAGGACGAGCTCTGACGGGGAAGCAGAGCTCCGGAGAGGCACATCAGCAGCCGGCTGTTGCTGAGAGCAGATATTGCTGCTCACTTAGGGCCACATTTTAGCGTGCTGAGCCGTGGCTTGCAGGCGGCTCTGGCTGGCTTAAGCAGAGGGCTTAAGCCCGCCAGCCTCGCACTTTGTGCAGCTGTGCAGCTGTAACGCCACCAATGTACGCCACATTTTAACACAGCAAGAGAAGCCCCAATGCTTGCCGCAGTCGGTCACTGAAGAATCATTATCGCAGGTCTTTTCTCCTCTTGCCACCACTGTCGTGCCTCCTTGCCACAGTTGTGACGTGCTCCTCCACTTGAGTTGCATAGCCCAGCCTTCGCTGACCCGGTGGTTGCCGCCAGCTTGGACAGCAGGGAGCAGAGCCCAGCATGGACCACTGGATGCAGGCTCCCGCCCAGACGCGCAGGCAATGAGATCCAGTGGACAAGGCTTAGACGGCCCCGATAGCGGTATGAGGGGCTGCTTGCAGATAGCCAAGTGTGCCGAGCGCGTCAGCATCGGCTGAGTCTAAACAGCCAGGACGCGTCACCGCACGCGGCTAGGTCCCTGTCCGGGGTGGCGACTGCCGCCACGCTTATAGCTGCACAGCTGCACAGGAAGTGCGGTTGCTGCTTGCGTCAACGCCGTGGTGGCTAGAGGCGGGTGTCCTCCCCTGGGAGAGGCGGCGGCTTCCAGAGGCCGCCGGGCCGCTTGGCAGTGGTCATGCCCGCGTCACCGCCGCCGCGCCTGCAGGCCACCAGGGCAGCCGGCTTGTCGCCGTCAACTTTGCCCAGCAGCCGAGTGTCGGCCGGCAAGCGTCGGTGCTACGGACATCAATGTGCAGCGCTGGTAGCGAGCCGCTATCGAGTGGGGCCCATGACCGCCTCTGCTACTGATACAGCAAGCCAGCTGCGTGCCGGTGCGCTCACGCTGCTGGGTTGTAGGGCCCCGGCGGCGGCACCCCCGGCGTTGGCACTGGCCCCGGCGGATAGTATAGCGCACCAGCAGCCTCCATGAGGTATGGCGCACCATAACCCGCCGCCTGCATCGGAGACGCGCCGCCAGTGATGACCGGCACCCTGCATGGACCGACATTGCCGCCGCAGGGGCTTTGCTGGCCTGTCAGAACGGGACCCCTAGACGGGCTAGATGGCCAGCCGCTGGCATTGACGATGGCCACGACGGCCGAAGGCGTGACGAGCGAGGACCAAAAACTTCAGGACGGAGCTTCAGACTAGTTTCCAAATCTGCCTCTGTAGCAGCCGCTGCTGCAGGCCGTCGACGAGGCTCCCTCGCAGGCAGCAGGCGGCTTCGGCACAGACGAAGCAGGCGAAAGCAGGCAAGGAGAGGGAGGGCCGCTCACCACGTGACCTCGCCGCCACCGTAGCCGTACTGCTGGTGGCTGCCGTACGGAGGCGGCGGGGGGACTCCCATGCCCACTGGGAACTGCATTGCCACTGGCCCTGCTGCCGCCCTCGCCGCCATCGCAGTGATACAAACGACTCAGCAAAGGTGGACATTGCTGAGAGCGAAAGCAAGCAACGGCGGCGGCGGCGGCGGTGGCAATGGAGGCGGCGGCGGAGCGTGAAATCGTTACCTGGCCCGACGCCGGCCTGCTGCGGCGTGAAGTCTGGCGCGCCCACGCGCATGCTGCTGCTGCCACTGGTACCGCCGGGGGCGGCGGCGGCAGCGAGGCCGGTGGCGACCCTCGCCTGGCCGTAGAGGTACTGGCCGCCGCTCACGTAACCGGCTCCGCCATAGCCGCCTCCGCCGCCGCCATCGGCGCGGGCGGCCTCGGCAGCAGCTGGTCTCAGCAACAACGGCTGCGGCTGCGCTGCCATGGCCGGCATCTGCATTCGCATCTGTGGCGGCTGCTTGCCGGCGGGGGCTGTCGCCATCGGCGCCGCGGCGGCGGCGGCGGCGGCGGATGACGGGCGCTGCTGCTGGAGGGCAGG
>WELB01000111.1:82079-100375 GCA_009602725.1 Spirogloea muscicola
GGCGGCGGCGGCGACGGCGGGGCCGCGCCGGCTGCCATGGTCGCGCCAACGCGCGGCTTTGAGCCCGTCGATCGGCGGCCCGGATCTGCACCGGACCCTGAGGAGCCAGGTGGCGGCGCCTGGAAGCTCCGTTTGCTAGCTGCTCAACTGCGCCTATTGTCCATCTCTGGAACCATTGGAGTGCATCCAGCCTGCTGCGACCACGAGAAGGCGCCCGACGGCCGCGACCCTAAACCCGAACCCTAAACCCTCAACCTTGAACCCAAAACCCGTTGATTGGCGCCGCGGGAGGAACCGAGCGTGTCTTTGTAAAGCGGGGCTGGACCTGATGGCAGTTGGGCCCTTCATGGCGACGCGCTCTGTTGCAGGCACTGCCATTGACACGCGCCTCCGGGTTGTGTCGTGGAATATCCTAGCACAGGTCCGTACCTCGCTCCCGGATCCCCACTAGACTCCTCCCAGAAGCAGCTAATGTTGTGCCCGGCTTAAGGGCTTAGGATTTAGGGTTTAGTCTTAGGGTTTTGGTGAGTAGGGACTTTGTGGGTGTGGTATAGGCAATTGAGCTTCGAGCTTGGCAGCAGCTTGCTGCCGGGCCGCATCCGTGTGAGAGAATCAAGGCTTGTATGAATTATGGACACAGCAAGTGGGCTCGCGGTGGCGACGATGAGGGCTACAGAAGTGCTCGCGAGCAACCCTTAAACCTCTGCAGCAAGCCTTTGATACTGCTCCGCCGCATGCTTGGCCAGGCGTATGTCAAGAAAACCAACTTCCCGCACTCTCCGCCCCCCTGCCTCAAGTCAGAGCTCGCCCTTACTCTGCTGCTGCACTGAAAATGGTCGCTGATCTTGCTGAAGTGCTGATGAGTGTAGCCGTGACGCACCAGAGTTTGAGACGTATTAATGCCCCCAACATTTTCTCGCGCTTGCAGATGGAAGCACCGCTCCGGCGCCGTTACCCGTAAGCTGCTCTCGTTGGACGCAGACTTCCTCTGTCTCCAGGTGAGAGTATTATGTACAGTCAATGACTTGTCAATGGTCAGCAATGACTGGTAGGAGTATCACTAAGGTGTAGGCCCAGGGTCTGCTATCCTGGTCAGTATCGCTCTGGGTGTCTCAGTTTCTATGCAGCTTCTCATACACCTATTGCGGGGAACTTTCTGGAGCTTTTGGTCTCAATGTCACCCTCACAAGTATTCACAACCCTTTGTGTAGATTAGCAAACACACAGCTGCTCGACCACAAGCTTGGAAAAATTGACCTGTCCCCATCCTCTCAGGAGCTGGACGAGTTCAAGTCTTTCTACGAGCCCGTCCTCCTAGAGGCTGGGTATGAGTGCCTGTATCTCCAGCGCCCGTCGCCGAAGCGAGACGGCTGTGGAATCATCTGGAAGCACAAGAGGTCAGAAATGAGTTGTGGTCTATTGTAACATATGGAAGCACACCCCTGCAAGCTTGCATGTAATTGACTGTAAATTGACTGCAGGTTCGCTGCTGTTGTTGCACGCCTCAGGTTCCTCATGGTTGCGCAACGTCCTGTGCGATACAATGACCTCGTGCCGGCAGGCGCAAGCGTGGACCAAGCCAGGGGGCCTAGAGCGGGTGGCGTGAAGAGGACAGCCTATGATGTTGAAGATGAAGACGCCGTTGAAGTCGCAGAGTCCAGGCCGAAGAAGTCAGGCACAAGTAGTGCCTCGGTCTCGGACGGGGGTTCGGCCAAGGAGGACTTGGATGATCCAAAGGTGCGTTTGAAGCGGGACTGTGTTGGCCTCATGGCCGCATTTCAGGCAGTGGACTCGCCTCAAGCTCCCGTCTTCATCGTCGCTACAACACACATTTACTGGTCTGGACTTGGATTGCCTTACCCTACAAAGTGAATGTCAAGGCAGCACTGGTGCAGTGCTATCACGCCAGTCCTGGCTGTTGACTTGAATGCTTACTCGATCTGGGGGAAATAGTTGCTAGGAAACATCTGTCTTGGCATCTTTTGGCTGCTAAATCAAGTCTGCAGTAGTCAGGGTAACATTTCCAATAAGCCAAGGCAAGCAAGGACTGTCTTGGTAGACAAGCGCCACCGACTTTGTCTAGGCTCTGAATCTAGGCGCTGAACCACAGCTGCTCTGTGTCCTCAAGGGACCCTGCGCTAGCGGACGTCAAGCTCGCGCAAGTCAGGCACATGCGGTCATGCCTAGCATCCTTCAGTGAGAGCCTGCGAGGGGACGGCGGAGTCCGTCCGGCGGCCATCTTGACAGGAGACTTCAACTCTCGACCTGGCGAGCCGGTGCGCATTGGACTTAATTGCTGGCTCTTGTCCAGGAGGCGTAGACGAGAGCAGCTTGCAATGGCAAAGCTGCGTGCTGACAACAAGCTCTCTGTGGCAGGCGTACGAGCACCTTGTGGCCACTGAGGCAGCAGCTGCTCAAGCCGACAGAGCGAACGATGAGGTCGCAGGAGGCCCGGGCACCCAAGTAAGCGGCTTGGCTATGCAGCTGGTCAGCTCCTACAAAGTGGGTGTGGAGTCAGAGCCGTACACCATCTTCACACCGCCGTTCACGTTTGCGATCGACTTTGTCTTCTTCACGCCTTCCCCCCACTTGGAGCTCGTCAGCCGGCTGGCGTTGCCCAGCAAGGATGATGAGGATGTTGTAGGCGGCCTGCCGAACATGGAGCACCCAAGCGACCACGTGCCAATTGGGGCTGAATTTAATGTAAAAGCTGTCAGTTTGTGAGCAGACTCTGTGCATCTCCTGCATCGACTACAATAATCACGGGCTCTTTCATCAGCAGTTTGGGCGGCTTGTCATGCGAATGGGACAACGCAGGACCCTTGAGATAGGCGCAGCACAAGGCCTTGCGATTTTCTCAGATTACTCAAGGCGTGGTTCTTGCTTTCTCATCACGAGGGGTCTTCATGTCTTCCAGGAGCCTTGCTTGCATGACTTTGTAATGCAAGAAATCAAGCCTCTATTTTAGTGCGGCTAGACTCAGTAAGCATCCGCCAATGATGTTGACTCTGTTCTCAACTGCCAAATGTGATACCCTTGAGCACATTCCCAAGTGGTTGGAAATCACAACTCTGCGCGAAAGGTCCACTATCATATTGAAGTCTAGCCCGGGGCCACTTGGTCAGCCTGAGATGGAATGGCGCTCCCAATTGTTGGTTGCATTTGGGAGTCAAGGAGTTTAGGCCACGTCGACTTCTTGCCTGCCCATGCTGACCACGAGAAGTAGTAGCTCCTTCCAGTCCTGTTCACTAGGTGATGATTTCCTGGGATGATGAGTTCCTGGGAGCTTACATCCACATCAGTCTGTGACGTGTGCTATATGCATACCTGTCTCATAGGAAGATTGCTTTCGCAGACCTCAATTGTGTCTTCACAAATCAAGTGGCTGTGATGGGAGCCGGTAGATATGCACATGTGAAGGTGAGGGTGCAGGTGAAGGCGAGAAGTACCCCTATGGCGTGGGCGGTGGCTCAGAGAGGTCAGCCTAGAAACATTGACAGAATTGGACGGGCAGAAGGCACCAGCAAAGCTTATACCATCACAGACTACGGAATTCGCTAAATGCGAGAGGTCCATAAGTGACTGGTGTTTGTGCCTTGGTTACTGCCTCCGGAGCTCGCCAGAGCGACGCTTTTCTGCTCTGAAGTTTTCTCCGATCTGCACTTCTTGAATGAAGGTTATTGAGCGTCCACTCACAGAAGTAACGGGGAGAGTGGTTTCATTACTTTTGCGCATACCGGCCCTTTCAGGATTTGTGAGTATTTTTATTGGCTGGCTTCTCACAGCCATTGCCTTACGTTGGAATAGCTATTTAACTACTTTTTCGTTCCGGCAGAGCCCTCGCTGCTGCCTCTGGCTCTGGCCAGGGGACCCACTTCCAGGAGCCTAGCATCTCTGATCTGCGGCTGCTAAGCAGGGGTTACTGAGTGATTCGCAGCTGCTTGTTGTGCTTGTCTTTCTTAGCGCTTCCCCTGGGCCCCTTCTCGTACTCTGTTCATTCTTTTTTGGGCTGGCTTTTCCAGCCCCTATCCTCAATGGGCGAACACTTTCTTCACATCTAACTTCCATAACGACGGTTAGACCCATGACTATCACATGAAAGGCTTAGAAAGCTGACGGGACGTCGTGCCGACAGTGACGACCGACAGTCAAAAAACGTTGCGTCGGCCTGGGGCATGGGAGCCACCACAGTCGTGGATTGCGCCGATCCGACGGCAGGCTTCCGAGAGGCCCCGCGGGGCTTCTAGAAGGCTGGCGGGGCGTCGCCGGGCGACGCGCCCGCGCCGTCGGATGCGCCGCACGCGTCGCACGAGGTCGCACCCCCCGCCTCCCTCCCCGCGCGCAATCCGTTGCCTAATTCTGCACGCCTTGGATGCCGGACCACCACCCCGACTGCCTTTGATATACCGGGGGGGCTCATTTTGCTGGGGATCAGAGTTTCCGAAACACCCCCCCCCTCTCCTGGGCGCCGCCTCCCCCCTCCTCTTCCGCCCGCCTCCCGGCTCCCTCCCTCCACTTCCTCCCAGACAGAAACCACCGCACCCGCCGCCGCCGCCGCCGCCGCCGCCGCCNCGCCCCCGGCGCCACGCTCCTCGCGCGGCCCCGGCTGGCGGCGCCGGAGTGCAGCTCCTCGCCCGCCGCTAAGGTGAGCCGCCGGCAGACGAGCCGCGACCCAGCCCCGTTTGGCCCAGCCTTCCCCGACCTGCCGTGTGCCTCTCCGCACTTGTCGGCGTTCCGATCGAGCTTCCGTGCTCTCGCTCCTTGAAGCCTTGTAGCGACGACGAGTCGTCGCGTGTTGGCCTACATTGAAGCGCTGCCAGCGCCAGAGTCGCAAATGCCGTGTGCTGCGAGAAGGCTTAGCTCCGGTGCCGCTGCGGGGCGGGGCTTGCTTAGTGATACACCAGCCACCATCGCCTTGCGAAGCGTCTGGCAATTCTGCGAGGCAGACGAGGTCGCCTGTTGAGATTCAGGAGCCCCGGCAGCCTTTGCGAGTTACGAGGGGTTAAGGTTTATGGTCACTAGATGTCGTACTTTGGCTACATAGCTGCCTCCAGACGAAGGACTAATAAGGAAGGCAATAACCAATCCGGTCATTTACCATTACTTTCAGCAGTTGTCTCAGGCACTTGGATGCGCTGACACTGCCAAGACACTCCCGCCAGATCAGCTCAGTGTATATTAAATTGATATCAAATAGCCCTGGTGTGGCTCGCCCTTGCACAGGCGCAGGCGCAGGCCGGCTCCAGGGTGGCTGGATCCCTACAGGGCAGGAATGAGGTCGCCGCTGTAGCCGCAGGGAGGCCCAGGAGGCGGCCCTCCGCCGTGCGGCGGAGCCTTGCGGCACGAGCAGCCGCCAAGGAGATCTTCTTCGACCAGGCGTCTCGCGCGGCCATGCAGGCTGGCATCGACAAGCTCGCGGACGCAGTTGGCGTCACCCTGGGCCCTCGAGGTCAGCAGGCTTTGTCTAGCATTGATCACATCACTTGCAGCTGGCACTTGTAGACACATTGCTTGCCCTTTGTGATATCATATCTGCAAGAGCACTCTGAGCTGTGTGTGAGTTTGAGGCATGGGTGCTGCAAGAGGTAGCCGTCAATCACAGCAAAGTGGCAGAGAGCTGATTCGAGCCCTTGCAATGCAGGCCGCAATGTGGTACTTGAAGACTTTGGCAATCCCAAGGTCATCAACGACGGCGTGACCATTGCCCGCGCCATCGAGCTGCCCGATGCCATGGAGAATGCCGGAGCTGCTCTCATCCGCGAGGTTTGTACCTATCTGTGGCACTGATGAGCTGCTGAAGGGCACAAGCTTGTTCATCATCGTTTGACTTGTTCTACTTCAGGTCTTACTTGATCCGGGCTTCGCTGTTGCTGTGCAACTCATGAGGCACGGAGCTGAATGCATGTGCAGGTGGCGAGCAAGACCAACGACTCTGCTGGCGACGGGACGACTACTGCCAGCATCCTCGCCCGAGAGATGATTAAGCTTGGGCTTATGAATGTGACTGCAGGCGCCAACCCCGTGGCCATCAAGAAGGGCATTGACAAGACCGTGGTAGCCATTATTGAATTGCTGAAGGAGAAGGCTCGGTCGGTCAAGGGTCGCGACGACATCAAGGGTATGGCTGTTAATTTTGTGGTGCTCAGATTGCTCTCAACTCTAATCACTGAATACAGCGTGTGCTCTTGAAGTCGCAGTGACTGTTGATACTCTCTAAAATCGCTCTTTACGCTGCAGCTGTGGCAACTATTTCGGCTGGGAATGACGACTATGTGGGGACCATGATTGCTGATGCCATTGACAAGGTTGGCTCTGACGGTGTCCTATCCATTGAGTCGTCGTCATCGTTTGAGACGTCCGTGGAGGTGGAGGAAGGCATGGAGGTATGGTTTTACCGCCTGCATCACTCACCCCTCTCTTTGCTCTTGCTTGTCCACCCTTATTTATAATTATGTCTTCGTCAGCTCCACAAATATACATCGGGCGCTAGTCCTGAAAGGATTTGTTGGCTGCCAAAATCTGCTGAAATCTTTGAGAATGCTTCAGTAATCAAGAGGGTTTTATTGATTGCCAATACATAGAATGCTAGACAGCAATTTGTTAAGAACCACATTGTCAGCATAAGAGAACAGCCCCTTGCTGACAATAAGACACAATCAGACTTTGTACGTTGTTCAATGCAGCCAGTATTATGGTCCTGCAGCGTCCTCTACTTGATGCAGTTGTGGTACGAGCATGGTGTGCAGATTGAGAGAGGCTACATCTCGCCGCAATTCGTCACCAATCAAGAGAAGATGCTAGTGGAGCTTGAGAACGCGCGGGTGCTCGTGACAGACCAGAAGATAACGACTATCAAGGACATTATCCCGCTTCTGGAGAAGACATCCCAGCTTTCCGCACCGCTGCTGATCATTGCTGAGGATGTGTCTGGTGAGGCGCTTGCCACACTTGTCGTCAACAAGCTTCGCGGCGTCCTCAATGTTGCAGCCATTAAGGCCCCCGGCTTTGGCGAGCGCCGAAAAGCCCTCCTCCAGGACATTGCTATCATGACAGGTCAGATTGATGACCATACAGGCTTGCAATTCCATTCTGCTATGCATCGGCAAAGCAAAGCTAGCCACTGTGCTTAACATTGTCAAAAGAACCTATTATCTAGCCTGTTGTGAGCAGCTTCTTAGGCATAGTAATCCTCTTTACTTCATGCATCAGTGTGAGCACTCACATAGGCTGCATTTCGCTGGATTCTGTCTATTAGGTGCCGAGTTTGTGGCCAGCGATCTGGGCTTCAAGGTGGAGGAGGCTAGCATTGACCAGCTTGGCATTGCGCGCAAGATCACGATCAGCAACAATTCCACCACAATAATTGCTGATGCTGCTACAAAGGATGAGATACAGGCACGCATTGCCCAGATCAAAAGGGAGCTGGCTGAGACCGACTCCATTTACGACACAGAGAAGCTCTCAGAGCGTATTGCGAAGCTCTCTGGGGGGGTTGCTGTGATCAAGGTTAGCCCTCCTCATTCATGAATTATACACCATCACTGCTGTGAGCTTGCCTCGTGTTGTAAAGCGCGGCATCAAAGATGTTGTGTGAAGGGCGCACGCCATGTTGGAAGCCAGACGAAGATGTTGGTAAAAGTAGCAGCAGGATGCCCAACTGTGACCCATTACACCATGATCATCTCTTGTTTACAAGGGTCGCTTTATAAATGATTGAGCTAACAGGTAGGTGCTGCCACCGAGACTGAGCTTGAGGACAGAAAGCTCCGTATTGAGGACGCCAAGAATGCAACATTTGCGGCAATTGAGGAGGGCATTGTGCCCGGCGGGGGTGCAGCCATGTGCCACCTGTCAGCTGAGATTCCTAAGATCAAGGATACTATCACGGATGCGGAAGAGAAGATTGGTGCCGACATTGTGCAGAAGGTGATATGAGCATCATGCTTTGTCCTACGTTTTTTATTGTGATCCCGAGCTAATTTACTTTCAAAAAATAACTTTAAGAATCTAACTGTAAGAATTTTGCATTCCATCACATGTAAACCATCATTCAATGCGGAGAAGATAGTGCTTACTGAATCATCATTCCAGTAAGACAGGAGTACGATGCGACCTCGTTGTGCCTGCTCTGAGCTGTCCGCTCCTGCCAGTCCTATATGTCAATTGCTTTCGTAAACTCTGAGGCTACAGTTTGGGTAGGTACTAACTGTCCTTCGCTGCTGTCATGCAGGCTCTGCTGGCGCCGGCAGGGCTTATTGCGCACAACGCAGGTGTGGAGGGTGCGGTTGTGGTGGAACGGATTCTGGATCTGGACTGGGAGATGGGCTACAATGCCATGACTGACAAGTTTGAGGACCTGTTGGCAAGCGGTGAGTGCCTCCAGGAGCGCAACCCAGCAAGCTGACGCTTCACCAATGCCGATGGAAGCAAGTCTTGCTTCTACTTCCTATGCACTTGCAACGTTGTTGCTGCTACTTTTCAGAGCCATAAAAGCGTGTGCTAGGTGTTCGACATTGTGAGTTTGGGCCACAGTGATGGTACAGGGCCAAAGAATGTCAGGCAGCTGTTAGTCCTCTCTCTGAATCTAGAGGCCGTCTTTATGCCTGAGATTAACGAGTTTGCAATATGACCTGCTTGTCATGAACAGGCGTGATTGACCCTGCCAAGGTGACGCGGTGTGCCCTACAAAATGCGGCCTCAGTGGCCGGCATGGTGCTCAGCACCCAGGTATGACCCTCCGTGTGCTGCTGGCCTCCATTCTCCACACCTCTGATTTAGTCCGTTACCCTGTGAAGATAGTCAGTAACAGAATCGAGGTATACTGGTTTTGGATGATTGCTACCTGCGTGCAGACACTAGATGTTGGCTTTTATATTGCTCGCCTGGTTCTGATGTCCCCTCCCTGTTAATTGCAGGCCATCCTGGTTGAGAAAGTTGTGAAGTCCAGGTCCAAGGCACCGGCCATGCCTGGGGGCATGACCATCTAGAAGATAGGAGAGTATTAGCAAAATGAGGAGCTTGGCCCTACCCTTAGAGGACTCATGAGAATGGGTTGCACTTAGCTATCAAATCAAGGCAAGCAATTGGCTGGCATGTCTGAGTTGAGTTACAAATTACTATGTTACAGAGACTGGCAGTGCCAGCGAATCTTCACATCAAAGTAGACCAGTCAATCTCCGCACTTTATACTGCCAACTGCAGAACATTCCGAGTGCGGCGCTGACAATCTAACTCAAGCGGTCCCACAGGGCCAAGCCTCAGGACCACGTCTTTGCAGTGGGCCAATGCTTGTGCGCAGGTTTGCCAGACAGAAGCGGCTTGGGAGAAGCTTCCTGTGGCTGACCTGCTTGTCACACCTATATGGCGGCTACAATGGCACGCCAGTGTGTGTTACTATCTGCAATGCAATGTTATAACAAAGAGCAACGTAGTATGATGGGTTGCCTTCAGTAGGCGACTAACCCAAAAGCTTTGCCAAATGCAGAGCTCAGGTGTGCTTGCTCAACTTCCAGGCGGCTGCAAAGGTGAGGTAGGCCGGTAGCCAAGCTACGCCGGGTGACGCTATCACTGCCCACCAACCGTAGGCCTGTGCCAAGCCCTTCACTTGCTGCAGAGCATGCAAAGCAAGCAGTCCACTGGTCAGCATGGGGCCCTGCTGAATATGAACAGCTGGCACAGGTGCACTCTGGACTGGCCTGCAGCATTTCTCATGACAATGTGGCAGATTTTGTTGAATAAATATAGAATATATATGGGGAGCGTAACAAGATAGCAGTATGCAAGGCTGGACCTACGGACCTGTAGGATGAACGCCAGGATCACCAACGCAGAGAGGCAGAGAGCAACCCGCAGCAGTCGCAGAGTTACTCGACTCCTCTCCCTCCCGGGGGCCCTTAGCCGTGTCTTCGCAACATCCTCTAGCTTCAGTTCAGCAGAAGTGCTGTAAGAGGCGGCGGCAGCAGCGACAGCTGTGGCCCTCCGCCGCTGGCCGACATCCGCCACGAGGCCACCGTTTGACCCGGACCGCCGAATGACCTGCCCTGTCGTGGGGGAGTGGCTGTGACCGCCTTCCTGCTTGCGGCAGCTCTCCAGTGGCCTCTGCCATCGTCGGGCAAGGCTGCGCTCAGCAGCAAGCGCAACTAGCCAGTACGCTGATGGCAGAACCGCGCCATACAGCCACGGCACGGTCACAGTGAGGATGTCAGGAGTGAACAAGCCGTTGCGGCGGTTGCTGGGATCACTAAGTGAGATGCCCCAGATTGACAGGGTCCCCACCGGTTGGCCATTGCCGAGGAACCTGCCCCAAAACCATGGGAGCAACGCCAAGTATGCTGCATAAAGGAGCTGCCCCGCCACAACGGCATCGTCGGAGGCTGACTCGACGAGTGCCCATAGCAGCAGTGCTGCTGGCTGGAGTGGCAGCAATCGGTCGTCAAGCAACCACGACGTGAAGCGGTCATGGGCATCCGAGGATATCAGCAGCGCCAGCAGAACCCAGGGGAGGAGGGTGGTTGCGAGGAGGACGCCAAAGGCGCCGCGGCAAGCGAGCGGCCACGCCACCTCCCAGTCTGTGCCGACCATCACGCGCTCCACCCAAGTCTGCACCAACTGGCAGTTCTGCTTGGTGCTGCTGCCACCGCTGCCGCCGCATCCGGCCCAGCGCAGCGCCCGCGGTTCAGCCGCAAATGTTGCATTTCGTGAGTCCGTGGCCGTCACAACGAGGTACAGGATGGCCTCACTGTCAAGTTTCTGGGCCTCTTGGGCCGGCAGCACCATTGTGCCGACATACAAGGGCCCCTTTCCGTCGCCGCCGCTGTTACTTGATGTCAGCTCCTGGCTTGCCAGCGGCGCTGGAGCAGGCGCTGCTCCTGCATCAGCATGCACTGTGGCCATGACTCTTAGATGGCCATGCTTGGAGAAGACGAGCGCGCGCACGTTGACTTCGTTAGAGGCACGGCCGATTGTGACGCTGTGGAATCGGCAGTCGGGTGGCGATGTGACCAGAATGATGCCCCCTTGCTCCATTGCGTCAGTGCGCTTGAGGAGACCCACTGCGTCCGCTGGTTCGCTGCTCCGCCACCATTGTAGCACCCACCACGACCAGGCTGCGATGGACTGCCACTTGGCACTGCGTACTCGCTGGAGCAGCCGTATATCAACAAAGGATACAAGCCCATCATCAGCAGCCATTACGCGGATTGCGCGGCTGTCCTTCCAGTCGCCTGCAACCCACTCCCAGAAAGTCCCACCACGCCGCCGATGGAGCCGGAAGAGCTGTGTCCCAAATTTTGTGTGGAGGTGGCCTGACACAAAGCCTGCGATCTTGCCCCCTTCGGCCACAGTGTCAACCAGGCGCCGGCCGCACGGCGTGTTGGCTGTGAAGGCAAGCGGGTAGTGCGCAAAGACCAGCGTAGTCACGTTGCGATGCTCGCCTGGAGATGCGGCATTGCCAAACCTCTCTGTCTCTGCAGCTAGCTCCATCTGCAGGAGGTCAAGGTGGCGATCCTCTGGGTGGCCGAAAAAATTCACAGGCGGCCGTATGCCGATGCTGGGCGCACTGTCAAGGCCCACGAAGTGATGCAGCCTACCTGCGCCACTCTGGCACACACATGGCCGCCAGCAACAGCAGAACAATGTCAGCATGATTCAGTGAGCAGAATGATCCACCTGGATGCGAGAGTTGTTGAAAGAATACGTGGAAGCTTGGCTTCACTGCTGCTGTATCTAATGGATGCTGGCATGGAGCTGATCAACCGTCTAAAACGCACAGGTAGCCTTTTAAGCCTCGACTGAACTTCCATGGGCCCAAGTAAGGTGTTGAGAGACTCGCACTCGTACCTGCATGTGAAAGTTTTGCTTGAAGTGTGCAGATTGGCGCAAGTCTTGCAGCAAAGTACTTTTTCTGATAGCAGAATCCAGACCTCAGCTGTAATGGTCTTCTTTCAGGAATGAAGGTTGCACAGATATAGGTTTCTGATTGTGGCTCCTCCAGAAGTTGCTGTGGGCCGGTACCTCCATTGTGACGCTGTACACCTCGCTGCCGTTGTGCCAGCGTGCGGCGCAGCTGTGGCGGGCGAAGAAGTCACGAGGCCCCCGCCTCTTGGGCACCCCGTATGTGTCGTGGTTGCCGCGCAGGTCCAGCACAAGGTGCTCTGGCAGGCTGCAGGCCGCCGCCAGGCGTGCCACAGCGGTGCGGTAGCGCGACCACTCGCCCTCGTCCTGGCGCGGCGTGCCCATGCCCTTCCCACGCGCGTCTGCCACACCGCAGCTCGCAATGTGACATCAGTAAGGGTCCAGCTTGTACCTAGCCAAACTCTTTGCGATCAAGGCCAAGCTACAAGTTGGGTTGTGAGCTACGTGAGCCCTGATGGTGATGGCCAGCTTCTGCGGCGCTTGTTCAGGCCCGGCAACTGCGCCACACAGCAGCTCGTCAAGAGGGAGTACGACTTCACTAAGGGCTAAGCGTCTAGCTAGCCACATTCGCTACGTTGAAAGCCAAGCTACCAATTGGGTTGTGAGCTACGTGAGCCCTGATGGTGATGGCCAGCTACTGCGACGCTTGTTCAGGCCCGGCAACTGCGCCACACAGCAGCACGTCAAGGGGGAGTACGACTTCACTAAGGGCTCAGCGTCTAGCTAGCCACATTCGCTACGTTGAAAGCCAAGCTACCAATTGGGTTGTGAGCTACGTGAGCCCTGATGGTGATGGCCAGCTACTGCGACGCTTGTTCGGTATCTGGGGCTGAGGACGAGGTCCGGCGGCGGACCCGTGAGGTCGCCAGTGAGCAGGAGAAGCGACGGCCGGATGACCGCAAGCGCGGGGCCGAGGTGGGCCTCGAGGTCCGCAGCGCGAGCCACCGCCGCCGGCGACGCGCCGCCGACGTGAAGGTCCGAGACCTGGACCCACCACAGGAGGTCCTCGCCGGGGATCGCGCCCCCATCCGCCGCCGCCGCCGCGGACGCCGCCGCCGCCGCCATGGAGATGACTGCAGCGACGACGGCAGCGCTGCTTGCAGCCAAGTGGGCGCCGCCGCCATGACGCCACATTGAGGCGCCCAGCTCAGTCCTCCATCGCCTGGCCCGGCAGCGATGGGCCTCGGTAAGAGAGTGAGCTCGGGAGGAAGATGGAGGAGGGAGGGAGCGCGTCGGAGTTGGTGGTGGGCCGCATGCTGCGCTGATGCGGAGCTGGCAGAAGCGGCGGCCACCGGCGCCTCACTGCTGCCGCAGCCCGTAAGCGGTGGCAGCCGCCATGGCAGCCCGAGTGACAGAGTCTGTGCCTGTGGAGGCAGGGTCTGAACAAAGCTCACATCACAGCCCACCTTTTAAAAAGGTGGCTCTCCCCCCCTCCCTGGTGGTCCCTCGCCTGAACATTGTATCGGCTTGAATTGGCCTCCATGTCATTTCATGCGCCCCGCGCGCTTTCGCCCCCTCACAGCTTCACGTCAACCTTATGGTTGCCGCTGGCACGAGGGATTAGGTGTACGTCGCTTTGCGGAGCGAGCTGGCTGCTCCGTGTGACGACAGCTTCATGGCAGCAGTCCTCAACGAGAGCTCCAGAGGGCAAGGGTCGCAGGGAGGAATGAATAACCATGGCAGCTGGCCCGAGGTGACACAGTGCCTCGCATTCATCTCCGCGGGACGATTGGCATCCTGCAGGTCTCGTCTGTCGGATGTCATCTCTCATCATAAACTGCGACACAGAGTTGCCTCTCTAAGGGCGCCTGCAATCTAGCACAGAGCACGTCAGCTGATGGCAGCATTCTGCATCTGTAAGCACTCAGCATCCATTCTCCGGAAGGCCGCAGCTCACAGTAAGTAACAGTTGCAGTCACCGGCCCCTGGTGGAGGACGTCGCTGCGTTCTCAAAAAATGTGTAAGAAGCTGTGACCATTTTTTGGCTGCCACTGCGGTTTAATCCTGCGACTTCCTCATCTGCCAAGGTACTGGTAGCCTGTACAGTAAGTACGGAGAGTATTATACAAGTATGGCAACTCCTAGACTGCAAGCTCTCCACTGACACTTACAGCTCCGTGTGCACGTGCTCCTCCAAAGGTGGGCCCTCGAATTCAGCAAATGCTTGAATGATTGCCTTGTATATGCCAATGCCCTCCAGGAATACGTGCTCGTTGAGGAACTGCAGGACAAAACGACAGATATTTAGCTGGGCCAGGGAAGGTTGTCTATAAGCATCTGCGTTATAGGCCTTGGTGTAAGCTAACTAGTATGGCATACTCCAGTGCAGGACCTTATTGCGGCCACGCAGGAGCACAGGCGCTGCTAAAAATGGCAAGAGCGCAGTTGCGACCACAGCTTGTACGTGCCAATCATCTATGGCCGCAACAACATGGCGGCCTGCCCAGCACAGCACTGGCCAGCGCAACAGCTTTCCCAATGAGGCTGGCGTGAGCCGCTCAATCAGGGCACTTTATTTCCCCAATCTGAGACCGGCTCGTGGGGAGGAGAAGGGAGAACTTAGGAAGCTCCAGCACATGCGATACAAGTCACACAGGAGGGAGGGCTGACATTGTGGCAGGACTTTCCTAGCAGCCAGGCGAGACAATCATGGCATACAGTTCTCAGCGATGCCATAGTAAGCACAGGCAGGACCTGCAAGGAGGGTGAGGAGGGGCGGTGGTTGGAGGTTGTATCGGAGGGATCCGCAAACAATCAGCACCTCATTGTGGTCATGGAGGAGGACGGGCGTGCGCCGCATGGGCGAGAAGCCCACGGCCGGCGTGCCGAGGTAGCGCAAGTAGCGGGAGTCGGTTGCAGCTGGGAAGATCTCAGGCTCCGCCACCCCGGCGCCGGCCCTCGAGACGGCACCCATGCATAGGCCCCACCAGGGGTCGCTACCATTGCGAAGTGTCAGCTGTGGCCGCCCATTCTTATCAAGCGTCCCCACTTTCTGCTTGAACTGGCAGAGGGTGCAGGAGGGCGCAGCATCAGAGTTGGCAACGTACTCCTTCAGCACAAAGCTCCCCAACATTGAGATGACCTTCGAGAGCTAGGCTTGCCTACTTGGGGATAGATTTAAGATATGGAATTTTATCCAGGGGTCTCACAGCTGGTGCTTCAGGAACACACACTCTGGCACTCTTGGATCCACACGTAGGCGCTTCGCTTTCCTTGATTGACAATGTGTGTGGGTGTCTAAAATTCAGTTCAGCTAAGGTTCAGATTAACGAGTGGATTGTAGGCCAGTGAATGAGAGAAGCAGTTACGACAAATGACCAGCCGAGTACATGCCGAGGACATGATTGCACGATGCCAGGGCCAGGATGGTAAGGGACATTGCCATCACCGTGTATGTCATGTTCCGGGACGTGGGCGCCCACTCCTCAGCGATGCGCCGCTCCATAGCTGCCATGTCCGCCATTGGTGGCAGCCGCATGTCAAACCCGGCCTCTGCCTCTGACGGCTGCAGATTCATGACAAAGCCCTGCGACACCCATTCCCTCCTGCAGCATCAGTCAGGTGCCTCAGAAGATGGGGCCTCCTGTCCAAAGCTGCAAAGGCTGCCTGATCCAGACCAATAACCTCGGCACCGTTGAAGACTTCCTGCCTGGCCGCACCGTTGGTGTGGGATGGCCGGCCTTGAGGAACACAGGGTTGACGCTGACAACCTCGCCCTCCGCTGCCATGCCTGCCTTGACGAGGTCGAACTGCGACGAGCGGTAGCGCATGACCACCTCCACGCTCTTGAGCAGGTTCTCCATTGCGCTGCCGTCAAACGCCTTGGAGCCGTGCGCCGGCTGCCCTGCAGCCTTGATGACGAGCCACCACGGTGATCGCTCGCCGTAGAAGATCCTGAAGGGGATACCAACAGCAGGGCGAGACGGAAAGACTGAGGACAACGAGCTTAGGCGACACTCGCCATCTTCTTAGTACAAGGCCCTTGACCTCAACCCTCAGCCTAACGACGCAGCCTATACTGCAAACAAGCGCCAAGAAGGTCAGCCCTTACTGGAACCAAGTAATGGCTTGTAGCATCACGGCCAGGAACCTACAAGATTACAGTCGGAAAAGAAGAAGGTCCTACTAATTGCTACCTGCCGCTACTACTATCTCATGCCCTTCACTGTGTAATGGTCTTGGAAGATTTGGGATAATAATAGCAGTTTGCATACCAGTATGCATCATTCAGAGGCAGTGGAGCTAGCCGCAAGTCTTCTAAATAGGAAGTGAACAAAACACCAATTGTCTGGACCCTGACGGGCTAATCACTACTACAACCCTAGCCATTAAGCCTAACCAACACACTCTAGATTCTTGAATCCTTTCACGCCGTAAGCAGATGAGAGATTCGACCTTGGGCTGCCAGGAGATGCACCTGTAGCTGTCCGTAGGCGACGCGAGGCCTTCATCCAACAGCACACCAACATTGATGTCCCTGAACCTCGCCGACTCCACAAGCTTGCCCATGCCATCGACGCCTCCAATCTCCTCGTCGGGTACGAAGCTGACGTGCACGGAGCGGCGCGGCACGAACCCCTCCACCTTGAGCGCCCTGATGGCCTCAAGATACTGCCAATGATGACCGCAAGCAGTGGCGGCAGCGGCCCTGAGAAAGGCAGGAGGGCCATGATGCTCTGACTACGCAGCAGGGACCTCACAAGCGCAGGCTGCCCAACACAGACAGCCAGGTCTTTACTTGCACCTGCATGCCGACGCACTTCATGTCCTGTGAGCCGCGCGCGTAGATGTTGCCAGCGCCGTCCTTGGCTGCGCCAAAGGGGTCGTACTCCCACTTGCCCTCCTCAGCTGGCACGACGTCCATGTGCGAGTTGAGGAGCACTGATGGGAGGCCCTTCTCCAAGCCCTGCAGGAAACCCAGCAGCCGATGGGGTTAGCGTTTAGGTTAAGTTTTTAGGGCTTAGGTTTTAGGTGTTCGGACTTAGGCTATGAGGGTTTAGGGGTTAAGGTTTAGGTTTTGGTGCCGCCAACTTAAGACCAATCTCAGCTTCTTTAGAGCTCCCTCGTTTGGGGGGGGAGGAAAGTCGAGGTGCTATGACAGGAGCCAAAGATGCAGTTCATCTTCACATCGAGATCCGGCAACTTACGGTAAATCATGCGATTACAATTCGTTTGCGTTCACATCAGGAGAAGATCGGACTGATCCTCGTCAAAGAGTATTAAGATGGCATTCCAGTCCAAGTTCTGAGGTAGCGTAACTATTAGTTATCTGATTGACCATAATTTGCAGAAATGAGTGTGCCATTTCAGCCTGTAATGCGAGGCTCATGGCGCGGGGGCGCACTTCCCACGTGAGTAGCACGACGGGCTTCCCCGGCACCAGCTCCAGCACCTCGGCGCCAAGGCCGACCTCCGCCCCCTGCTCCCCCCAGCGCCACAGCCCGCCGAGCTGCAGCGTTAAGCTGGACGGATTGCGTTCTCGGCACGGCCTCACCCACGGCCGACCGCAGAATCGCCATTGTCGTCGCCGTCACGCTGCAACTAGAGGAGGCCCAGAGGCTTCGTGGTGCGCACAACAGTGGCGGCGGCAATGGCGGCGGCGGCTTGGCCTCGCTGCCAGCCGTCGCCAGGACCGCCCAGAGCGGCCATGGCCAGGCTACCTGCTTGAGCAGGAACTCGGCCGCCGGGCCGTAGTCCGGGTCCGGGTGCACCGTAGGGATGCGCAGGTACGCGCGGAAGCGCTCGACCGCCGTTGCCGCCTCCGCCGCCGCGGCGCCGCCACCGCCGGCGGCGGCGACAGAGAAGGAGGCGCTGCCGAGGAGCAGCAGGGCCGCCATCGCCATTGCCGCCGCCGCCGCCGCCGCCGCCGCGGCGGGCGACATGGACGCTCGGGGAGGGGCGCGGTATAGGATTTGTGGGGCGTCGTTGTCGAGGAGATTGCGAGCCGGTCCAGGAGCTCACGCGACGACCATGTTGGGTGAACTTTGTGCTACAAGTACTGGATGCAGCTACAAAGTGGGATGGGCTGTCGTTGGCGCACGCTCGGATTCCACATGAGCAAGGAGCTGTCACTTAGAGCAAGCTTGGTATCGATTTGGCATTGGGAGAGGCGCTTGTCGGTTATTTGGCACGCGCATGGCGCGGGCCCCCCCGATCGGGCATTCCCCCTCCCCCCCCCCCCGCCGCGGGCGGTTGCAGGCCAATCAGGGCCGCCACGGCCGGGCTTGGGCCTTCTTGGCGCGGCCATCGCCCGAGCTCGGGAAGAGCTGCAGCTCTGGGGGGATTCGGCGGCGGCGGGTCGCGCCGCCTCTCTGTGACGACGGGGGGGACGTGGGAGTCTCGGCGGCGAGTCAGGCGGGAGTCGGGGGTTTTTTTTTTTTTTT
>WELB01000111.1:100570-110772 GCA_009602725.1 Spirogloea muscicola
GGGGGGGGGGGCAGAGATGCATACGGAGGGGGAGTGCGGCGGGGAAGTCATGGGGCGACCGTCCGGAGCGGGTCACGGGCGGCCGGCTTGCCAGCGGCCCCGGAGGGCCGCCTGTCACATCGCCACCCACCTCCGCCTCCCTCCTCCCTCCCTCCTCCTCTCCCTCCTCCCCCCCTCCTCCGCAGCCCCACAGATAGCTGGGCGCCAAGCGGGCTGCCCGAGCACAGGTGGTAGGCGCCCAGGATGGCAGCCCAGCTCGGCACAAGCTGCAGCCAGCAGAAGCGGCCGCCTGCACCGCCGCCGAGACTGCCAGCCGCTGCGGCGGCGGCGGCGGCGGCGAGCTTCCATGGCTGCGCGAGAGCCGAGGCATCGGCGGAGCAGCAGGGCCGTCAAGGTGCCAGATTTGAGCTGCTCCGACGAGCTCCGGCAGCGGCGTCGAGCATAGCCATGGCAGTCGCAGCCATGGCCGCTATCGCCGGCGCACAGAGCTAGATGGGCGCTGCCGGCGGCTGCAGGCAGGCAGAGGCGCCGCCAGACGGCCTGGCAGCTGCCATATCCGAAGGCCGCTCCTTGGCCGCCGCCGCCGGCAGCTGTGGCGGCCATGGCGACGCCCTCGACCTCTTCGGCGGCCTGCAGCAGCTCGAGCCGGCGCCGCCGCCGCCGCCGCCACCGCTGGTCATCAGCCACTTGCCGCCGCGGCAGGCGCCGCCGGCGGTGCTCACCGCCAATCTCATGCCTTCATCGCCACCCCACGTCGAGGCCAGTAACGGCGGCGGCGGCGGTGGAGGCGGCTTCACCGGCTTCTCCTTGTTGTTACCACTGGACGCTGATCCTGGAGGGACCTCCATGGCCGCCGCTGCCCACAGCTCCGACTGCGGCCCCGAGCAAGCGTACCTCTTCGCCTGCGTGCAGGCAGTGATCCAACAGAGCCTGGTGGAGTCCGCGACGGCGCCGTCGCTGGCTGACCAAGCTTCGGCAGGCGAGAGCCGGCTGCCGGCCTTCCACGCGCAAGCCGCAGCAGCAGCAGCTGCGCCAGAGGAGCTCTGGCATCTGAACGGCGCCACTGCGATGGGCCTGGCTGCCGCCTGTCACTGCGACGCCGAGGTGGGCAGCCGTGTACACGCCTCGGCGCCGCTAAGCTTTTTAGAAAACATCACAAAATTGAAATGTTATCAGTATTATCAGTCTGATCAGTGTTCATTATTATTCAGTATTCATTCAGCATTTCTTCAGTAACTTCGTTCCGAAGATGCACAACAAAGGAGCAATTAGTCCTTCTGGACAACAAGTTGGCAGCTTGCACGATCCGCTGCCGTGGTTGAAGGCGGCGCTATTGCTAACGTCGCTGCAGGTGCCGGCGGACGTCCATGGCCAGCTCCTGCCCTTGGGGGCGTTCGGCCCGTACCACGTGCCGCGGGAGCTGCCGCAGCCGCCTCCGGCTCCATCTCCATCGCCATCAGCAGCAGCAAGCGCGGCTGCTTGCAAGACCCACGTTGCCAATCCTGCAACCCCGGCTTCGCAGACGGCCGTGTCAACTGGGAGCAGCCGCCTGGAGGCGGACGCCACACCGGCGGCAACATTGGCACGCGACCGGGATGCTGTCCTTGCGCACCCGCGCTACCGCCGCCTCGTGCAGGCGCATGTTGAGTGCCTCAAGGTGCAACCATTGGCGGCCAGCTTGCTTTCCTTCGTTTTCTGACATCCACGGGATGTGATTGTGGTCCAGAAGGGGAGTATTACGAACAGTGGTTGTACTTAACCCAAGCAACACAACAAAGAATGTTCTTACATTACTCACTTTCACTTGGCCTAACAAGCTAACAAGCTAGCTCAGACTTGGTACACCAGTCGTGGATTGTCTGTCTTGGACAGACGATGGTTTGCTAGCTAAATATTATGCCTGCAGTTGCTGACGCTGCTGGCTGCTGGCGGCCGAGGGCCAGGTGGGCGCCGACCCGGAGGAAGCGGAGCAGCTGGAGGATGCGCGCAAGCGGCTGGTCAAGTTCCGGGCACGCGAGGGCGCGCTGAGTGTCAACCCAGCTCTTGACAAGTTCATGGTGCGCATGACCGCCGTGCTGTATAACCTCTAACCTCCCTCTTAGCACTTACGTTGTCAACCAAATTATTCAACTTGTTGTGTACAGAGCGATATAACTAGTAGTAATTAAACCCATGGTGCAGATGCTATGATACGTGTCAAACGTCCTCCAGGGCCGAAGCAAGCCTGTTCCTACGCTAACTTACTGTCGCTTCAACTTGACTAACAAGTTGATATGGTGAGACAGGACTCATATATCCAGATGCTCGGCGACTACAAGGCAGAGCTGGAGCGGCCTTTTCGCGAGGCGCGCCTCTTCTGCAAGGACTTTGAGCACCGCCTCGGGCGCCTCTCGCGCTCCCTCGGCTCGCACTACTCCCACACCCCGCGCCAGGGTTAGTTACAAGCACTGTAACTGGACAGCCTTCCTGGTAGGCCCCCAGATGCGAGAAAACACAGTCTATCCTCTGCACTGGTCTCTGACTGCACTGCCTTTGCTCTGAAAAACGTCCATATTACTGGGATGACTGCCTGCAGTCGTGGGGGCGGCCTCGGCTAGCAAGGAGCAGTGGCGGGCCAGCAGCGGAGGCTTCGCTGAGGCAAGTGGCAGCGGCGGCGGCGTGAGCGGTGATGAGGGGGAGGTCGGGGACGAGGACGTGGAGGTTGACCCGGCGATGGAGGACGCAGAGCTGCGAGAGCAGCTCAAACGCAAGTATCGCCCGTTCCTCGGCAGCCTCAAGGCTGAGTTCCTGAAGAAGCGGAAGAAAGGCAAGCTGCCGCGCGAGGCCACGGCAGCGCTGCTGGCCTGGTGGAGTGACCACATTCACTGGCCCTACCCCACGGTAAACCAGCTTTTGGCCACTACTGTAGTAGCCACCTTCCTGATGTTTTGATGAAGGCAAGGAGCTCCAGTCATCAACGGAATTGCTAATACTAATGTTTGCACTTATGGCCCAATGCGCCACGCGCTTGCAGGAGCCGGAGAAGACACGGCTGGCGGAGCTCACCGCACTTGACCCAAAGCAGATCAACAACTGGTTCATCAACCAGCGCAAGCGGCACTGGCACAATGCAGAAGGCGAGGGAGGCAACGTCGGCGGCGGTGCCAGCGCCCCTGCCGGCGCCAGTGGCGTAAATGACACAGTCAGACTCAATCGCAGCAAGTCTAGCAGCCCGACACCTTCTTGATAGAAGGCTTGCATATGCGTTTGCACTTGTTGTAATGCTTGACAAAGATTCCCTTGTAAGACATTGTGCAGGACCAGCTAGATTAATAGTAGACACATTTTGAGGGGGGTTTAAAATTAATTTTTTCACGGCGGTAAGGGGGGGTGGTGTGCACAAGAGTGTGCCAGACCATCCAAGTCAGTGGCAACAATGCTGATTCAATTGTTTCCTTCCTTGCTGATACTGCCTCACGATGTGTAGTTGAGAGCATCTGCTCAATCACAAATCAGCTAGGGCGTCCTGGTTGGGGGACTCCTTCCAGTGCGGCGGCCACGTCCTTTGGACAGAGTCTCGCTGCTCAATGTTCTTGTAGTACCTGCCACAGCCACCCAAAGCACACCCCGAAGTAGTGCAGCACGCAGTTATCTCAAGTCCACAGCTCAGAACGTGCCCGGCTAGTGCGTGCTTGATCACTGCTGATTACAGAGATTCACCTGGCCTGCAGCAATGCATGATTGCAGCATTTTGAGCCGGCCATGTCTGATACGGGTGCTCACTTGCCCAGGTTGGGGTAGTTCCGCTCTAATTGCAAGCCAAAACGTACTGATGAGGCCAGGAACGGAAAGAGGAACACGTCTGCAAGCGTGAACGAGTCCCCAGCCACATACTCCTTGCCCTGTCCGCACCACCACGAACAGACTTGCAATGTCAACGATGTCATCACAATGTATTATGCCTAAGGTATTAGAGGCGTAAAGCAGCGGGAGGTTGGCGTCCTTAACGCACATCGAGGTACTTTTCCCATATTGAGAGTTCGTCCGCAAGTGCATCCTTCTTCTCCAGCCACGACGGCTCTTCCTGGCTCTTGGGATTGCTTTTAATCGCAGACCATTGTCGGAAGGTCGCCCCTGCGTGCCGTTGCACAATCAGGCCAGTCAAATGAAGCCATGGACGGCCATCTTCAAAAACTTGTATCCTGCTCAGCCAGTATACATCTCAGCCATCCCTAAATGGCTTTTAAGAGAGGCTGCATTGCAGCGCGCGTCAGAGAGCCGCAGCTTAGTGACGGGGAGTGCTCACTCATCGTGTCCCCGAGTACGGTCGACTCCCAGAGGCGCTGCAGCACGAGTGCTTGCAGCTTGATGTCGTCCGGCATCAGCTTTGGTCCTCTGCAGTATGGGCCGCACACGAGTGGCGGTCAGTTGAGGCCGTGCTAGCATGTAGAGTTCCAGCACTGCAACCACAGTTTTGGTGGCACGCTCTGTCAAAGTCGCAGCCCCAGGCAGGACTGGCGCCGATCGCTCACTGGTCGGGATACGCGGCCTCGAGGTACTGGCATGCTGCCCCCGAGTCATTGACGGCCACATCTTCATCCAGGAACGCCGGCACCTGCGGCATTGACGCCGCCATTCGAGTTGGTCAGCTTCGCGAGACAAGACCCAACTCAGCGCTTGCCCAGCTCGGCAGGCGCAAGTGGCAGTGTTCGATGATGCCTCGTGTGACTTCACTCGGAGCTCATGCCTGGCCGCGGGGGTTGATGGCGAGTACGGCCTCGGACTTGTGCTCCTTGTTGGCGAAGCTGCGACGAGGTGGACAGAGCCGCACGTCAGTCCGTCAAGTCGGGACCAAGCAACTCTGACATGGGTCTCGGACCTGGGCCTTGCAGCTGCCGCTACGGCGGCGGCGGCAGTGGTGAGTGTGTGGGACCTGATGCAGATGGACTCGTAGTCGAGGCCCTTCTCCTCGAGCGTGATCTGGAGGCGCCAGCAGTAGAAGCTGCCAGAGCCCCAGTAGAGCTTGCGCCCCATGGCGGCGGCGCTGGTGGTGGCGGAGCTGCGCTGGGCCACTGTTTGGAGCAAGCTCGCCGGATCCCAATGGGTATCAAGCAGCTATATGACAGACAGTCGTTTGGGGTTGGTGACCAAGTAGTGCTGGCAACGAAGCCCGAGAGCAGGTCCCCCGCTCGGCTCGGTTCTGTGGTCGAATGCGGGGGCCCGAAATCGAGGGCCCGGCCACAGATTAATGGCGGAGCGGGGATGCGGGTTAACAGGCTGACGTCGCCGGCTGACGACCCGGGCTGCACCCCCAGCCACTAAGGAAGAAGAAGGCTTGACGGTACGGAGCGGCCCACCCCGACTTGCGCTTCACGCTCGGCAGCCTGACGTCTTCTCACTTGTAGACGTCAAGAACCAGGAGGCGAGAAGCTTCTGGAAGCTTCAACCAGAAGCTTCAACCCTCTGGCCGAAGCTTCCTCGTCCGCCGCTTCCATCCTTCGCACTCCGGCTCCTTCAGACCTTTGTCCATTTGTTTGGGCTGCCCATTCCCCAGTTACCAGACAATCTGGCCGCGCTTTCTTCCGTGGGGAGCTCGGTGGACTTTCCATGCAGCCGGGTCGCTAGCGCAGGTGTACCGCATGCGCTTGGCCGTCTCGCTGCAGAGGTCTATGGCCCGCGCGCTGCACCTGCGTGCCAGAAGAGCCCTCGCTGCTGCCTCTGGCTCTGGCCAGGGGACCCGCTTCCAGGAACCCAGTTTCTCTGACTCGAGGTTGCTTAGCAAGGGTTACTGATTGCTTCGTAGCTGCTTAGTTTCTTGTTGTGCTTGTCTTGTTGTGCCAGCCAAATGTGCCACCACGGCTGGGTATGCGGTCGCCTGCGCTGCTCGGGCCAAAGAGCTGAAGTACGCGGATCATCCGCGGGAAGACGAGTTCTTCCCGTTGGCCATCGACACACATGGGGCGCTGGGCGCTCGGTGGCTCGAGCTGCTCACCCAGCTCGCCCGCCACACCATCGCCCGGCGCTTCCATGGGGAGCCGGTTGACTTCCCTGCAGCCGGGTCGCTGGCGCAAGTGTATCGAATGCGCCTGGCCGTCTCGCTGCAGATGTCCATGGCCCGGGCGCTGCACCTTCGTGCCGGCAGAGCCCTCGCTGCTGCCTCTGGCTCTGGCCAGGGGACCCACTTCCAGGAGCCCAGCATCTCTGATCTGCGGCTGCTTAGCAGGGGTTACTGAGTGTCTCGTAGCAGCTTTGTTTCTGTTACTTAGCGCTTCCCCTGGCCCCCTTCTCGTACTCTGTTCATTCTTTTTCGGGCTGGTTGTTCCAGCCCCTATTCTCAATGGGCGAGCACTTTCTTCTTTATTAGTGCTTCCCCTGGCCCTTTCGTCCTTTGTTCAATCTTCTTTGGGCTGGCTTTTTCAGCCCCTATCCTCAATGGGCGAGCCCTTCCTTCTTCTGGCCCTTTCAAATTTATTCAATGTATTCTCTGGGCCAACCATTCACAGCCATCGCTCTCTACTGGCAGAGCTCTTTTCAGGAGAGTGCAGTCGGGCTTACTTACGGCCCCTTCTCGGACCTTGTCCAATCCTTTTCCCTTTTCCGCAAACATTCGAAATTTGTTTGAGACAAAATTCGACGGACAGAAGGATTCAAGGGTCTAAACCCAAAACCCTAAACCCTGAACCCTTACCCTGAACCCTGACTGAGCTGACGAAATCACGGACAACCGCGCCTTCCACTGGAAAAGTATATCTTCCTTTTCAGTTTGTTTGTTCATGCGTTCATTCGTTTATCCGTTCCATGCCCGGTTTTTGCAGCGTACTTGCTTGCAGGCCGCGCTTTTGCTGCTGCTGCTGCTAAGCCCCCATTCGTTGTAGCCACTTGCATAGCTTTGTAATTTGAGCGCCTCTCGGGCCTTCGACCTTGTCTATATGGGGGAAGGGCTTTTCACAGCCCTCGCCCCATAACTATGCAAGAGCTCATATCATTCTGAAATTCAGTGCGAAGACCCAATTCCGGCTGCAAGGTACTCTGACTTGCGGCTCTGACTTGTGCATCGGTTTGTCGTCTGTAGCTCACCCGCAGAAATCTAGCTGCAAGAGTTGACACAGTCAGGTGGGGCGCAGCTTAGTATGGTGCGTCATGTGTCACCACTTTAACCCGCCCCCTCATCCGAGAGCTTGTCGATTGCCCTCCGGTATTCGAGCATCAGTTAGCGACCTCTATGTGCTGACTCGTGGTAACTGAGCGGGTCGGCTTAGCAGCAGGTGATGTGCATTGGTCAATGTGCTTGCCTTTGTACTTGGCCACACATGGCCTCCCCATCTCTTAATACACACGTTCCTCCTCATAGGAGAGAGTCGTCGCTAATGACAAAGCTGGAACAGTGCCTGATCACCATGGAGTGCACTAGTACGGCAACAAGCTTGCGGAGCCGTGTGCATGGAGGCCGCCTGCAGCTCTTGTTGGCATGGTGATGTCCGGTCAAGGTCATGAAGAAGCACTGCTGCGAGCCTGCAGGCTAAAGCGAGTGGCTGAGAGATTAGCCCCTGAGTGATCATACAAAACATCCACGGAGCACTGCCACAGGGGCACAAGTCAATGCTTTGGGAAAGACTTCGTGCTGATGCTCGAGAGAAGGTGAGTGGCGCAGGACCGTCATTTGGAGACAGAACAGATGGCGATCCTTATTGAGGCTCCCATCGGTGGGAAAGATATTACTCCTGAAATCTCAGCTTGGGAGTTTCCGCATTGTGTTATCTGTAACTTGCCCCTTTCGGTGAACGGCCTGCTGGGAAGCAGTAGTTGCAAGGCTAGTCGGCCTCAAGTCCGTTAAGGCCGCGTGCAAACAAGTGGGTCCCGATGGCTGTAGTCTGGTTGCAAGCCTTCGAAAGAGCAACCTCCTATGTGGCGACCATCCTGAAGCTGGTCACTGAGCCTGTCTGTGGGACCGCTCAGGCTGTCGAACACCCTTGCTAGCACAATCTGGTCCCGCCTGTTAAAATTGTAATTCGTCATTACAGCATCGCGGAAGGTTGAGCACTGAAAGCTGACCGAGATGCAACTGGGGATGAGAGACCGACAATCCTTTAAATCCAGAAAATCCTTGTATCCTGTATCAGCTAGTGAAAAGCCTCAGGCCCAATCTGTCACGTGTGGGAGGGTGGGGCGGAGAGAGATGGGTTGATTAAGGTGGTGTTTGTTTGTCGTGTGAATTCTAGTGTCACATGTTCTACATCTCAGCAAAATCTGAATGTAGCAAGACGACCCTGTTCATGGCACACGCGCAGTTTGGCAGCGCAACTTTTGGTTGTCGATTAAGTAGGAAATGATTGGGGGCATGCCTCATTGTTGTGGAAAGCACAGCCCACGCATGTCCTAGCTTGACTGCAGATGGTACAAACAAGGAGACCTCGCACCTCCCACTCTCCTGTACGTGCACTTCTTGAAGGACTTAGCAGTGCTCCTCAAGTTGTCCACCGCATGCGGATTACTAGATATCTGTTAAGGTGGGGCTATATAATTAAACAAGATGCACTGGCATATGACAATTTTGGTCAAAGCTTGATCAAAGTTGTCATATGCCAGATTGTCGTGCTGGTCATGCAGTTATTGAGAGGTCTGACGGGCGCGCCATTGGCGTCTGAAGACCACCATGCAGTGGACGTCTAGACAGATAGCCGTGTAAAGTTGACTGTCATTGGGGAGGCCAGATCAGAAGCTAGGAGCAGCGCTTGCCAGGCACTTATAGAGTGTGACTGTAGAAAGAGGTGCATGCTTGGCTTATTATCGTGGCCCAACTTTGCTTCCCACTGTTGCATCTCTGTTTACGTCACACGTAGCTTCAGTGTTTGTACGAGCAACTTCATCAGCCCTGCTTGGCTGGGCAGTATGCCAGAAGGTTGGCATCAAGGCATTGGTTGCTGGACCTCCTTGCTGCTGTGGCCTCCACAACTCCTCCAGATTGTATAAGTGCCGGCCTTCCTCAGTAAGAAAGTTCGCCACTATACTTCCTGGTGCCAAGAATCAGAAAATGGAGAAGCTTTTTCAGCTCAGAGGACATCTGCGTCACAGCAGCACGCTGCAACCACCAGTACTGCGAGATGGTAACAGAGACGTGTTCAGCAGGCAACTTTCAGTAATCATTCTCGACGGCCAATCATTGTCACGACAACCCCGACACTTACCACAATCTACAACCATCCACAGCTTGCCATCACGTCCGTCCACTCTTGGTAACAAGCTCTCATCAAGGCCAGACCACCGCTGCTTGGCCTGTCAACTTGTCAAAGTCTTGAGCTCAGCAGATGGACGCGAGTTGGTCTGCTGGGTCATACTGCACAAGCTTGACACACTGTATATCAGAGCCCTGATATGGCTGCTGATAGGGAGCCAACCTCTGACAAGCTCTGACACAACAAGGACTAAAGGTGCTGGAAGCAAGGGGCTGAAGGTGCATGTTGAGGACAAGATGGCAACGTACCGCGTACACGAGCGCATCGGCCATGCCGTGGATGTGCCGTGCGGAGTTGCCGGTTGCAATGACCATGTAGTCGGTCCAGTCGCACCGGGGCTTCACGTCGATCACCTCCACGTCCCGCGCCCTCACGTTGTCCAGGACCTTGCGGACGTCGTCTAAGGTGAGCAGGTCCGACACCTCCCTCGATGCTGTGCCGACTCCTTCAGCACTGGCTGTGCGCTCTGTAATGTCAAGCTGGTAAAAATGAGTGTGTGGCTGAAAGTTACATGAGAAGTCTAAATCCAAAACAAATAGTTCAGATTTGGCGCAGATTTTGGGGTTGGTTATATGCATTGTTATGTACAATAAACACATAAATTACGTTAGTTGCGTAGTTATATACATATTACATGTAGTACATGCTTTGTGGTTCAGTTGATTGTTAAGTATGCTCGTACCAGTGGCTGCAGCCTCCTCGCCCACGGCGTCGCCCTCAGCGGGCCGCGAGTCGAGCACCGCAGCGCCGTCGCTCCCGGCAAGCCGAGCGACGGCCGCGAAGGCGGCGCGGCCGCCGCCGCCCGGCCGCCTGGCCAGCAGCGTCAGCGAGCCCGCCAGCTCACTCGAGCTAGATCGGAAGAGCACTTTTTTTTTTTTTTTTTTTTTTTTTTTTTTTTTTTTTTTTTTTTTTTTTTTTTTTTTTTTTTTTTTTTTTTTTTTTTTTTTTTTTTTTTTTTTTTTTTTTTTTTTTTTTTTTTTTTTTTTTTTT
>WELB01000111.1:118972-199650 GCA_009602725.1 Spirogloea muscicola
AAAAAAAAAAAAAAAAAAAAAAAAAAAAAAAAAAAAAAAAAAAAAAAAAAAAAAAAAAAAAAAAAAAAAAAAAAAACCAGCAGCGGCGGCGGCGCAGGCCGCGCGGAGCCTGGGGCCGCTCAGCGTCGCCGCCAACATCCTGAGGCGCGAGGGCCTGCGCGGCCTGTACCGCGGCCTGCCCGTGACGGTGCTGCGCGACGCGCCCAGCCACGCCGTGTACTTTGTGACGTATGAGGTGGCGCGCGAGGTGCTCCACCCGGGCTGCCGCGCCGCCGGCGACGAGGGCATGCTCACCATGCTCACCGCCGGCGGCCTCGCCGGCGCGCTCTCCTGGGTGGCCTGCTACCCGCTCGACGTCGCTAAGTCGCGGCTCCAGGCGCAGGGCGTCAACGGCGGCCATCGCTTCAAGGGCATCTGGCATTGCCTCCGGACCAGCGTTGCGGAGGAGGGCGTTGCGGTCCTCTTCCGAGGCCTCGGCACGACCATGGTGCGCGCTTACCTCGTCAACGGCGCCATCTTCACGGCCTATGAGATGACGCTGCGCGCGCTCGCGATCACGCCGTCACCGCCGCCACAGCGGCCAGGGTTTTAGCTGCCTGGCAACCAGCGTCAGCAATGGCGCCAACAAAGGGCATAGATGGGGCAACTTCCTGCACCCAGAGATATATAAATCCTGCCTCAGCATATTCTTGGTAAATTGCACACGAAAGCTCAGCCCAAGAGTGTTAGCTTGTTCTGTCCCTTGCCTGCGTAAGTTGTAGCCTCTAGATGATCTTATCTGAGCTCAGAGCTCATTTTTAGGTGCCCGCCCAGCATTGTGGGCAGAGCAGCCACGGCGTGACTATACGGTACACCAAAGAGTGATCTATTGTAGTTACTAAATAAGTGTTTATGTGATGTCAACACCAGCAGTATGGACAGCACTTAAAGAGACCCTGTGGTGGGACATGAGCGTTTCCTTGCCGAAGTATGACAAGGACCATGTCATCATCTCTTGTTTGCGGTGACTGTTGGTGGAAGGGCATATGGAAGCAGCTCCCCAATTTCAGGATGGTCGCTCTGCAGGAGGAGAGTGGAGAGCTAGTCAGGCGGAGCCAAGTGGTGCAGCTTTGGTGTATCTCAATTAAGCTGCTGCGCACAATGTAGTTGGTACAGAGCTCGCCCTGGTTGACAGCTGAAGGCCAAGGGGGCGGCAGTGCTCACCTGAAGCTGGCCGACATTCCAGTCGTTCCTGAAGAGCAGGACGGGCCGATCCCACTGCGCCATGCGTCGAATTGTTGGGTTCATCGTCTATATTAACACTAACATACTGCTATGATGAAAGAGAAGCTGGGCCTGGCATGAGACCTTGACCAGCCCATCGTGATGTACAATCGTCTCAAGTTCCAGCTTAATCTGATGCAAGTGAAATGCGTGCGGCACCTGATCCTTGACGGAGGCGCAGTTGAACAGTCTGCCGGCTTTCTCCAGTGCAGCCCAGCCACCAGCTACCCACCGGGCCACACTGTAGCCTAATGGCTCCAGCGTCGACTCCACGCCATACTCTGCCTGAAGCCTGTACTGCACAACCTGCACGCCTCAACAACACCATGTCCATGTGAAGCACAAGCGAAGACTTGCACAGTCTGCATGCTGAGAGCAGAAGATCGAAGTGATCGCTTACAGAATTGTGAATGATTTCCAGCTCTCCTGAGCAGGCCGCCCTTATATGCCCCAGATCTAGTGCTCTCAGGTTATGCTTCACTTGCCAACAACAATGAAAGCAGGCCCTTGCTGAGGATCATGTCGAGTAATCTGACAAGAACAGGTCCCAGAGAGAAAGAAAATGGCAGGACCTCGAACTGCAGTTGGCCGACAGCTGCCAGGATAGGGTCCTGCCTTCCAGGATCGCAGGAGTATAAGACCTGCACTGATAGAATCAATTAGCATTGTTGGACCTTGATGATGATATCTACGACTGATAGCATCCTGGCAACTCCTATGTCGTTACCATAGCACCACACAACGATGTTGGTGACTCTGCAACTATGTCTACTCAGAGAATCACAATCTCAAGGCGCAACCTGCACAGCTCCTTCTCCAAGGAGCTCGCTAATTCCCTTTTGGAACTGCTTGTACTTGGAGGGATTGGGGTTCCTCAGGTAGCAAAAGAGCTCCGGGGAAAACGATGGGATGCCAGGGAAGGTCCTCTTGGGGCCAACATACAGTGTGTCCCCAATGCAGAAGGCATTGGGATTGTTGAGTCCAATCACTGCAGCATGCATGGTAAGACTCAAGTCAGGTAGCAATATTTTTAAGGCTCGAAAAAACTGGAGAGAAGAAAGTAGGTCCAGGCTACAGTGTAAGTGGAAAAGCTCTTCACTGATGAATGTAACCATTATAGGGTAAGCACGATGAAACCAGAGGCTGACTGCAGCAAGCCCTTACCGTCACCAGCATATCCAGTCTCCAACACAGAGCGGTCCTGGGCAAACAACTTCTGTGGCCGAGTGAGGGCCAATGACTTTCCGTTTCTTGCCAGCTGGATCTTCATGCCCTTCTCAAATTGGCCTGCCAAGCGGAGTGGGTTTGGGAGATATGCCACTGTAAGTGATAGTCAATGAAGCATCACTCCCATACTAAGTGAAGGTCTGTGCACAAGATTCCAACAGTTCGGCGTCAATCAGAGCGATGGCAGGTACTGAGGTAAGCTTGTCATACCAGAGCAGACTCTGACAAAGGCCACCTTGTCCCGGTGCTTCGGGTCCATGTTTGCTTGTAGCTGGCACAGCAACCATCTCAGGGTCGAGTTGTGAGCTTCCTAGAAGGTCAACGTGCTGGCTTGCCAACCTTTCTGACCCATCTGCTTTCTCACAACATGCTCACGATACTGCTATGAAGCAGCAGTCTGAGAACAATCTTTGTAGTGTACCACGACCATATGACGAAGTAATCACATTGAGGGGCAACTAAAGAGCAGGCAAGCACTCTGTAGTAGCAAGCAAAGAGGGAGCTCAAAGGCTTTGCATACCTTAAACACAAAGCCAGTGAAATGTGGGTAAGTTGGATCCACTTCACCAAGGTCGCTAATGTGGGCACCAGGTGCAATTGAGTACTCTAAGAAGCTTTCCAAGAATAGCTCTACCTAGAACACAGCAGTCACAGGCCAATCACTCACTTGCAGAGCAGCAAGCAGTCTTCAGCTGAAGACAACATAAGCTCAGTGCATCTTGACGACTCTGGAGCACCGCATTTGTGACATTTGGATCAGGCTTTAAGACTCAAAACGTTAATAATAGCCAAAGTGCGCATGTGAGTGGTCAAGGCCAGATGCGACATTTCTGAGTGTAGCTCCGTTACAAGGCCAGGGACGGTCCTCACCCCAAAGTTGTTGAAGGCACTTCCGAAGAAAATCAGCGAGGTGTGCCCAGAGTAAACGTTCTCCAGATCCAGAGGCGGCGTTAGCTCCTCCAGCATCTCTACCTCCTCCTGCTCGTCAGGGCAGTACAGCCGGGTTACATGCTTCAATATGGTCAGCCCAAACTGATGACCACACTCTACGCGATGGCTTGCAACCTCTCTGCCTTTTGCATGTGCACAACCACTGATGACATGGTCTACTGGGGGCACGTGTTACACTGACCGTAAGCTGAGAGAACAAGTCTTCCGGAATCAACTCCTGGAGCGAGGCATCTCCCCAGGAGATGACCTGGGCTGTGGCTTCGCGTGATCCATGTCTTGCATTCCGTGCATACATGTGTACTTCTCGCGTTGGGCGATGATACAAACCCATGAATCTGGGAGATACAAAAGGTATTCAGGTCTTTGTTTTCTTTCCAGGCGGTACCTAACAAACACGGAACCGCTATTATTGATACGCATGCCATGTGCTCATAGCAGGCAGAGCCAGACCAACTTGAACTGCATGAATATGGCTGTAACCATCTCCCGACTCAAAGCAGGGACACAAAGCGTGCCTCTGTGCAGGTTGATGACTTTTGTACCTGTCACCAGACCCGATGGGCCAGTTGACGGCGTAAGTGGCGAGCCCAAACTCTTTCTCTATCTGGTCCACCAGCTCAAGCGGCTCTAACGCAGGCCTGTCCATCTTGTTCATGAATGTGAAGATGGGCAGTTGTCTCATCCTGCACACCTGCCAAGTGTGGCCACACTGCGCTGAGGCAGCAATCTCACAAGCGCAGCAGTGCGTGTGCTCAAGCAAGATAGTGACCCGAATGATGAGCAGTTTATCAAACAACCACTGAAAGTGAACGTGGCCTGTGACTAGGACAAAGCCCTACCTCAAAAAGCTTCCTCGTCTGGGGCTCCAGCCCCTTCCCCGCGTCCACCAGCATGACAGCATTGTCTGCAGCAGCTAATGTCCTGCAGTCAACTATACCAAGTCTGTCACAATGAACTGCAAGCACCATGATATCAGCGTGGAACGGAAAGGTCACTTGATATGTGTACTGACAATGCCCCAGAGGAACAATGTCCTAAATATCAGGACACACCTGTATGTGTCTTCGCCAAAGTCCTACGCAATCAGCCACCCAGGACCGTGTCAGAATAGTATTTAGCTGACTCGTCATTGCGTGAGCTATCTTGACACGGTAAGGGCTTAGGCCTAGCCTCTGATTTGAAGGTCATCGGAGAAGCAGAGGGTGCTAGTAAAGATATTAAAATCTATGTACCTGATGGCCTGGCGTATCAAGCAGCGTAATCTGCTTGCCTTTTGTTTCAAAGACCATAGCAGTGGACGTGATGGAGATGCCTGCAACATGACGACGAGGTTACCACATCTGACGGTGTTGGCCATGCGCCCATGAGCATGAGTTTATCTACCAGTAATTTCCGCTTGAAACAGCAAGGCGCACCTCTCTGCTTCTCCAGCTCCATCCAGTCGGACGTAGCATGGCGAGCTGCCCGGCGTGCCTTAACCGTGCCCGCCTCGTGAATAGCTCCTCCGTACAGAAGCAGCTTCTCGGTCTGCAGACAAAGTTGCAATTCAAATGGAAATCTGTAAGAGAGGACACAATGCACATGGCGGCCTGTGACTGTGGAGGGCCCGAATAACAGTCACTGCTCCCCGCTGTGGTTGCAGGTGCAATTTAGATCAGCCCTATTCTACTGGCCACAGGACCTCTGTTGAAGACTGGCTACAATATTACGGTACAGATCTGCAAGCACTGCAAGTGATTAAGCAGCATGTATTCTGTTCTATTACTGTCACTGTTACTGTGACTGTCACTGTTACTGTTACTTTTACTGTTACTGTTACTGTCACTGTTAATGTTACTGTTACGTCGCTATTGCTGTCACTGTTATGGATGTCACTTACAACGGAACTGACCGGAGCTTCAGGTTGCTTGATGTGCTCTAGTTGCAGTAGAAGACCATACAGTCACCGAGAGTGCTAACAGCAGTAAGCACACCTCATCAGCAGTGCAAGTCAGCAGAGCCCCCCGAAAGCGAGCTGCAGCGGCGGAGCTAGGCCAGGATGCTCACCAGCGTCGTCTTGCCAGCGTCGGGGTGCGAGATGATGGCAAAGTTCCGCCGCCGCTGGACCTCTAGTCGGATGTCGGCCGCCGAGACTTCCTCCCTGCCCGAGTCGCTCTGCGTCACACCCTCCCCAGCCCTATGGCTGCCGGACTCCTCCATGGAGTTCGCGAGGCCTCCATCAGACAGCCTCTCGAGCACAGCTAGATCGCCGCTCAGAGCGGCGCTGCTGAAAGCGCCATCACACGCGCCGTTTGCGTGGCTCGTCTCAGGGGCCGAATCGTCGCCATTCAGGCCACCGAGCCGCAGCCCTCTGTCGTCGACTCCAGCTGCCGCCGTTTCCTCGGCCACATCCGCGGCGGTCGGTACCAGCGCCGCGGCCGTGGCATTCGAGGCGCCGGCGAGCGCAGGAGCCGAGCGCTTAGCGCCGTGGAGGAGCCGCCGCTGGGCCTGGCAGGCCAGCCCGGCGGGCATCCCCGGGTTTCTGGCCGCCGAAGCCACAGCCGGCGGCGCGCCAGGAGTCGGCAGCCGCGCCGCCAGCCAGCGGCGCCCGATCGCCGCACTGGCGCCGGGGACCTCGCACGGCAGCGCCGCCGCCATGGCCGCCGCCGGGGAGCTCGAGCCACGCGAGCTGCGGCTGTCTGGCCTTGATGTGCTTCCTCCTAAGGTTTGGAGATTAGGGTGTAGGTTTTCAGAGGTTAGGTTTAGGGTTAGGGTTTCGATGCTCACGGCGTGGGCCTTCCGCGCCGCCGCAGCGGGGGCCGGGCGGCCTGCCTCTCCCTGGAATTGGATGATGGTCAGATCCTGCTCAGGGCCCCACCCCCACTTGATCCTAGCATGAGCAGATGTGTCACCCGGAGGGCCGAGGGCTGACGGCGTCGCAGAGGACCGGCGACGGCTGCTTCCGGCCAGCGGCTGCCGTTAGCAGGCGCCCCCACCAACGCCGTTTCGGCGCCCAGTTTGCCAGCTTGCCAGTGGCTCCGCTAACATACTTATTTATGGACACATGTCCATGTTCTTTTCCTCCGGGGGTGGCCAATCACACAGCCATCGCCCTCTACTGGAAGCGACTCTATGAACACCCCTCTGTGAATGGAGTGTGTATTAAGTGATGCAGGGCCTTTGTGGCCAAGTACTAAGGCAGGCAAGCACATCCTCTGTGTGCACCCTGGCTGCCTATCACAGCCGCTCTTCTAATATCAGCAACAGTTTCTGCCATTGCTTTTCGGTGCTCGTTTGCTTCTTCCTAGAAGCTTCGATTCGCGGGCCCACCTCGCCGCTGCCCCCGTCGCTGCCGCCGCCGCCGGCGGGGATTGCGCCGCGATCTGCGTGCTGTGGCTCTCGCGGCCGCAGCCGCCAGGGGCGGCGCCTCCCGGCTTGTCTTGAGACAGTGGGTTTTGCGGCTGGTGGGTCTGCGCTTTGTGTCGTCGCGGCACTGAAAGAGGCCGGCGGGATGCTGGACGACGGCAGCGCCGCCGCCGCGAGCTCTCGCCGCGGCGGCGGCGGCGGCGGCGGCGGGGGCGATGACTTGGCCGCTCTGCGGAGGCAGCTCGACCGCAAGGCGTCGTTCGAGGGCGCGGCGGCGGCGCTGGCGGCCACCTTGGAACGCCGCTACGCCGCAGCACCCCCAGCCGAGCAGGACGAGGTCTTGAGCCAACACTTAGGATGTTACGGAATTAGGAAATGAGGGGATCAGGTAATCAGAAAGTTCCTAATTGGGACACCAGAAGCATCAAAGAAGCCTTGACTTGGGCCGGCGGCCTCTGGGACTGGACCGAAGGCGGACAGTCTCGCCGTAGCTTGCTCGTGGCGCACTTTGCGCTGATGGGCAGGCAACGGCTCCGCCTTCTAGGGGTTAGGACGTCGCTTTTCATAGCGCAGACACGGGTTCACTCCCGTGAGGGATACACAAGAATCTGTAAGTATCCGATTATATAAATGATGATGATGCTGCTGATGATGATGATAACGATGAATTCGTTTCTGATAAGATACTTTTGTCCATATCGCAGATGTGGGCTGCGGTGAAGCGCGCGGCGACGCTGCTCCAGACGCGGCACACCGGCCGCGGATTCTGGGCGGCGGGCCTGCGGCTGTTCGACGCCGCCGCCACCGCCGCGCCGCCACAGCCAGACCGCCGCTGGCAGGCCGCTGCGTGGGTCGAACAGGCGCGGCGGGTCTTGGAAGACGGGGTATTGGCAGAGGACGCCCACAATGCTGGCGCCGCCACAGCCCCCGGCCCCGGCGCATGGCTGGGTGCTCGGGACGCCAGGGGTGAGCAGTTGTCGCAGTTGGAGAGGCAGTGCATGGTCATCGGCGCTGTGCAGCCGTTGGTGGATTGCGGAGACAGCTCGTTGCTGTCTTCTCGTTGCCGACATGTGCGCCCGCGGTGATGAGTGCTGCCTGCCACTTGCTGCAGGAGGAGGTCGCCCCGTGTCATCACTGTTTGAGGGTCAGCTTTCGCTGCACGAGCCGCCGGCGCCGCAGCCACGGCTGATGGAGGCGCAGGCAGCACTGACAGCCATGCTGGCGCCATTGCTGGAGAACGAGGATGCGCTGAATCGTCAGGAGCCTAGTGCCAATGAGGGCCAGGAGGCAAGGCGGCGGCAGGACCGGAGTGGCGGCGCAGGCCGCGGCAGGGAGCAGGCAGTTCACCGCCTGGACGAGCATCAAGGCCGGACGGGCGATGGCGCCGAGGAGGAGGAGCAGCAGCAGCGGCGTGCACGTGCCGTGGTCGAGGCCTTCAGCGGCGGTAGCACGGTTGAGTTGAACGAGCTGCTGCGTGCTGCCGGTACCGAGCTGGCCGAGCTCCTGGGTGGCGGCCACTTCACCGGCCTTGAGGAAGCCATCCAGGCTACTCTGCAGGTGAGTGCCTAAACCCTACACCCTGAAGCCTGAACCTGCCCCACCTGGGCTCCATTTGGTGGCCGTTTAAGTTGTCACACGGCCATGTGCTTGCTGCGTGTTACTCGCTGTCTGTCGCAGTTAGCGGCTGATTTTACTTGACAGCCAACGACTAGCCAACGAGTATGCCTGAATTTGTTACTGAGCCTCCGCCTCCGCATGGCGCCAGGACGCTGGGAGTATGCCACGCGGCCCACCTCCGGCGGCCAAGGACGACGTGGCGAAGCTGCCGTGCATGGCTGTGACGGCGGAGCTGCTGGCGCGCCTTGGTGAGGGCGCCGAGTGCTCCGTGTGCAAGGAGGCCTTCGAGGCCGGCGGCGTGCTGCAGGAAATGCCATGCCGCCACGCCTTCCATCCCGACTGCCTCGGTCCGTGGCTCGTAAGCTCCACCCCCCTTCCCCCAACTGTCCTCCCTGTTGCCGTGCCCCATTGCGCTGATGGTTGCACCGTGTCGCAGCTGCCAGTCAAGAAGGGCGTTGCCGATGGTCTCGCCTGCCCACTACTTGTTGGCAACGCCTGCGCAGAGTGCACATAATTCGTGCCCAGTGTGCCGATTCGAGATGCGAACAGACGACCATGCATATGAGCGGCAGAAGGGGCGTGAGCGCGAGGACCGGGCAGAGCGCCGGGGTGTGGAGAATGCCCTCCAGGAGGCCGAATTCATGTACATGTAGCCACGGCAATGGCAGCAGCTGGTGTTGCGGGCCTGCCATGATGCGCTAGCACTGCTCTCTTGAGGCTTTCTGCGGAGCAGCCCTGTAAGGAGATGCTGTCTGCTGTGCAGTTGTTGAGGTTTGTTGACGCTTAACGATTGGCAGCATAGACATTGTCTGAAGGTTATCAGGAGATCACCATCTCACAGGCTGTCACATACAGTGGCAGAGCAGTGCAGGTGGAGAAGTGTTGTCATTTGGTGCAATGAGCAAGCCCAAGCATGCAGTGGCAGTGACCACTAAATACCATCATAGTCCTTATGATATCTCAGCTTGCAGCATTAGCAGGACGACCAACGGTTGGACACCTACAGCTGCACTCAGAGACCTATTTTGCAAAGCGCTAATGAGTATAGGCGCAAGCCAGAGGGGTCCTGCCACATGGTGGTGACGATATGGACAGGCTAAAATGGACAAAGAACTAGCCGCATCATCATTGATGCTGTAGCATGATAGGTCTTCATGACCATAAATGATCACAAATAGGCTGGATCTTGCACCCATTTTAGTACGCGGTCCTGCCCTGCATCACACTCAATACATTTCTGGAGGTGCGAGAGACCTACTCGGCCTGCCAGAGACAGCAGCGCTATCTCTCCGCTTCGCTGGCAGTAGGAAGGAGGGTAGCGGGTAGCTCCTCAGCTGATCAGGCATGTTGATAAGGCTATCTTGTGGTTGAAAGACTATGATGGTTCAAAGGAGGATAAGGGTCAACGAGAATATTTCGTGTATTTGAAACAAACGAAGGCCAAATGGTCAAGCACGAAGTCAAGCAAGCATCTAAAGACATACATAACCTACAGCAGATTGACCCGCTCAGTAACCACGGGTCAAAACAAGGTCGCTAACTGATGCATGGATACTAGGTGAGAGATACGAAGGACTTCTGCCACCAACTAGAGCTCGCCCAGCTTTCTGGTGCAAAGCTTTAGCCTGAGCACACTGCATGCACACAGGCCGAAACTCGTCGTCGCCAGAACGACAGATATGCAGCTGGCAAGCCCATCTCAGCCGTAAAAACATCTGCACGTCGTGTGTAGCCTAGATTGGCAATATTCTGAAGGAGAGTGGAAACGAGGACCCAAACAGCCAAAGATGTCGACTGCCGCTAGCAGGAGCTGATCGCGTTGGGGGAAAGGGGTAAAGGTAGCAGCTATGAGCGACCAAGCGACCACCCTTAGTGAGGAGCCAATATTCGCCAACACGTTGTTAAGGTTCAATGCCAGACCAGTGGCCAGTGTAGCCTGGCATCGCCCTCTGTGCAGTTCCAGCAGCATGGCCTGCACATGGCCTCTCTATAAATAGCACGTACCATGGTGCAGTACTGCTCGTCGTGCCTCACTTGTTGGTCAAGAGTTAAGTGACAGGCAGAACGAGCGGACCACAAATCCACTCCCTCAGTCCTTTGCACTGACTTGTATTAGAGCACTTGACCAGTGCCAGACTGTGACTGTTGCTCATTGGCCATTGCCTCCACGTGATGCCCAGACAAAATGCTGGCCAGTATCGAGACACCCAAATCTCCAGATCAAAATCTGTAACATACATGTGCATCATGAAGAAGAAGCTTCGTTCACTGCAACACGACTCGAACTTCTTGCACGAGCTATCTGCGTTTGTGCAAGTGCCCAGTGGCATTCCCAAGTGCCAGCTTCTTCTATACCTGCTCATAAGGCAGGAATGCATGCTAAGAGTCACATTTCCCTTAAGGGAGTATGAGGGCGCCGGCGCGGCACGCCAATGACGTGGACATCCTCTTAACATGAAAGCCATTCACGATAAGCGCATGGGCATGTCAAGCAGCCGCTGCTTATTTTAGCAAAGCTTGGAGATTTCGACGAAGATGGTTGCATCACCGCTGTGTCTGTAGCAGCATGCACGGTCCTATGGAGGCATGCTGCTCTGCCGTTGGCAATTCTGGTCACTTGGCCACTCCGACAGGGATGTCACTTGCCACCAAGTACTGGGCTTCCCGCACCCAGCCCTCCATAACTTCACAGGCAGCGCAGGAACAGCACATCTGCTGGCTAGTTGCTGCTGGCAAACACAGCAGAGCCGTAGCCATTGGGGTGCTCCTTTTGCCAGTCCCAAGCCATGCGCAGCGACTCCTGGAGGTCAGTGTACTGGGCTTGCCACCGCAGCTCCTTCAAGATCTTGGACGGATCAGAGAACACCTCCGCATAATCACCAGGTCGTCGCTCACGCTGCTCCACGACTTTGATGTCCTTGCCCGTCACGTTCAAGCACGCATTCACAAACTCTCGGACCGACTTGCCTGCACTCGCAGCCGGCCCTTGATCAGGCCCAACGGTGAACTAGAGTGGCTGAGCCTCCACAATACATACCATTGAGCAAATGCAGACTTCAAAACCAGGGCACCACCATTTTGCTACGAGAAGCAAGTCATGTACAGTAGCAGGCATCATATTCTTTGCACCTTTGCCAGTGCCAACATTGTAGATAGCCACGCGGCCTCCAGCGGCGGCCTGTCCTGGGGTGTAGCTGGGCGGCGCATTGGCGGCTACAAGCTGTGCCTTCATGGCAACAACGTGTGCATTCACGAGATCCGTGACGTGGATGTAGTCACGGATGCACGTCCCGTCGTGCGTGTTGTAATTTGTTCCCATGATCTGCGCACGCCCTTCCACGTGGTCAGAAGTGGTGGATGAAATTGCTCTAGCAGCGAGCAGGGACAGCAGCTGGTGCTTGGCACGTCACTCGGCGGCTCACCTTCAGACCATCGATCTTGCCGGCAGCGGCATCGAAGCAGGCGCCGGAGATGCGGCCATGGTGGCGGAGCTCGGGGCGCGGCGCCTCACCAAGCCGTCCCTTGGGGTCCGAACCAATCACATTGAAGTACCTGCCTCGACCACCGCCATCGATTGGACCAGTGGCAATGTTGTCAGGACGCCACCATCTCCAAGTCTCTCTGATAGTCCTTCATAGCATCCTAGTGGCAAAGTCTGTGATAGCAACATCTGCCTGAGTGCCTACTCGCCAAGCTGGTGTGTTGCAAACAGCGACTAACTCACCGGAGAATAGTAACACTGAAGTCCTTGTTAGTCCGCACATAGTCCCTGATGACATCCTCTGCGAACTTCTTCGCCTTGCCATAGGGGTTGATTGGCACCTGCAGTTGGGGCAATGCACATGTAACAAAAGCGCCAGCTGGTCAGAATGGTACGTACACAACAGTCATACAAAGTCTCTGCAATTATGCTAAAAGGCTGAGGTATACCTTGCTCTGTTGGTTAGGACACCGCTCACACCACACTCAGTGCTTCGACCATTGCCACCCATCGGTCCAATATTGTAGCAAGGACCATTCTTAGTGTCTTCTGACAGTCTGTTAACAAGCTACCCAGGCAGTCACTGTGGGGGGGGAGCCCAAGGTGGCAGCAACAGTAGCCTTCACCTGCGGCGAGTCCTCGGTGATGGGCATGGTGGGGGGTTCGCCATAAGTAGCACATGTGGACGAATAGATGAGGCGGTTCACGCCATGCCGAGCCATCGTTTGCAGCAAGGTTAGCGTGTTTGCAGTTATGTTGTGGTAGTACCTGCACCAGGCGTTGACAAAGTGGCAACAGTCAGAGCTGCAACCTGGCAAAGGCAAAGGCAAAGGCAAATGCCAAGGCGGCCTACGGCTGGCCAAGCTAGGGTGCTGCCGGCCCTCTGGCGACCGCGCCGGTAAGTGTGGACCTGAGGGGCTCGGCCATGCTCTCGCCGACGTACGCAACGGCAGCAAAGTGTATCACCACGTCAATGGCATTCACCTTCAGGATATGGTCCACCTGCAAAGCCAACGGCGGCGGCAAAGGCAACTTAGGACCTCTCACAACTGCTGGCGCTCTCGACCGCAGCCACAACAGCAAGGGAAAGGTTGACCTACAATGGCAGGGTCGCCGAGGTCGGCAATGATGAACTGCAGCATGCCTGGCGCTGCAAGACTCTGCAAGACGTCAATAGCGCCCATGTTGCCGCGCGACAAGTTGTCCTGCAGGAGAAAGGAAACAAACGGCAGTTGACATGCTGATTGTGGGCGAGCTTTGAATAGCGGGCCGAGAGCCCTGAACCCACAATGTTGGAAGCAGCAAGCAGCGGCCGTGGCGGGCAGGGGCAGCGGCGTTGGCAGAGGCAGCGGCAAAGGGGCCCACTGCGTCCGGCTTTGCAGGCGGGGCTCCTGCTACACTTGGTGGCAATGGCGAGGAGGGAGGTCGCAATGGGACAGAGCTTAACTCACAATGATCGTTACGCGATTGCCGTCCTCGAGGAGGCGGAGGACGGCGTGCGAGCCAACGAAGCCTGCACCACCTGTCACGAGCACGTGCTGGATGCCATCCTCGCGCACGCGGAACTGCCACCGGACACCACAAAGTAAGCCCCTTGCTGCTACATCAGATGGCGGCACACTCGACGGCCGTGCTCGTGAAGCAGCTATTAAAAGGACAAAAAAAGACTTTGAGCTTAGATCATAATTAATATGCTGAGAATTCGCGAATGTGGTCTTCGGCAGGCGCCGCTCCGGTCGACGCTCGCCGGGCGGCAGGGGGCCGGCGAGGCTCACCATGGGCGGAGTGCGGTCGAGGGAGGAGCTTCGACGCAGCAGGAACATGCAGACGGCGGTGACGATGGCCGCCGCCGCCACCTTGGCGACCTGCGCCCGCGTGCGGCTCCGCGCATCCATGGTCGCCTGCTACTGCTTCCCTGAATCGCGGTCATCGCAGGCAAATACCACAAGCGGCTGACCATCAGCTCCCCATCGACCTCAGCTGTGCACATCGGGGGCGATGGTGAAGGCGGCCGCCCCGCCGCTCACCAAGCCTGGCGGCAGCGGCGCTAGCAGGCCCGGGAGAGGCGTCCGGCACGGTGCCGCGTCCTGGCCGTGTGCGGCGGAAGCGGCCGCCGCCGCGCCGCCGGGGCAGAAAAGGCGCCGCGGCTCCGACCGCCCGGTGCGCCCTCCCGCGCTGCCACCGGAGGCCCCACCGATCCCCGCGCCGCCGCCGTCGCCCACACTGGAGCGCAGACGCCCGCTGGCGACTGCCATTGTTGACTCCCGTCAGGTACCACAAGAGGAACGTCATCACTGCTAATAGGACAACCTGTGTGAGCATACAACTTCTGCAAGTGAGTAGAGCCACTTTGCTTTGACTGCTTGAATGCCAACGTAGCAATCAGAGCATCCGGTTGCTGTGACAATGGTGGTGTACTGCCTGACTGCACGGTGTCAGACCCTTCTTGGCTTGCAACAGGCTCACTGCAGCCTGGATGCTTGCATGCTAGCATGCAATCTGCTTAGAAGCGCTTGACTCCTTACAACTGGAACGAAGACTGATGAGATGCGATCAGCAAGCTTCTGAATAGGAGCTTTTGCCATCTGGGCAGCTTGGACCAGGTTGACAATCTGAGCGAGGGCAGTCTCTCCACCAATGTGAGTGGCCTTGACATGCAGCATACCATTCCCATTGATGGTCCCTCCAATCACAGAGTCAGCTAGCTTCTTGAGAACAGGCCTGGACTCACCCGTGATCATGCTCTCATTGACAAAGCTCTGCATAGATGTACACATATTTCAGGAGAGATCAGCTGTCAAATACGTGAGAGAGTCTCTCAGGCCTAGGAGCAAACGAGCTGAGCTACCAATACCACCACTACCAATTTTCACGTTATTATATATCTGAAGAGACAGAATAAGCAACGGCAACAGACCTGCTTGTGTGATTGCAAGACAAGACCAGGCTACAGTAACTAACCTCACCGTGGACCACCACTCCGTCTGTGGCAATTTTGCACCCTGGGACAATTTTAATGATATCGCTCTTCTGTACCAGGTCCAAATCGATTTCACGTTCTGCTGCAACATGTCCTTGTTTATCAAGGAGTAACAATGTAGCAGTAGGCGGGGCAAGCTGGAGCAGCTTGGTCATTGCAGCGGAAGTCTTCCCTCTTGCCAAAGCTTCCAGATATTTACCCAACAGGATGAAACATATAAGCATGGCACTAGTCTCAAAAAATTGAACACCCTGCACATGGCAGTGAATATCTGCATTACTATGGAAGGTCAGATCCAGCTGTTAGATCCACTCAATGCCACTGACACACATTAAATGAGTTCAGAAAGACCGATGCCAGGAGCGGACCTTGAAGTCCGAGCGGACTGCGGCTGATATTACTGAAAAGGTTGAGTAGAAGTAAGCTGCATTTGTCCCAAGTGCAATCAAAACATCCATGTTGGCAGTCTTCCGCTTCAATGCATGCCATGCCCCACTGTAAAACCTGCATGTATACCAAGTGCACTTTAGAATCAAGTGATGCCTGTGTATCAACACCACAGCAGGTCAGATGCACTCTTGTATACATATGTCAAAATCAGATCCTAGACTCGGGCTAGGTAATCGCCTCAAGCATTAACATGCTGGGGATCCATTCAGGGTTGCTCCAGGTAAGACCTTCTTCCAACTATGAATTGCACAGGGGTTGCCAAGGACCAGCGGAGAAGATCACCTATCGTGAAACTGATGCAAAAGCCACAACCTCCTATTAGTGTGTTACTTGCTGCAAGCCAATGACTTGCTGTGGAGCATGCAGCAAGGAAAGCAAGAATGTGATCATTCTGAATGCCCATGCAAAATTGCAAAGTAGGATATGGGAAGCATGAAACCTCAACTACAACCTCATCACAGACACAGATTAAGGGCGCTCTGTTCATATCATAAGCATCTGCATCCATGACCTGCATATTGGGTGCTGGGAAGCTACTGACTGATTGACTAAAGTTGTGTCAAGCCCTTGCTTGACGCCTGGTATCTCAGGGAGGACCATAGAAAGAAGGAAAATGGGCACGGTGAAGATAGAGCTCAAGACAAATAGGCGCCAGTGTTGCTTGACCTCCTTCTCCCGGTGCTCTTGATCCAAGCCATTCTGCCTGCACAAAGAGAATAATAGTAAATTCAAGCACACAGCTGATGCTCAACCAACTCTGGATGGGCATAATGTACTTGCCACTGGAGGACTTGGAAGCAGGCCATGACTGTAAGGGGTTTAAGCAACTCCACATTTGACCTCATGAATTGAAGCAGACCTGCTATGCAATGTGGCCCTGTACGCGCCTCCTGGTCCAGCACCTTCTATGCAGTCTACCAGCGATCGCGGCCCAGTGACGTCAGGATCAAACATGACAGTCACTCTCTCCCCAGATGAATTCATATCAACAGAAATGACCCCAATCATGCTCTGTAGAGCCGTCTCCACCAGATTGATAGCTTCCAACGAGTGCACACCCTCCAGAATGATGGTGACTTTATTCCTGTCGCCCATTGTCAGAAGTTCAGCTTCGAAACCAGAGTCCTCCACCACTTTGATAATGTCAGCTGGGCTCACCAACTTGCTGTTATACTCCACAGCAGCTTCGTTGGTGGCAAGTGCCACAGTGGCCTTACTTACGCCTCGTACCCTCTGCAGAACAAGGCTACACTGGACAGCTTAGCAAATGTGGTGCCTGAGGGTATCGCAGTAAATCGGATACACAGCAAGAGTACGCAGGATCCACATGTGCCTATCAGTGTCACTTTGCGAGCTTCTGTGATTGTTGCATACCTGTACAGCCTCCTCCACTGCACCACTACAAGTCGTACAGGTCATGCCAGTGATCCGGAGCTTGCAAACGCTTAGGCCTTCATCCTCCTCCAGCAAGCTTGCCTCGAAACCTGCATCTTCAATGGCCTCTAGGATGTCTTCAACCTGCATGAAATACTTAAGTCAGGTCACCGATCAGCGTGTTTGAGCGTCGCAGTCCACATAAGCCAAACCAATATCATATAGTCTTGCCTCCTCGGGTGATCACGGTGCAAAGGGTGAGCTATGTGGTAAGGCAGTAGGTAGCAGCTCGGGACCTGGACAATGCTTGGATAGAAGGCGATCTTTGCTCTGTTGCTCATCAGCGAAACAGTCCCCGCTTCAACACCATCCATACGCTTTAAAGCCTTCTCAATGGCAGCTGAACAGGCTGTGCACTGCATGCCCGTGATGTGCACCATGACAGTCCTTGAAAGCTCTTCCCTGTTGGAGTTGCTCCTTCTGGCGGGCGATCTAGACAGTGCGAGTTGCAGTGACACAGATTCCTACAGCCAGCAATACAAGCGGCCAAGCTGAGCTCTCAGCTTAGGCACTCCTGTGAAAATGCGCGCCAAATGAACTGCACTTTCAAGGGCCCCCTCCTTTCATGGCATACATAAGGAGTTGACCTTCTGCTCAACAGACTATAAAACAATCGACATGTAGCACGGCCCTAGCAGCTTCGACACCCTCTTGTATACTGCCAACAACACGGCGCAAGGGTGGAAGAACACTCATTCTTTGCACAACTCTTATCATCAACAGGCCTTATACTGATCGCAGGTCCACGCCGAAAAGCAACCCACACCAGCTGGAGTCCCAACGCTACCCCAGCACGCACCTTGCTCTCGGATGGTGTGCGATGCTCCGCCTGCACGAACTGCAACTGTGAGCTCCGAGTGCTCGCCATGAGGCTGCAGCTAGGCCCCAGAGTGCGCACGCCTGACTGTCACTTTCAGTCCGGAACCTGCTCAACGGCCCGTGCCAAACCCCTTCCTCTGCGAGCTGATTGTCCTGCCTTCACATTCGTGGAGCTGTATGAAGCGACAGCATCGTTGTCGATGCTGTCCGGTCGCTGAACAAGCCCTGCTGCCCTGCTGCACGGCACTCAGGCCAGTGCCTGCTCGGCTCCGCAGAGGGCACTCCGCAGGCTGACGGTCGTGCCGCCGCCACTGCGCGTGAAGGGAGGCCGTCGGGCAGGGAGAGGGCGCGGCATGCGGCACCGCAGGCCCCTGAGTGCGGGCCGGGCGACGGCGGGCGGCGCCGGGCGCCGGGCGGCTCCGGGGCGGTGCGTCGGCCGGGAGGCTGGCAGACGCTTCCAGGAGCCTAGCGTCTCTGACCTAAGGCTGCTTAGCAGGGGGTACTGATGAGTGATCCGTAGCNGGGGACCCACTTCCAGGAGCCCAGCATCTCTGATCTGCGGCTGCTTAGCAGGGGTTACTGAGTGTCTCGTAGCAGCTTTGTTTCTGTTACTTAGCGCTTCCCCTGGCCCCCTTCTCGTACTCTGTTCATTCTTTTTCGGGCTGGTTGTTCCAGCCCCTATTCTCAATGGGCGAGCACTTTCTTCCGGAGGGGCGGCGGCACGAGGAGCACTAGGGAGTCTAGGGGCAGAGACCGGAGACATTTCGGATCAGTGAAGCCCAGAGAGATGCGCATCCCTGCTGCTGCTGCCTGGTGCTGCAGCCCGTCGTCGGCAGGACGCTGCCGACTCGCTTCGAGGCGACCGTGGCCGGCCTTTACTGGGCTAGCTGCGCTGGTTCCCGGGAGGGTGGAGACGCCGCCTGACGGCGGCGCGACGGGGCAGAGTTGCCTGTGTACAGGCGTCGAGTTTTCACACGGGCTGAAGGAGTGGAACAAGCGGGTGCCAAGCAGTGCGCAGTAAGCAGCCAGCCCCGAAGGAAGGCTCCTACCAGACGAGTGGAGGGGCGCGATGTGCATGATGTGAAAGGGAGGCCCACTTACTCCAAATTGACAGCAGTGGCTGTGAGAGGCCAGCCCAAAGGAGTGGAGAAGGTCTGAAAGAGAAGTGCGCGCCTATAGAGAAAAGGGCTGGCAAAGCCAGCCCAAAACGAATGGACAATGTTCAAAGCCAAAGAAAGAGGTGCCGAAAAAGGACTACACTACCAAATACGACAACGCACTAGGGAAGCTCAGTACCCTCGAGTGAGCAACATCATCCTGAAAGGACCGGATGGCTCAAAAAGCAGAATACCAATGAAGCCAATACTCTGTCCACGTAGGAGACAGTGTGTACTAAGAGATGGGGAGGCCATGTGTGGCCAAGTACAAAGGCAAGCACATTGACAAATGTACGTCACCTGCTGCTAAGCTGACCCGCTCAGTACCCACGAGTCAGCACATAGAGGTCGCTAAACTGATGCTCGAATACCGGACGGCAAATGACAAGCTCTTGAACTACCAGCCAAGGCTCGACCAGCTTTCTGATGCAACGCATGAGCCTGATTTCGCTGCAGACAAGCTGACACTCGACGTCGCAAAAATGACAGACAGCCTGCCGGCATACCCATCTGGGCTGGAAGCATATCCTCGCGTCGTGCATATCCCAGACTCGCTATGTTCTCAAGTAGGGTATGGAAGCGAGGACCCAAGCAGCTGAAAGTGTCAATTGCGGCCGGGAGAAGGTGGTCGCTGCAGGTGTAGTCAGAGTAGTGTCGGAGCTTTCTCTGCTCAGCACCTCCCACTGCATGGCCAGCAATGTGTGTGGAAGCGGAACTCTTGTATGCCTCGGTTACCACCACAACCACCAAGGCTCGTGGGCCTCCGCCAGGTTGTACACCCACAATGTCCAGAGTGCGACGGTGATGGCGACCCTGGGAATCGGTGGTGATGGGCATTACATTGCTTACTTCCACATGGCGCGGTAGCTGGCGTCGTGCATCAAGCCCGCTAGGGCATCTCATAGGAGATTGTGGACGCCCACCACCTCAGGGCCTGTGGGACACCGCAGCATGTGGGTGGCTAGATCTCCGCCCTCCGCACGGAAGCCACAATCAGACTGACTTACTCCAATCAGGCAGGTCGAAGGCCGGCCCAGGAACAGCTGGAGAAGCGTCCGGAATGCTTCAGGGCTGATTTTGAAAGCATTGTGGATGCGTGTCTGGTGAGCCAATCCGTTGCCCCAGGCATTGTGAGCGACGTGAGACGTGCCAGACTCCTTGGATTGGTCTTGATATCGGCATTGTCCTCAACGCCTTGCGACGCTCGTCCTCAACTGCAGCAACGAGTCTGGCCTGGGCCGCTTTGTCTGGTGCTTGAGCAAGCGCTGAAAAGGGAGTGAGGAGGGGTTGTAGGGAGGGGAAGGAGCAGAGTGCTGACTCCCGGATGCTCCTCAATTGTACTTGGCATGCCAAGGAGCCTTCCTCCACCTCGGCTGCAGGGTCGGCCAGCCAAGGGAAGCGCAAGGGAAGACAGGAGGCAACCTGGTGCCAGCAACCGAGAAAGGCTGCCTGCGCCGTCTGTTCAAGTGACCGGCAGCCCAGGCCGCCCATTTGTGTGGGAAAGGATGCCTGCAGGGAGGATGAAGGTGAGTTGAAGGATGGGTGTTGAATCAGGGAAGCCAGGGTTTGCAGGAGGGAGGTGTCAAACTCCTTGTACAGCTCGCCCACCATGTCCGTTGGGGCGACTGTTTGCAGCAGGTAGCCAGCTCGTTAACCAATGCAGCGAGTAAGGATGGCCAGCGCCAGCTGCGGATCTTCGACGGGAGGAAGGGAGGGAAGGGGGGCAAGGTGTTGCTGCAGATGTTCACGTAAGTCCTCCGCAACGTGGGATGGAGTGCCAAGGGGAACTTTGAGAACAGCCAGCCCATTGGAAGGGGTCTGGCAGCCTGGTGGGAGCTGGAGGTTGGTGGGGAGGCCGTGTGATGACCATGCCACGTTCTTGGTGGGGCAAACCGGCAGGCCCATTGTGCTCAGTTCGTGTACAAGCAAGGGATAAGCCGCCATGACTGCTGACGGTGGGCCGACGATATGTCTGTCGTCGGCGTAGGAGGGGAAGAGGAGGTTGGGGTGCAGGCTCTGGGTGCGCCGTAGTGCCCGGGAATGTGCCAAGGCGAAAAGCATGGGGCTGAGGGGATCTCCCTGGCGTGTGCCAGTTGTGGACCATAAGCTATTCCTTGGCGCCCACCTTGTTCCCAATCATTCGTCGGCCTGCCTCCCCTTGGTGGGCCGCCACTTGTCGGCCGGCACTTGCTCCATGGCATCGCACTAGGAAAATTCGACCTCCGGGTGTTGGGCGGCGAGACGGATGGCCAGCCTTTCCCACTCTCGCGGCGGGCGGCAGCCCAAGCGCAGCCATCAGGCCGCGGAAAGACCGCCAACGCCGCCGCCGCCCGCCGCTGTAACGTCGCTACTGCCGCGTTCGCCGCCGCGTCCGCCGCCGCGTCGGCCGCTGCTGCAACGCTGCCGCCCACGGTGGCGACACTTGGGTTGCCCAAATCTGCCGACCGAAGTAATGAGCCCTATCCTGAAATGTGGCTGCTCAAACGGAATATTTTCAGCACCCAGGTGGCCACTTGGGTCCGCTTGTGCGCTCCTCTTACCCCTTCGAAACTTTCTTCATTGTTTCTGGCTGGCCAACCACAGCCATCGCCCTCTACTAGCAGAGTCGTTCCCTTTCTTCCAACAGGCGGCTGCTCCTTTGAGGTTAATGAGTGCTTCGTGGCTACCAAGAGAAGTGGCACTCCCAATGGGGGCAAGGGCTGTGAAAAGCCAGCCCGAAAAGAATTGACAAAGGTTCGAAGGGGCCAAATGACGGAGGGGCCTAAAGCGCTGTCAGAACGGGTGTAGGATGGACCACTCGGTAGCTACGAGTGAGGAGCCTCAAATCCGACAGACTATCTGCTGGAAAACAATCCCCCTGATCAAAGCCAGAGGCTGCAGCGAGAGCACGGCCTGCACGCAGATGCGAGGCGTGCCATGGACCGCTGGAGGGAGATTGACAGGCGCATACGATAGACCTGGGCCAACCAGCCAGCGGCGTTGAATTCAGCCGGCTCACCTCGCCTGCGGGACACAGCGCGCCGCGCAAGCCTCGCTAGCAGGTCGAGCTACTGGGACTCGAGACTCCCGTGCACATCCACGGCCAGGGGTGCGAACTCGTCCCCAGCTGGGTGGTCAGCGTGTTCCGCTGCCTTGCTGCGAGAAATTTCGTGTATTTGAAACAATCGAAGGCCAGTATGGCCAAGTACAGAGGTAAGCACATCTTATGACGTAGCAGCTAGCATCTAGCAGCTACTGGAGCTGCTAGTGGAGTGAGGCAGCAGCTGTGCCAGGAGGAATGGAGGGGTGGGGGGGAGAAGAGGGCTGAAAGTGCCACGATTGGGGCCTTGACATCCTGTCCTGCTGGAGCTGCTAGAGGAGGAGTGAGGCAGCATCCATAGCAGGAGGGGCGGTCGCCGCAGCATGGCCAGCCCTTGAGGCAAAAAGCCCCGGATTGGATCGATTTACCACATCAATGGTGACCACATCTGCAATGATGCGCGGGCCGCCGCCCAGTGTGGAGGCCACCAAGTGTGAAAAGCCAGTCCAGAAAGAATGAATGAGGTCCAGAGCGCACAGCTCTGCAAGAGAGTACAGCGAATGAAGCTTAGTACCCCGAGCAGCCGTCAGCAGCCGCAAGTCAGGAGTAACTTGCAGCTGGGAAAGGAAAAGCCAGCCCAAAAGCGTGAACATGGCGACTGATGCTCTAAGCGACAGAAGAAGAATGAGCAAAGTCCAAAGGGGCCAGAAAAGCGCTAGAGCACGTGGCAACTCAAGTGGCCACTGGGTGCTTATTATCCCCTCGTGAGCAGCCGCAGGTCAGAGGCACTAGCCTTCGGGTAGCAGGTACCCTATCAACAGCCACAGGCTGCAGCCAGGGCGCGACCAGCACGCTACTCCGCTCCATTACAGACGGAGCCGCTATCCCGCGCCTTAGCCACAGACTGGCGCCCTGCCGGCCAAATCCTCCGGTCTCAATGAGTGTCAGCTCACCAATCCCGGACGCTTCATGTGTGAAGCGTATAGAATTGACCGCTCCACTCCGGGGCTCTCTGTTTCGATGGCTGGGCAGCGACTGCCGCTCATGGCAAAGAGGCCAAGTACACGGACCACCCGGAAGGGGACGAATTCGTGCCACTGGCCATCGACGGGCACGGGGCTTTCGGGACTCAGTAGCTAGACCTGTTGACCCGGCTTGCACGCCGCTCTGTGTCCGCAGGCGGGGCAAGCAGGCCCACTTCAATGTCGCTGGCTCGCTAGCGCAGGTCTTTCGTGTGCGCCTGTCCGTAAAACTCCACTGGTCCATGGCCCACGCCTTGCACCTGCGTGCTGGCTGGGCGTGCTCTAGCTGCAGCCTCTGGCTTCTATCAAGGGGCTGTTTCCAGCGGCTAGTCTTTCTGACTTGCGGCTGCTAAGTAGAGGTGACTATGATTATCCTACATGGTACTTGCTTTATCATGTTTTTCAGCGCTTTTTGGCCCCTGAAGACCTTGTCAATTCTTTTTCGGGCTGGCTTTTCACAGCCCTCGCCCCCGTTGGGAAGAGCTCACTTCTTTGTATAGGGTGCACGCTACATTATCACGAGACGGTCAGTGAAATATCATGAGAGGGTGGCACGTTCCATACGTTGTGCTGTTTGACATCACAAAATCAGGAGGCGCTGTTCTGGCCAAGGCGTTGACTGAGAGAAGCCAGCTTAGAAGACCGGGCGGAGTCGAGAGAAACAGCCCAGCCCAAGCAGCAGCCCACGAGGCAAATGAATTTCAACTGTTCGATGTTGCTCCGGACCTTCTGATTCTAGTGCTGTCATCATAGCCGGTCTACACGGCCGTGGTGTCAACCTTCTGTGAGATTTTAACCAAGCTCCACCCACATCAAAGCCGAAATTTAGTGTGGCACTGCATGAGAGTTGCACGAGGAAGGGCAGTCATTGCAAGTGGCCAGCCCAAGAACAATGTGTGAAATTGTTGAGGCAGGCTGGCTCCAGTAGAGAAGGCTAGGTGCAGCCAAGAAGTACAACTTCAATGACTACAAATATGACTACACAAGAATACTATCTGCTGCTGTTCTATCTGCTACTGCTACTATCTGCTATTATCTGTGCTACTAACTACTACTGTCTACTCTCGCAGCCTCAGGTCAAGCGGACTGGTGCAGGGCGACAAATTCTCACGCCGAAGTGGAAGGCTGATGAAGCAGCTTGTGTGCGACTTGCCTGCAAGTGCAAAAAAAAGGCTACCAAGGCCAGCATAGAGTGAAACTTACAAGTTGATTGCGCGAACCACGTGGAAGCTTGCCTGCTCATCGCTCAGGGCCTGCTGCCTGGGAGCAACGCCGCGAGCTACAAGCATGCGCCTCGACTATTGGTGGTCAGATTAGTGGGCTGCAGGCTTGCCTTTGTAGATACATGGATGCCCCTGTGTGCACGACTCTCTTCCATAGCGTCGCCAGAGTGAGTGCCAGAGCATGCTGGCCTTGAGAACGGACGCAGCTAGAGGTCGCAATCGCCAAATCGTCGGCCACCGCCCGTCTAGAATCATATGTCTTGGCTTGGTGCCCTTGGAGGCAACTTGCTATAGCCAGCCTCTTCATAAGGGCAGGGTGAAGTGAACCACCTTCTCGCCTATTTATATGACCTGCCGGGAATTTTGCGCTGCTTTGAGGTTGTAGCTGCAAAAGAGAATGTACGGTTGCCCGGTGCCCCCAGACAGGACTCAGGAATGGAAAAGCGGATAGCAAGCCCCACTGCTGCTACCTATACACTAGTGAATATCAGACGGGTAGGTGGAGTAGTGGTGTCTCAATGTCGCAGGCTAGATGAACAGCGCTTTACTGCCGATTGTACATTGCAAAGCTTCCTGTTACGTGGTGCCCGATGGTAAAGCGAGCAGCTCACTCCTCAGATGTCTGCCTAGTCATGTTGACCCTTTCTAGGCTCTCCAGCATGTCCTGCTTGCACGACGATATTGAAGGTGCATACTCCAGCAACTCCACAGCAGCCTGCCAAGACTAAGAGATTGAGAATATGATTTCTAATTGCCACCTGAAGATGGCTCAGAAGAGAGAATGTGCGCGGTACGCATTCAGAAGGGTCAGATACCTCGGCTTACTTTAAGGAAAAAATATAAGCAAAATTGGAAGATCATAAGATAGGACTGGGATCATTAAATGACTACACTTGAAGGAGGGTGCATGTGTTTCACCAATTTACCCTGGCGCAGACGATAAGAATTGATGTGCCTCGACAGAAACGATTCACAAGTCAGAGATTCTCACAATGTCATACCTGCATCCATGCTGCCGCCTCCTCCTTTCTGCCAGATACCAGCAAGGAGGAGGCCCGATTCCACGATGTAGCTACCAGCCACTGCGCTTCCTCCTTGGGGTATTCACCTGCGGGCAGGCTTGCAAGAATCTTCCTTGACTCCTCGTACAATTCAAGTACGTCGGGACCATCTTTTTGTTGGAGGTCTGCAAGCTGGATCATCTTTCTGATCAACATAGCTGTTAGGCCATAGTCTGGTGTTGCCGAAGTCAGTGTGATGGTCAAGGCCATCCTGAAGGCTGTGAGTGCGACTTCGGCTTTATCTTTGTCTTTGCCGCGGGCCTGCTCTCCTAGCTGGAGCAAGAACTCTGCTTTCATCTTGGGTAGGCCTTCGCACCTGTCGTAAGACATACATGTTGCATAAAGTGCGGACGCTATATTCACAAAGCCAGAAATGAGAGTGCTGAGGCATACGTTCTGCTGAAAGACACGAATTTGCTCAGAAGGTACAGCTCTTTTACTTCTTCAGTATTGCAAGCTGTACTTTGTGATCATTGTTCCTCCCATGTACATCAAACAGAAGCATCATCATGAAAAGATTGGCATCTTGCTCTGAATGGAGATCTCCTCCATTGGCACTGATTGTTGCAGACAACTGCACAGGAAGGTGCATTATTGCATGTTATTTCAGGAGAAGTCGACTTGTGAAGCCAAGTGGTAATGATCACACAGGATGTGCTGCAGCAGCTTCTGCAATTTACTTACAGCTGTACACTTCTTCAAATACTGGCTTGCAATTCTCTTTCGCCTCTCCTCATCTCCACCACTGCATGACAGGTGTGCGCCAGCAGCGACAAGAAGAGCGAGCTTCTGAAGCTGCAGATTCTCCATGGAGTCCGGCAAGGCTGCATACAATTCCGCGGACCACTCAAAGAAAAAGCTGCAAGGCCCGTTCTCTTTCTTCCGGCCAGCGTCAAGGCCACAGTGCCACGCCGAGCTTGCAAACCACCTCGCTTCCTTCTGGCCTATACTCCCACTGCCAAAGAATCTCTCAAAGCCAATGTCTGCCAAGCGTGTGCGACTATATTCATGATACTCAAGGAATAAGTTGCTGCCTTCCACGCCTCCCTTACCGGACATAGGGAAGGAGCAAAGACTGATGATGTTTCTAACAATGACGGCCTCCACTACATCCACAGGTTGGCTGACTATGAACAGGTCAAGCAGCCTCTTAAGAGATTGTATGGCTACCATGTTGCATTTGCAAGCGATTGCCTGCCACTTGCAGAGAAGGTCATTTACCGCACACTATTCTCCGCAAGACAATTGATGATAGAGCACACTACAGTCTACTTACTGATCAGAATCAAGATATAGCAGGCTTGCTATGCCTAACTGGCAAGTGTACTAGGCATCATGTAGGTCTCACTAATCTGAACGAGTCAAATGTTACCTCATGAGAAGCAAGCGTAAGGTAGTCTGGCTCAAAGTCAGGGCAAGTCAGCATCTTCTCGACCTGCTCAATAGCTTCATCCTCGACCCTTTTCTGGAGACAAAGCTTGAGCTACACAGAACCAGGATTTCACTGTCATGGCAGAATAAGATGACGAGTAGGGAAATTGCCTAGAGATTTAAGGATTAATCTCTCAAGAGTTTATGAATCTCAAACAGTTGCAAAGGAGTACACTGCTGAAGGAAAGCACCTTCAAGAAGCGAGTTGCTATGTTGGCCTCAAGCTGCGACATGTGTAGCACCATGGTGCAGGTTGAGCGTTTCACATCAAGTGGCCGGGGAAAAATGATATGAAGAGACTGGTTTAGCACAAGAATGTCTCGTTCCTAAGTTGTTCAGTGGTGACCATTCATACCTGCTCTGCTGAATTGACAAGTTCGCTGGCACGATCGTACTGCTGGAGTCCCATATGACAAAGGCACAGACCTCGTAGCGCCTTGGCTCTTTTCTCTTCATCAGAGGGTGGCAAGTATAGCATAGCTAGTTCCATCAACTGCTTACTCTTCTCAAAGGTTTTCGCCTGGAAGTATGCAGAAGCTCTGCACAATTCAATGAGCCTGCAACTTAGTATGCGCATAGCTGGTAGCTTTGATCCACCAGCAACTAAGAATGTTGGACTATGCAGTATATACCTGTTCCAGAGCAACGTGAATACGCAGCTCATTTCGCTCCTGCAGCTGGCAGTGTCATGCTGGCAAACAGCACTGAGGGTCTGCTCGTCGGTGGCTATTTCAAGGGTCAGCCTCAAGGCTTCCTCCTCATCCTCTCCATGCAAGTCACGTGATGTCAGCAGCTTCTCAAGAAATTTCACTAGAAAAGGACATCCATCAAGTGGTTCACATTTTTGTCAGCAGAATTCTGCCTCTCAAGGTACATGTGCAAGATGGATTAGCGTCAACGTGGCTTCTGCTCTTTATCATATACTGAGCATGCGTAATTAACAAGCTTGCTGTGAGGGGCTAAGCAAGGACTGCATCAGGATTGTGATAGGCGCGGACTTAGTTCACTTCAGCACCTGGCAGGCTGCCACATGTTGGAGCTTTGGCTTGGACGAGGTGGAAGGCCCTCTTTATCCGACCAATCTCATTACAGCAGAGGAAGTCCTCAAAGGCGGCGAGGCAGAGCTCAGGGCTGGCTAGCTCATGTGCCAAGAGGTACTGCAGTTCGGTCTCTGCCTCGTCGTAACGCTGCAAGCCGAGGAGGGCCTTCGCTTCAAGGTAAGGTATGCTGGGATGATCAACATGCACAGATGGATCCTTCAAGCCAGCAGTGCACTTCAAGGCTGCGTCATAATTTTTGTTGTGCACATGAGCTGCTGCCAGGAAGCGCAGTATCTTTTGTTGTAATTCTATCACCGCCGCCTTGCTGGCAGTCGTAAGATCCTGGCTGTTTGCTCTCTGCAGAATGGCCAGTCCGTCTGAGCAGATGTCGTATGCGTTGTCGAGATAATGAACAGATTCAGCCATAGTCGTGGCAGTCTCTTTGACGACAAGCTTTCTGCCGAGCTGAAAGTAGGCGTCAGCCAGCTCAGCGTACTTCTCAGGCAAGGATAGTGATGCCACCAAGCTTCGTGCTCTCCCCAGCAAGCTGCAGGCCAGCGCCGATTGAGAGAGCTCCCAAGCCGTTCTGGCCCGTGCAACGTAGATGTCGAAGCTGAGGGAGTCTTCCTCTCCCTTGTTCTCGGCGCTTCGTGCTGCACCAGGCGACTTGCTCGTATGCTGGCCTCGAAGTGCAGTGGCCTTCTCAAAGCACGCCTCTGCCACTTCGTACTTCTGGAGCGCATGCCACAGCTTGCCGGTGCGGCAGAAGAAGAAGGCGACCTTCAAAAGGCCGGAAGTGACTCCCGGCACCTCACCCGCCAGGAGCAGCATGTCGCTGGCGATGTGCCGGAGGCGGGCGTGGGACTCCTTGGCCGCCTGCTCAGCCATGCAAGTGTTGGCAACCTCCACGCAGGCGTTCCAGATCCGGTACGCCAGCTTCCAGAGCTGAAGCTTGTGCTCCTCTGAAAGCTTCGACGCGTCGGCGCCGTTGACGAGGCCACGCAGGAGGGCCACGGTGCCATCGCTCACGGCTGGGCCTGCGCACTCGACGTCGGCCACGGCCTGCTCGAGGCGCCCCAGAGCCCCGCCCACTTCGGCCTCGGCAGGCCCGCCGTCCGCGCCGGCTACCTCGGCGATGACCTGCATGGCGACCGCCGTCGTCACCGCCGCCGCGCCGCCGCCGCGGCATGCGCCGGCGCGGAAGGCGGCTAAAGCTCAGCCTGCAGTCTGGGGGCGCGCGGTGCGCATGGATTGAGAGGGAGGCTTGATCCATCCAAAGGATGGAAGTCGGCGGAGCTCCGCACCGTCTATTTCCTTTCTATTTAGCGTCGGTTGTCGACGATGTCCATCTTTCGATGCACCTGGCTGGCTCAGCAGCCGCATCTTTCGGTCACCTAGTTGTTGTTCCTATGCCTGAAGCCTGCTTGCCCGAACGACCAGTACTTTTTTGTGGCCAGAATTTGTAAGGCTGCAGTATCACACGCCCTTGTGCCAGAAAGAGCAATGCTTTTCACAGGTGTTCCTAAGATCATTTTCCACGGCCCTGGTATTAAGCTTGGCTGTAATAACCCAGTCTTTTTGCTCCTGAGTCACGTGCTCCTGTACTACGTAGTGTTTCAGCCTGTTTGCAGTGAGCTCGGGCTCATGCGTCGCACCAGAGCTAGTCGAGCTTTAGCTGGTGGCACAAGGGCTTGTCCATTGCTCGCCTGGTATTCGGGCATCAGTTGACGACCTCTACGTGCTGACTCGTGGTTACTGGGCGGGTCAGATTATCAGTTCTTACTGCTCTGGCTGCTCCTGATGTTGCTCTTGTCTGTTGTGGTCCACCGACTTAGATCCTTTATCTTCTCCACTCAGAGTCCTCCACTGAAGGATTCCCCTTATTCTCCCAAAACCTGACCCGCTGATTTACCACATTAAGCTTAGCAGCAGGTTGTGTACAAGATGCAAGATGTTGGCTTTCAGTGTCAAGAAAGAATGGCGGCAATTGAACTCGGGCACGGACAGATTGTAATAGAAGAATTGAAGTAGGTTCCAGCCAGGAGAATGGGGGGATGGCTGTGAATGCCAGCCTAAAAAGAATGCAATGCTCAATGAGGGGGGGCCGAGCAGCGCAGCCAGGAGGCCTGGAAAGTCTAAGCTAGCCAGGTCCGGGACCCACAGTGAGCATAGTGACCAGTAGAGGTGTTAGCGCTTCAGGGCTGCTGAGCTGCTGTGACTACAAAGCCTGTGGAGGCCAGCAGGACCACGTCCAGCACTAGCAAACCGATAGCATCGAATACATACTTGGGACCAAAAAGTGCCCATACCTGCATGACCGGAAGAACAGGATTAAATATGCATGAATATACCAGAGTACAGTACCTTTTAAGTCATATGAACCGATATTGATACCATAGTCAGCATAATCAAGTTCTGGGGCGTGCCTAGACGGCAATACCATGAGATGGCGGCGTTGGAGAAAGGCAGAGATTGTTGTTGCAAGGGTGCTCAAAGTCCTAGCAAAGCCAAGAGCAAGGACAGCCTGCCAAAGACAGGCAACAGATGCACAAGCTGACTTAGCAATCACAGTGAGACGTGTCTTCAAAGCCCTACATGCACCCACTCAAAGTGAGACTTGTTGCTTCCTGATGATATGGACGCCTGTACACATAGCGGCATGGCCATGAATTCTATGCCCTATTGGACTCATTGTGAGATGCACTCAGCGTAGACAGTGAGCGTATAAGAATGAGGTAGAACCTGGGAGAGATTGTGTATGAACAAGACCGACTCCTCATCTTCAAATCCTGGCACTGCTGATTGAATTGTCGCCATCTGGGAAGCTTGTGGTACAACTGCGAGTGAAAGTAACAGAGTGGGAAGGTGCATAGAACCAAATGTCTCAAGTGCCAACAAGGAGCCCATGATGTAATAGTTGAACTCGTCAAAGCTGCACAATCAGTCACAAATTACTGGCAGCCTGGGATTATTCTATCTCTACGTGTGCAAGCTCCTGTGACAACAATACTGCTTTTCCTGCCTGGTACCTTATCATGCACTGCTACAGATAATACTTTTACCAAAAACTGCATCTTTGCACGAAGTGAATAGATGCACAATCAAGCCATAGTCACATCTAGTCTTGTAGTTGTAACCAACGCTAGGCCCCAGATCAAAGAAATTTGCCAGCTGCAAATGAAGAAATACTTACCCCGTGTAAGCAGCATTGAAATGAAGACCATCAAATGAGCATCTTCAAAAATAGAGGAGAACAACCTAGTCAGTCATACATCCCTTGAGACTGCAACAACTCTGGACAATGCACACAAGCTCTTGACAAGCATAGGCCCATCAGGAGCTGGCAGAAGTGGAATGTTGTCATCACATAAGGCTCATGATATTAGTCAGTGCCTACATAGGGTTGAGCATTCATGCTGCTCTGCTGTCTCATCCATGCGTCATCCTTTGAGCTTCTGAAACCTTGTCTTCTAGTGGTCCTACGACATGGTGTCATTGGCATGAGAATGAATTCTACCTGTGGCCTGTGCTGAAGAAGACCTGCACAATCTGAAGGCTACAGTCTACTCCTACAGCAGCATAAAATCCTCTGCCCTCATATGTAGCATGCAACTTAGAAAAATGATGCAGATTGATAGCTGCAAAGAAAGTGCACAAATGCATTATGTCAGTAGCCATTGTCGTTGCTTGTGTTGATTCAGCAAGCACCTTCAAGGTGCTGGCAGAAGGTATCTGAGCTGATAAGGTGAGTAGCCTCTGCTAATACAACGAGATGCAGAATACTTACCTTGATAAGCCCCCAAGATGAGGAGGAGAGGCCCACGACGACCCAGCAACATCGAGAACAGCCCACTCAAAGTTGCACACATGGTCCACAGGTGTGCTGGAAGCGCTTCTTGTAGTCTGGGCGGCTGCTTCTGAGTAGGAGACCCACTTCCTTGGAAAGACAAGATTGCTGAAGCCAATGTGTACGTCATGGCCACAGCAGATGCCAGGTACACTGCCCGGGGAAGGCTTAGTCGGCAGAACTCCGTGATCGGCCTTGGCACGGTCGTCTTCACATCCTCTGCTAGCCAGCTCACAGAGACTGCAGCATATAGGGCGGGAACTGCCAATGTCCAAACCCACTTCAGCTGCCTGCTTGCACCACCCTTCTTCACCATGTAGAACCGAAGGACGAAAACTTTAGCCGCAAAAGGACCACAGTACAAGAAGGTAGCACAGAGGACACCAAGAAGAGATGGCTCTCTGAAGCTCGACAAGGCTGGTGTGCTTGGCGTGGCCTCTTCTGAAGGTGCCAGGCCCACCACATTGAATAGATAACTCACAGCAATAATTGCAAGTGCCTGGAAAGTTGAGAAAAGGGCGTCAGTTGCTGGCCAATTCATGACATATGATGCACGTTGAGCAACCTCAATAGACAAGAGATTTCCTGCATTGTCTGCATTGATCCACATCATCACTGACAAACGAATCTACGTAGCTAGATGCACCTTGTCAGTGCACGGCACAAGCACGGAGCCCTTGCTTACTTACTTGCCGAGTGCCAGATTTAGCTAGCAGAGCTTGTCGTAGAAGAAGTAGGGCCCTGGATGCAAGCAAGAATGCAGTCACCTGTCCCTCTGCCACTGCAGAGAGTCACACCAGATTCTACACTGATGTGAGTGGTTGTCAAGGAGTGAGGTGCTGTCTTTCACAAGTACAAGAGGTTAAGAAAGTCGTTCGACCAGCCTGACCCATCAGAATTCTGCTAATTCACCGCTAAATTGCATATTTGTTGCTCTCCTTGCCCTTACCATTGAAGCTGTTTGAGAAGAGGCTGAAGGCATGTAGGATGGCAAAGAAGAAGACTGCAGGCAACCAACCCTGATGGCTAGGAGGTCTTCCACGATCTGCAGCCACAGCTTGCTGTGTATTGACCTTCAGTGAAGGCATGTTAGTCAACCCCTGTGGCTCCACTTGGGCTGTGCATGACTCTACACCAAGCTGCACTCTTGCCTTTGCTTGCAAGAGCTTTTTGTGATCACAAGAAATGTGCCTCTGGAAAGCCATTTGCCAGAGAAATGCCAAGCAAGAGCCTGCAGCTGCGACTCCAACGACAGGCGGGCTGCCAAGGGCTGCCATGGCGTTGACCACTGTTGCACCCAGACCTGCTTTGCTTTGAGCCATTGATGCGGCCCAAGCTACAAAGTAACTTGCAACTCCAGCATGCCAAGCCGCTGACAACAGTGCTCCCATTCTGGATTGCTGACCAAGTTCGGCAGCACTACTGACCAGCTGATGTTGCAAGCAGCTGGCCTGTACTGCAAGACTAAGGAGCAGTAAAGTGGTGCCACCCCACATCTTTGACAATCCAAACTGTGTCCACTTGGACCGTGCAAGAGCTGCAGCAGCCATCAGGTATGTCACGTGTTGGGCAATCACAGCTTCTAAGGACTTCCGCCACTTTGCAGGTTCAGCCACTTGCTCTTCATTTCGTGGCCAGCAACTTGCTAGGTCCTCGTATAGTAGCTGGAGCTGTTGGATTGGGAATGGCGTAATTGAAACCTTTGAGTATGCACTCAAATAACGGAGAACCTGAGTCACCGAAATGCTGTGGTGTATCAGCCACTATGAGAACAAGCTTCCCTCCAGATGACTAGGTATGACTGGTTCGAGATGCAGGTCAAGGTGAAAGTTGCACAATCTGCATGTTTCCCAACACTGCTCATGTTCCAAGGAGTTGAGCAGGCAAGCAAGGGGCCTTGAGCCCTGACCTGCCAGCTGTTGAGATGCAGCACTTTGGCAAGCTTTTGCAGCCGGTCAACTGCTACCTCATCCTCCTTGCTGCTCAAGTTGCTGAGTGGACCATCGATTGGGTCGTATGTGGCTGCTGACAAAGCCCAAAGCTTGGCATTCACCTTCCCTACACTGCAGCCAGCCTCAAGAATATTGTGCAACTTTGTGATGCATATACAAGGTGCGGGTTTGTGCCTTCTGCTTCTAGTGAAGAGTAGGACATGAAAGCTCATGGTAGAGCTACAACAAAGTGTTGAGAAATGTACCCGATGGGATTGTACAAAGAGTATGCTAATCAGAGAATGTAGATGGCTATGATGCGATGAAAGCACATGAGCATATGACGTTCATAAGCATTACATCTTCAGCTGCATACCTGCCAAAAGGAATGGGGACTCCCAAGAGTGTTGCCAGTGTGGCTGCAAAGTCCAGCTGCACAACAGAGAAGGCAGGAAGTGCATCATAAGACATCAGCAGCCAAAAGAAGGTGCCAGAATTCCTCAATAGCCCCTATAGATCCTAGCAGGACCTCGCATATTTGATGGGGATGCTGATCATATTGTTCTTCAGATCTATTTCCTCTAATTATCAAGTACTGTGCCAGCAGTCAAAACAGCAGTCTGGCAGTTTCAACCCTGGAGGCCTTCTGCAAAGCACTGCAGCTGAATTTGCATACCTGAGGAAATAGAGTAATCTCTGCAGCAGCCTCACCACACAGCTCCTCCTGCATTGCGTAACTTTGTCACCGAGTGAATAGTGACTGAAGACTTCAGCACAACATGGAGGATCCAGCATGTGCAAAATCCAGCAAAGCCTGCAAATCTACCATAGGGTTGCTTCCTCATATTGACACATTCCCTAGGGAAGAGCACACCCATCCAGATGCTTCGCATGATGTGCTTTCTGTCTTTGCTCACCAAAGCCATGTTGAAGGGAGTCTTGCCGTGTGAGCTCAATCGTAAAGCAAATAGAGCACTGTCCGTCTTCGAGGAAAATTGTTAGAGAGCACAGAGCTTCAGAAGTCTATCTTGTTAGTGTAAAGACAAAGTAGGCATATTTCGTTGCAGTAGCAATCTAAGTAGTAAGCAAACTTGAATGCTGATAAGTCATGTACTGCTCAACTATTTCTGGCTGTACCATATGTTGATGTTCAATCATGCAAATTCTTGCAGCTAAGCAAGCCATTCTGCGTCAGAACCATAGCAGAACCTCAAAGAGAGCTTCAAGAAATCCTCTGAGAATGACAGAGGTGCACACCTCCTGAGGTGTACCACCACCATGGTCACCAGTAAGTGTTTGAGCGTGGTCACCCATGACAATCAACAAAGTGTCTTGGTGCAAAGCAAAATTTGCTTCCATTGTGGTGACAATATCCTGCCAACACCTGCCTCCACACCTTAAAAGAAGGGCACTGATCTTCTGACGTGGTTTCTAGATAGTGAATATATGTGTAAGTGAAGCCTGACAAGCTGCTTGACTGCCATCACAGAGAGCCCTTCTTTGCTCACCTCCACCATCTTGTTCATCTGCCGAAGCTTCTGTAGCATGATCGGACTATCCACGGCATACGTGTGCCCTACATGGTCCTGACAAACCAGATCAGATGAATAAGTAAGCAAAAGTTGCATAAATGTATAGCTTGCAAGCAGCTTTGCAAAATCTCCATAAGTAATAAGAGCCAAATTCAAATGGCACCATTGCAGGCACCAACATTTTGACATGAGCTCGCTCGGACATACCACGCCAAGGAAGTGGGCAATGATCACGTCCCAATCAGAGCGCACCATGGCTGGAAAAATCTCATAGAGAATGCCGTCATCAACCTGAATGAAGATTGATCTGTGGACTCTGTCAAGGACTCATGGGCCTGACTCAGTGGCGTGACTACTTGGCAAATGCCACATGAGAATGACTAGCAAATCAAAGCATCATAGACTCTGGCCTACTCAAGAAGAGCTCGGTGAGAGCAAGTGGCTCAACTTACTGTATTGAAGTCCTTGACATTGAAGGAAGGAAAAGGCCGTGCTCTGTAGAAGTGGTCTGGGAAGAGGCTCATCCAAGTGTCATCTCCTAGAAGCTCCACTCTCTTCCCTCGCCTTTTCAGCTGCAAGAAGCCAGCTGACTTCTCCTGATTATGATTACCCCATCTGAAATTGGGCATCAGGTCCCCTCTTAGTGTCGACTGAGTACCTCATTGACGGCACAATACATGTTGCTCGTTTGACAATATCTGATCGACTGCACGATTTTCACTCACTTGGGATATGAGATTGTCCTCGGTGATAGCTGGTGCTCCGAAGCTATCTCCAACGTCAACAAACGTGGGTAGGCCGCCTGTTGTGAGGCCCTGTACAGAAGCAGCCTTTTGCTTTAGTCACAAAGGATGAAGGCAGTGTACCAACTGTCTGGTACTTGATGCAGACAAAATCCTCCTGAGGTGGGGTGTCGTCAGAGTATCTTCAGTACTACCTGCATAGCTCTTTGTCCTACTTCAGCCACTACTAGTGCAAAAAGAAATAACTCACTTTTAGCCTCTGCAGCGACGTGGTTGGTGGGTCTGCCACAAACTTGAACAATGCAGCAGGATTCTTTCCGTGTTGCACTAGCTGCTGGAAGATGGGAAGGCTACCCACCCATGGGCTTCCTGCCCATGCACCACATCAGTGTGTCAATGACGTGCTATAGTTTACCAGCAGTACATTCCCTGTTTGATCATCTTGTGTATGACAACATCTAATCCGCAAGAAGTCAAGCTGGGTTTCTGTATGTTTGTCCAGCTCTGTCAGAGAAAGACAGTAGAGTAGAATTTGCGAGCAACGACCTACTGAACACTCACCAGAAGAGCTGCCAGCGCCATAGTCGCTGCTATTGACGGCGAAGTCGTACCTGCAGCAGGCCCGCGACATCTTGCCATTTTTTGTCAACCTTCTGACACTCAGCGGTCGCTCAGCACGACAGCAACAATCGGCACATCCGGACGCTCAGCAATGGGTGCTCGCCTCATCGCGTCGATGATGATGATGATGGCGCGCCCGAAGGCCGGCGCTGTCCAGCAGGCCCCCGCCTCGCCCTCCGGCGCACGTCCGCGACGGCCATCCGCGGCGGCGGCGGCGGCGGCCGCGANGCCGCCGTGGCCGGGGCGCGGCCTCGCTGCAGCAGCTGGCCAGTGGATTGGCGGGGTGACTGCTGCGGCTGAAGTGAAAAGAGCGGCTGTGATGGTGAAATTAGATGGTGGCACGAGCTGTACGAAGCGACGTCTTAGTGGGGCTGAGGTGACTGTCCAAGTGACTCTGCAAAATCCGGCTAAAGAAAATGCGTGTATATTAAGAGATGGGGAGGCCATGTGTGGCCAAGTACAAAGGCAAGCACATTGGACAAATGTACGTCACCTGCTGCTAAGCTGACCCGCTCAGTAACCACGAGTCAGCACATAGAGGTCGCTAGCTGACGCTAAAGGGTGGACTTCAGTACCTACGACTGAGCACATACGCAGCCAATAGGCTAACTTGAGGAGCCGGAGCACCGCCACGCACACCAGTGGCCTAGCTTCAGTGCACGCCCAGCACGCTGATGATTGGCCGAACCTCGGGTGCGCTGCATACTTACCAAGTGCCGCAATCGTTGCATGAAAGTGAGGCCTGCAGACACTAGTATGTCCCAAGCTACATGCTCGCAGCAGTGGCAGCTCTGCCATTGATGGGACCGTTGCAGCTAACCTTAAGAAAGAATGTGGCTGCTGAGTATCAAACTAGCCAGGTGAATACAGAGGGTGTTCATAAGTATATCTGCGGAGCCACAGACTCTAAGAATCATGTTGGAGAGTCCAATCTTAAGCAGTGGCATCCGGTCTCCTAAAAAACAGATTCTTGCAATGATCTGCACCTGTTGCCTGCACCTTCCTCTGAGCATATCATGCTTTTCAGTCATCAAAAGCAGCAGTTTGTGTTGCAGTTGTGCATCTTCTCCACCTCCACTACAGGCCTATTTCCCTGTGTGCCACGACAACTGTGAGCTGCATTGCATTCCAATATCCAGGTAGCTTGAGACCTTACTAACAGCATCCTCTTGACATGAACATTGAAGCAAGCATCAAAGCTTACGAGCAATAAGTAGCCAGGTCTTGATCAGATGTATTTGACTGCTTGAAGTGACCTCTGAGCACGTTAGGATTTCTAACTGCCCCTTGACAGGAACCCTGCCCAGCCTTCCCTGCTCTGTTACCACAATGTACACAACACTCACTAATATCAAGTGCGTTCTGCCGTGAGGATGAGGCTAATCACAATTGTAGACCGCATGGCAGGTAGCTAGCCACGAAGCAAAGTAGAATGTAGAGTAATACAGAGCTGAAGCCGTGCAATTTGTCTTGCCTTATTCTGCACTTTTTGACTAAGCCTAAATCTCATGCATGAGTGCATGAAATTGGCTGCCAACGAGATGCTCTGTAGCATACATTGCACAGCCACAAGCCACAGACTTGTGATTCAGGAGCTGAGCAATTGATGGAAAAATCCTTGATGACTGGTGGTGCCTGCTGGTGACTGCATAGCAGCCTTTATAGTCTGAGTGATCTCAGAAAAGGGGGGTCGTTGGGAAGCATCCTGGTGCCAGGCAAGCGGTAGAAGCTCAACCAATGCATGTGGAATATGGTGGTCATGACTAGAAGGAAGCTTTGGCCTCAATTTCCCATCTGCCACAGCAACAGCAATCTGCAAGATGCCGAGGACAAACGGGAGCAGTGAGTCAAGCTTTAGCCATTGCAGTGGCTTTAAAGTACACTTACTGTACATATACAGTAGCTTTACCTGAACAGGAGACAAGTACGTGTCGATGTAGGGTGGGTCTCCTGTGAGCAATTCGCAGAGCAATACCCCGAAACTGCCAAGGCACAGCTCAGAGATGCTTATGATGTCAATGCATCATTGGCACTGGCACATTGAAGATCGAGATTTTCTGCTTGACTTCAGCAGCATCCTTCTAGACAAAGAAAGCAGCGGTGGTTCAATACGTCAATCAAAACGCCATCTGAGACAATAGCAGATCCATACAGTCTTTGGCTTAGAAGGATGCATTCACCTGTAAACATCGCACTTCTCTGTGTATGACTCATGCTTCACAACTTCTGGCGCCATATACATGTACGTTCCTGCATGTTCCTCTATCAGACCATCAGCAAAGCACCTTGACAGCTCTCCTCGGTGAAGGTGCCCAGAAAAACTAAGCTACATATTTCAGGAGATGAGCAGCAGAAGCAGCTAACATTGCAGTGATAAAGAAACTACTCATGGTGCATACCTGTCTCTCCTGTCATGATGCTGTCGGCAGGCGTGTAATACCGTGCAAATCCAAAATCTGCTAGACGAATATGCTTGGCATCATCAAGGAAGACGTTGCTAGGCTTGAGGTCACGGTGTATGACAACTGGTCGCTCCTCGTGCAAGTACTGTACACAGACAAATATGACAAAGGATAAGGAGACAGTCTTCCCGACATAAGTTGCAGCAAACCAGGTGCATCATGCACGCGTATAATCAGATTCTAGACAAGGAAAAGGATTCAGAATACATTGAAGAAGACACCACCTGAAGGGCTTGAGAGACTTCCAACGCTATCCGCATGCGTGCGTCGAGAGGCGGCAGCGGCGCTTTCCGCTTCCACTCCCTTTGCTTGCTGCCATGCAACCACTCTGCCAGTGTGCCAGTTCTGACAAGCTCTGTTACAAGCCAGCATTGCTGTGGTGGATTCAGGACAGCTCCGAGCAAGCGCAAGACCAAAGGGTGACGCTGCTTCGAAAGCAGCTCAACCTCCAAGCAGAAGCTGGCCAAGGCTGCCTGCACATCATCAGTTTACAAGCAAACAGTAGGTCACTGGCACTTCTACACTAGGTGGTGAAATATACTCATTTTCAAGGGGGGCCACAGGAAGTATGTTCGCACCAACAGGATGAACTCCTAAAAGCCACAACAATGTCGGCTGTGACTTACAGGATCAGAGTCGAAGTGCTCCGGCTTCAGTATCTTCACAGCAACATCCATACCATGCCAGTCTCCCCGGTGGATTTCGGCTGTGGACCCTGAACCCACCAACTCGAAGAGCTTTACCTGTTTGGGGGATCAGTTTGCTGATGGTCAGTTGTTTGCACTGTTCACCTGGCAAGTTGGACAATAGGTAAGAGAGTATCATGAAACCTTGTTTCACAGCCTGCAGGGACAAACCGCAGTGCAGGTAGTTCACCTCTGTTGGTTCAATGACCCAACCCTGCAGCTTGCCAAGCTCGCGGACTTTTTCCAGTTGAGCCTGCCCTGTTACAGCTGCCTGTGATTTTTCAGTCTGCAAAAGAATGCCAAGACCCAGGTTCAGTGAAGTTATTGACATTGGCCTTCCAACACAGGCAGGAGTCAAACCACGACAAAAATCTCATGATGCGTTCAATCGATTTCTTGTGGAGCACTTGGCTTCAACAAGAGGTTCTAGTCGACCTTCAATGCAGTTGCCTGTGAATGGATGCTGAAGGACCGCTCCAAATTGACGCCCAATGATCTGACAGACTCTGAGAAACTTGCGTGAGGAGAGCAGCCCTGAGCTTTGTATGGATGTGGAGTTGGCTGAGATGGCTAGCCATACCAAGCGTTGGTGCATGACCAATCACAATCACAGCACTTTCTTGGTGCACATTGTAAGTCTAAGCGATACCATGCATGCAATGATATCTAGGTCATGCTTGGATGTAAGAAACAGCACTTGTAAGAGAGGAGTAAGGGGAGCAGACTGGCCCAGGATTCCTGACAACATTTGGCGAAAACTCTCCACTGACCTGGGATCTATATTGTGAGCTGTAGCTTCGGCTCGTACAGTCTTCAGCATGTTTGCCAACCACCTGTCATGTTGCTCAAGCGCAGTTTTCTCCTCCACTAGTTTGATAACCTGCAGCAACGCTTGCAATGTCTGTGAAATTGTCATAGAAGAACAGCACAGGCATCTTGATGAAGCTCATACTGCTGACTATGTGCTAGCAACGAACCCTGCAATGCACCCAACAGTGATCACTTGCAACTCGCACGTGAAAGATAGCTCAGGAGCTCGAAGGAGGTCCACTTCGTCAATTTAGCAGCTTGCTAGTGATCCTCTAGAGGGTTGCAATACCTGGTTGCTGAGTCGAGCAATCTCCTCGTGGAGGCGAGGGCCGTCTTCGGGTGTGAAGTCCTTCTGGCCCCCTGATGGACCAGGCTGCCACTCAAAAGCAGGTGGCCTCAACGAGGTGCTCTCTACAGTCTTCATTTGTGCCGCAAATGCTACTCAATTGACAACAGCAAGATAGAAAGATCTGCAGGTGGACTGAGACTCGCACCAACGGTGCGGAAAGTCTTATGATGGTCAACTGAACTTGCCCGTCCATTGCATTATCGAGAGACTGCCATCCTCAAGACTTCACTACCTTTACCACACAGCAATCGAGCTGAGTAGCTTTGAGTGCAGCAGTACTTTTAAGTAAGGACAGATTGTGAGGAGGCCCTAGCTCAGAGCCTGTGAGGTATGACAAAAGCGAGAACGACGTCGGAGTGGAGCTGGAGGGCAGCGTCTGAGGCACCAGGGTCTGGATCGGGCCCGCCTGCGGAGGCGAGCTCATCGTCAGGTGGCCCAGCTGCTCCGCCGCGGCCTTGGCGAGGTCGGCGTCCGTCCTCTCCATGCCGCCGGGCGGCCTGCAGACGTCTCGCGCTCGCCGCGGAGGCGCAGGGCGGCGCTGAGGGAGCTGCGCGGCCGCCGCCGCCGCCGCATGAGGCTGCTCGAGCAGCGGCGGCTCCCGCGGCGGGGGCCCGGCTCCCTCAGCTGTCTGGGATATGCACGACGCGAGGATATGCTCCCAGCCAAGAAAATGCGTGTATATTAAGAGATGGGGAGGCCATGTCTGGCCAAGTACAAAGGCAAGCCCAAATGGGTATGCCGGCAGCCGCTCTGTCATTTCTGCGACGTCGAGTGTCAACCTGTCTGCAACGAGCTCAGGCGTATGCTCTGCATCAGAAAGCTGGTCGAGCCTTAGCTGCTGGCACAAGAGCTAGTCAATTGCCGTCCGGTATTCGAGCGTCAGCTAGCGACCTCTATGTGCTGACTCGTGGTTACTGAGCGGGTCAGCTTAGCAGCAGGTGACGTACATTTGTCCAATGTGCTTGCCTTTGTACTTGGCCACACATGGCCTCCCCATCTCTTAATATACACGCATTTTCCTCAGCTAGTCTGACTGCGGGCACGGGGTAAGGCAAGTAATGAGTGTACTGAATAAAGCGTGTATGGAGAAGAGAAATTGCTCTTTCTTTGTAAGAAAGAAGGCGCGCGGTGCGCATGATATTGAAATCGAGGCCAATTCTAGCCTTACAAATGCCCTGTTAACTGGGTAATGAGCTTTGTAAAAGCAAAGGCTATGAGAGGCCAGCCCAGTGGTATGAACAAGAGAAGATAGATGGCTCTTCCTAATGACGTCTGTGGACGAAGAAGTTTGACATGGTCAGGAAGCGCCGGAACGGAGCAAGTGTAAGGTGAAACGAAGGAAACAGCTCTTCCAAATTGGACAGCAATGACCCTGAGAATGAGGGCTGTAGAATTTCAGTGAAGAAAGTGCTCGCCCATTGAGAATAGGGGCTGGAACAACCAGCCCGAAAAAGAATGAACAGAGGACGAGAAGGGGGCCAGGGGAAGCGCTAAGTAACAGAAACAAAGCTGCTACGAGACACTCAGTAACCCCTGCTAAGAGCCGCAGATCAGTGGGGCTTCTCTTAGGAGAATTCCGTGTTTAAGAAACAAAATGTAGGCCAAAGGCCAAGTACAAAGGCAAGCGCATCTAAAGATCTACATAGTCGACAGCAGATTGACCCGCTCAATAACCACGGGTCAAACATAACGGTCACTAATCGATGCATGAATACTAGATGCCAGAAATGGAGCCCTTCTGCCACCAACTAGAGTTCGCCCAGCTTTCTGGTGCAAGGCACTAGCCTGAGCACGCTGCAAACAGGCCGAAACTCGTCGTCGCAAGAGCGACAGATATGCAGCTGGCAAGCCCATCTCAGCCGGAAACACATCTGCACGTCGAGTGTAGCCTAGATTGGCAATGTTTCGAAGGAGAGTGTGAAAACCAGGACCCAGACAGCCATAGATGTCGATTGCCGCCGGCAGGAGCTGATCGCATTGGGGGTAATCGGAGTAGTGCCGCAGTTTTCTTTGTTCTGCACCGCCCACTGCATGCCCAGCGGTGTGTGTCGATGCTGGGCCCTTATATGCTTCCGTAACAACAACGTCGACCAGGGCCAGTGGTCCTCCACCTGGTTGCACGCCCACAATGTCAAGTGTGCGGCGATGATGACGTCCCTGGGCGTCCGTGGTGATAGGCATGATATAATTGACTTCCACGACCACTCAGTAGCTCGCGTCGCGCATCAAGCTCGCCAGGGCATCACAAAGGAGGTGTAGCCTCTTAGGGCTGTGGAAAGCCAGCCCACGAATATTGACAAGAACCGAAGGGTCCAAATTGAATTAAACTAGCTAGTGGCTCTCAGGAACATACAGCTATTGGCAGGAACATTGAACTTAGCCAGTTTTGATTTTCTATCGGTTGATTGCTTCAGATTCCTTCTCCCCATCGCTGGACCTAGCTACTCTGAGCCACCCCGCCCTGGCAGTGGAAGGTCATCCTTAGAGCACCCTAGGGAACTGCTGTGAAATCATTGTTCTGTGTTGAGAGGCACAAGAGATAGGAGAAGCAGGGCCACGAGCAGGCTGCTGCTCACGCGGCTCCAATGAAAGATTGCAGAGGCCAAGGCTTGAGGTGCTGAGCTTGCTCCGCAAGCCAGGGCTGCAAAGAATGAGGTGTTGTCAGTGTTTGGGAGGAGAGGAAGCTATGAGAGGGGATACAGTACAGATCTAATGATAGGTTCACTGGTACAGCAATTTCAGAGTCATCAGTACAAACCTCTATTTGCCAAAATTGCACGTCAGCCAGGCAGACAATACGCTCAGAGATAGAAAGTGTGCTGAAAGTAGCCTGGCTCCTAGAATCCCTTGATTTCTCAAATGCCGGGTGGCCTCAGCAGGGATGGTACTTTGTCTAAGATCCCATTGACATTGATTGGAAGCCCCACAAGCGACCGAAGGGGTTCAGGTGTTTGTGATGAGTTGTCCCAGGATCCCCACCACGGCCCTCCCCCAACCTCAAGTGCTGCCATGTCGCTGGTGATGTCCAACACAACCTAAGAAGCTCACACAACAGTAAACAGCTTCAACCTTGCATGCTTCAATGAAGTGTACAGGCACATGACAAGCTACGGCCTCAACATCCACAAGCACGCAGTGAACATCTCAATGTTAAGATCAGCCAAGGTTCAAATCATAGAAACGGCTGAAAAAGGCACAAACCCGTCCACGAGCCCCACTGGAACTTCTTTCCCATATTGTAAGGTGCAGTGTGCCAAAGAATGTATCTTTACACATGGGAGCCAGTCCAGCATCCGCAGTGGGGGCTCTTAAGATTGTGCCCTCTTCATCAGTGGTTGCTTGCAACTCAGCCTGCAGCAGAGCAGAGCAGGATTAAGGCAGCTCAAGAAGGGGCGAGCAGGAATAGAATGTGACGTCAAAAGCCTACCCACTGAGTGGAGAATCTGATGAAGAGTAGATGACTGAGTGACACTCACTAGAGGGTACATCTTGATACGACCAGAATTGCGACCTACCTGTGACTTCATCACAGCTCCTAAGTAGATCATTCAAGGTCTCAAGGTCAAATAAGTAATATTCCCCACTAAATGATATAACACCGCACATCGGCACAAAAGGCTAACCAACACAAGGGCAGAGCTGTACGGGTAGATTATCTGCATGCAGCTGCAGCTGAAATAAGCTTTGAGTCTGTAGCGGGCACCTCATAGTCTGGGGAAATTGCCCACATCTGCCAACTTCCCCAAGGGGATATCGACCAGCGTACATTGCCTTGCCAAGGCGTGAAGGAGTAGAACTTCCTCTTGTAGTGGACGCCCATCTATGTTGATGGTCATGAGTAGGACATGAGGGTCCAAGACCTTCACATTTGCAAACCGCATGCTAACAGATAACCAAACAGACACCAGGAGGGAGAGGCCAAAAGAGCTTCTGAGTTACCATGGCAACTTCCTCAGTAGTGCTGCTCCCAAGAACCGCAAAATCTCTTCGCCCACCTCCAGCTGTAAGTGCTATGGGGCCATCAGCTCCATCAAACACGTTGCACTGGATCTGATACAGTCGGGCAATCAAATACATCTGTAAGTACAATTGTCTTGTGACAATGTTGTTACAGTTCTAAATAGTTCAGCAATCACATGAAAGAGCACCGCATCTCAACTCTCACATTGACTCTGTCGTCCCAACTGCTGCATGGTGGTCAAATTACTGAAGACACGCACCCTTTATAAATCTGTCGTGCTTGATTGCTGCATAGTGTCCAATATACTGAAGAGACACAAGCTCACCCAGAACCACTTCTTGGGGAACGAACCTCCCCAGTTCTTTTCGGTATAAGATGGGGCATCCACAAAGTCGTATCTCTTGTTGCCCCACTCTATGAAGCCCGAAGAAAGTCCTCCAGCCATGCAGACCTGCCAATGAGGCTCAAAGACTCGGAAAGCAGCCAACCAGCCAGCTGTGGCAAGCTGCTCGCCATCCACGTCTCCCCAGCCATACAATGGCCTTGTGACATACTCCCACCGCACAGACTCCACGGTCCTGTTATTGGGGGACCTGCAGATGCTTGACGAGTTGTTTACTTCGAAGCAAGAGCTGGTAGTACAAACAGCAGTACACGACGGGCTAGCATCGAGAAGTTAAATTCAAAATTTAAGAACCTCATTGAAAGAGCTAAACCGAGGCAGCATATGCTCACTTGCCGTTGTCCCTGAGAAAGCCCTGGTGTAGAGTAGGCGAGACCTGAAATCCCTCCTTTGCTGTTGCTTTGAAGTTCTGCATATTTCAAGCAAAGGCTACGGTGAGCTGCCTGTACAGTCAGAGCAATTGTTGCAAAGCAAGCACTGAGGACATGGAGGATCCTAACTCCCACTCATGGTGCTTGCTAGCACGAATGACCCCTTTAAATGCAACTCATTTGTCAGCATACAGCTGTTGCATGCCAACATCCTAGATACAAGCTACAAAATACTTGCTACAGCTTCAATCAAGCCCTTACTTCAGGGGAAAGAGGAGCTCCATTCAGACTAGGTGCAGATGAAGCGGAGAAAATGTAGCTGAGACTGTAGTCCTGCTTATCTGCAGCAACCACCGGACATTGGTGGGCAAGTTTAGAAGATCATATAGGTGATGAGATAGGCAGTCGCCCGGTGTCAAAGCAGCTAATCTAGTTCGTACAGTTGACAGGACAAAACACCATCAACCATTGGGAAGTTCAGTTCCTGTTGCTCACCTCCCCAGAATCGCTTCACATCGTTGCTGTACTGAAATAGGTACTGGTCATTAGGGCCCAGGACCTGGGCCCCGACTCCAGGGAAGCGGGCGACGCCGTCGGATGCCTCGGAGCCAACAATTCCCTGATCCTCAGCAGAGTACATCCAAGCGAAGCTCTGCTTGTCCTCTGGCATGGACACCTTCAGGTACCAGCCCTCGAAGAATCTGCGGCTGCTGCCGTCAAAGTGATATCTGTGCAGGGCACCAGTGCAAGCCTGAGGTGCCAGAACATGGACAAGCTGGTGCCGAGCGAGTCAGTGAGAGCGGTGCTAGACTGGGAACGACCAATTCTCTAAGGCTGGACCCGTCGAGGCCGCCGTTCTAGCGCGGTAACAAGCGGCCGTTTCATCGACTAGCCTGGCGTGGGGGATCGGACATGCCCGCTGTGAGGCGTCCTGGCAGCGGCGCCCTGCGGGACGGCCGGCCAGGTGGCGCCCCCGGCAGCGGCCCGGGGCGCGCCCGCCGCAGAGCGGAAGAGCGTCGTGTAGGNCCGGTGAACTTCATTATCCATTTGGAGACGAGGTGATCGAGGCGGCGCGCTAGCCACGCCGCTGGCCATGCGCCCGCCGCCGTCGCCGTCGCCGCAGCCGTCGCCGCCGCCGCAGCCGAGCCGGCAACGCGACCTGGAGCTGCTCCGCCTGGCCTTCCCGGACGTTGACGCGGACGTCGTGCAGCTCGTCCTCGACTCCTACGGCGGCGGTGGCGAGGACGGCGCGGAGGCTGCCCGCCAGCTCGCCCTGCTCACCGACACCGCCGGCCCGTCCCAGCCGGCGTTGCCGCTTGGCCGACTCTACAGGTGCAGGTCTATGGTGTCCCTCAGGCTCGTGACGCGCACGCCGGGCCAAGGAAAAGCAATGCAGGCGCCCCAGGGGCCCCCTTGGTTTGCATCATGCTGCCTTTCAATATTCGACACACACACACAGAGTTGCAGTAAGATAATACGGCAACAGTACAGTGTACAAGGAGCAAATGCATAAGATCATCAAGTGTCAAGGACTTTATCTCGTGCAGGAAGTCAAGCAAGGACGACACAAGAGTCGGCAAGATAAGACACAGAGACTGGAAGCGGGAGAGGGCTGTGCACCGACTTCTCGAAGCTTTTCCCAACCTCTCCATCCACTTTATAGCAAACGTATATGAAGACGCTGGGAAGGATGCTGACAATGCAGCCACGATCCTCGCATCCTGGCAAGATGCTAGGCCACTGGAAGGCTCTCGTGAAGAATCACCAGCAGGATGTCATGACGATGACCCACAGTTAGCAGACGAGCCAAGCAGCAGGCATTTACGACAAGAAAACGGGACGCCGAGTGGCAGCCAGATAGCGGGAGAAGTGCCTGCCGTCGCTTTACAATTTGAAGATGAGACTCCTACTAAGGGAGCGACACTAGTATTCCTGCGGTCCATGCTTGAGCCGGATGCTGCAATCAAGGACGATATCATTATGGACGTTCTTGGTAAGCAGCTGCACCGTTTATGGCACAGTGCCTGCGTTCCAAATTGGAGGGTTTCTGCATGTAGGACTCATGGTAATGTCCATGTGTACTGGCCAACAATAAAGAATGATGCCTCTTGAAGGATGCATGCATAGGCTGCAAGCTACCCATGCATAGACTACTCGCTCTAATTTCTCTTTCTGATGTGCAACCATGAAAACTGCAGACCACTTTGAAGGTGATGCACTGAAGGTACAATTTCGCGTTTGACCATGAACTTCATTACGTTCGCCACAACTGAGCTTACTTTTATCCCCTTGCTGTAGCTATGATGTGTTCCTGGCTCTGCACAGCTTGCAAAGACTAGCCAAAGTGGACACCAAGGTGTCGGTCAATTTGGAGCAACTTGTTTGTCAGTGATAGGAGTATATTGTTGCAGCTGACAATGGCGGCTTTGCAGAGCTGGGAGGTCCTCCTGAATCTGTCTACGTCTCCAGCTACGCTTCTGGGCCATGCAAACTCGTCTTACAGTCCAGAGCAGCCACAGGTTGTGGATGCACTTGGCAGTCATAATCAGGTGAGATGCTCAGATGCCCCCCTATTTGACATGTTGAGGATGTCATATATCCAACACATACAGCCTGGCCTGGGACTGCCGGCAAGATGTGTTTATACCTCATGCAACGAGTGCTAAACTTGTAGCTTCAGAAGCTACCCTGATCAGAGCTTATGTATGACTCTACAGGCTACCTTGGAAGAGCTTCAACGTGCCTTTCCCAGCACTCCGCCGAAGCTGCTTGACGAGGTTTTGACAGCCTCTTGGGGCTCGTACAGGTAAAGTCAATGTGGTGGCATGCGCTGCTGCTTTTGTAGTTTGAGGTTCAGGCTTGCATGGTTCAACAACTTTGACCTAGCTCGTTGGCACAGACTTCATGACGTTTCCTTGACAAACTTCATCATTCATATGTGGAGTGCGTTACCTGTGATGTGAAGAAGCTGCTTAAGATTGAGGACTGTCAAACATGCAGAATTGCTTACAGAGCCCTTTGTTCATTTGGATTGGAGCCAGCCTTAGCGTGGACATCTGATTCAAAGCTTACTGCAGCATTTCCAACACTCTCAGAAGCTGCAAGGGGGTATCATGATATCAGCACACAATCGGCGTCCAAAGAGCACAGCAACGACGAGAAGAGACAGAGAGATGCAGATCTGAGGCCGTTCTTGACCTGTGACCTTCAGAAGTCGTCAGTGAAGCATGATCATCATCATCAGTCTTTCTTAAGCAGTAATTTCTACGGACATTTCAAGCAAAATCTGCCTCATGAGATGCATTGCTGTACCTAAGGATTGCTGTACCTAAGATAGAACAGAAGTGGGTGGGAGATATGCTTATCTCCTTCGCTACTGGGGTTGGCGGATGACACAGCTCTTGCCACTTGTTCTACCTTACCATGGCTTCGTATCAACCAGATTGAATCTTGACCCCTTGCATCTCAGTGGATTGCAGGCAATAATCAGGAGTGGAGGCCTGTAGAAGAAGCTGGTCGATTGAGGAATTACTGCTACCACGAGGTAATGGGTAGCTGCAGCTTGTGCTATTTGCATCATCACATGCCTGGCAGACAAGCAGATATATGCAATAGCCTCAATCAACATCTGCATGCTATGACTTGCTTCGAGTGGAGGTTGTATGACACCTTGTCAGCTTTTTTGCAGGCTCGAAGAGCTTGGAGCGGGGAGAAAAAGCTCCAAGCCCAAAGTTTGATGGAGATGGTAAGTTGTCTTTGTACCTTAAGAGCACTTTTGCGCAGCCACTGCAAGACAGTGCAGGCTCGCCTGTTGGCATGAAGATAAGCTCAGACATACTAGAGCGATGAGTGAGTTTGACTTGCTTTGTCGACATGTTCAGGGGCACATGTACAAAGAGAAGATGTCTAATGTAATTGGAAGTCAAGCCGTAAATTGCTCTCCTGAGAGGTATGTGTGCAGCTTATCCAGTATAGCAAATGTCAATTTTTTGTACATAGTGTTCATCATTGGACATAAACCAGGGCGCGAGTGTACCTGTTTGGGGCCAGCTGGTGCTGACATGTGGTTCTTCTAGTAGCAGGAACAGCACGTCCAAGCAGGTACTCAATCTTGATCTTCATGAGCATCGTGTGGAAGAAGCCATAAACCTCCTAGAGATGCACCTCAAGTGCATGCTCAAACTCTGTAAGGACTCACCCTTCTATCTCTTTTTTTATGTGGACTCGCACTAGTACATAGCAATTGAAGCATACTACCATTAGGGCAAAGGCACCACTCTAGATACCAGTCGATAGTTCAATCTGGACATTGCTCAGGCAGTCTATTGGTGGTTGCAAGGTCAGCTCGGGTGGTCCAAGCGCTTGTATGCAGCTTTTACATTTTTGAAGGTCATCACAGGCTGGGGTCGACACAGCGCAGGGGGACAAGCGAAAGTCAAACCAGCTGTGAGTGTCTGCATGCTATTCAAGGGACTGGGAGTGCCTCCATATTGTATGCAATTGCTGAATTTATGACCGATCTGGAAACTTTACTGGTGCTACAGACCTAGTCACCCTGATCCTGGTGTCAGTCTCCTGCATGATGCAGGTCCTTAGGTATTTGAAGGAGACTGGCATTGGCTAAACAGAGGAGAACTCGGGTGCATACCTGATTCACAGAAGTGACATTGAGCGAGCTGAGGCTCCTGTAACTGCTGGTCGCTCCAGCCTTGCAGATTTCTTAAGAACTCCCTCGTATTGAAGCTCCTTCACTCGGCAGGCATACACAATGTTATGTGCTTCACACATCATGCACTTCAGGCGTGTGACTTGCTTGGCTGCAGCTTGCCTCCTGCTTGTTGGGAATCTGGCAGCTCTTCGATGCAGCCATGCATTCTTCAGATTGCTTGCACGTGCAAAGACCATTGGCAAGCATGCAAGTCTGCAACTGCAATCTTCAAGTTGCTTGCACGTGCAAAGACCATTGGCAAGCATGCAAGTCTAGATCTGCAACTCGACTGCAACTGCAGTCTCGAAGTTGCATCTCTTCTAAGAACAGAGAGACATTTGAGATGCACCGCATCAACAAAGGGCAGGCGGCTGTCAATGGCCAGTCTGCGACTTGCAATCGGGCAATCTTGTACGGAAGGAGCAGCGTACCAAGATGGTGGGGCGTCTAGCCAGGATGGGGACTGCAATGACCTGTCCAAGCCGGAGGACAGCTATCTGCAATTTCTTTTTCTGGGCTGGCCTCTCCCAGCCACTGCCCTCCTGGGCGTGCAACCTGGTGGAGGACCACGGGCCCTGGTCGACGTTGTTGTTACGGAGGCAAATAAAGGCCCAGCATCAACACACATTGCTGGGCACGCAGTGGGCGGAGCAGAGCAAAGATAACTGCGGCATTACTCCGATTACCCCCAATGCGATCAACTCCTGCCAGCTGCAATCGACATCTTTGGCTGTCTGGGTCCTCGCTTCCACACTCTGCTTCAAAACATTGCCAATCTAGGCTACACTCGACGCGCAGATGTGTTTCCGGCTGAGATGGGCTTGCCAGCTGCATATCTGTCGCTCTTGCGACGTCGAGTTTCGGCCTGTTTGCAGCGTGCTCAGGCTAGTGCCTTGCACCAGAAAGCTGGGCGAGCTCTAGTAGGTGGCAGGAAGGGCTCCGTTCCTGGCATCTAGTATTCATGCCTCGAGTAGTGACCTTTATGTTTTGACCCGTGGTTATTGAGCGGGTCAATCTGCTGTAGGTTATGTAGATTTTCAGATGTGCTTGCCTTTGTACCTGGCCATTTGGCCTACATTTCTTTCTAATACACGATCTCCCCTCCTGGAAGCGTCTTGCCCTATCTGCCACTTTCATTATCCGCCTCTCTTCCAATTTCATGCGCACCGCGCGCCTTCTCTCTCTGTCTGTCTGCTGCTCTTGCTCCCAACATAGCCGAAGTCGTCCGGTCGCCCAATAAAGGTGGAGTAGGCGTAGAGCCAGGTCGAGCTCCGCTGCTCACTTGTATGGATCCTGCTTCATGCGCCATGCGGCCCTTCCAGACCTTGTACACTACGTTGGGCTGGCCTTTCACAGCATAGTTGAATCCTTTCGGGCTGGCTTTTCACAGCCGTTGCCCCATTTGGGAGTGCCACTTCTTTCATAACCACTGCCTGACATTGGAAGAGCTGTTTCTTACTTCGTCGTCGCATGAAACCCACCGGCACACCGCCAGTCCCACGCCGCCAGCAACCCCCCCCGCCGCCTCCCGCCACCGCCGTCGTCCGCGGCACCACCAGGTCGCCGGCATGCGCCCGCGCGGCGCCGCTTCGAGGCGCCTCTGGACCGGCAGCCTCGCGGCGTGACGGCGGCCAGCAAATCAATATCTTCTTGTGGAAATCAGCTATTCCACTCCCTGCTTCGCCAGCACGGTCGCCTGAAGCGGACCGATGACCGCTGGTGTGCCAGGGCTGCCACAGTTCTACAACTACCCTCCCTACTTCACGTGCGCACTGCAATACACAGCACCCGCTGCTGGCTTAGCACTTCAGACAACGCAGTGCTATGTGCAAGATTCACTGTTTTGTCACTAATGTGCTTATCAATATGCACTCACCAGGCTTCAGCCTGTCAAGGATACGAGGGAGAAGCAAATTAAGCTCTGGAAGGAGCTTATATTGCAGTACTGCAAGCAGCAGAAGGTCTTCCGTGTGAATCTGGACGAGGAGTTTCCACTGTTTGTGAATCAGGCAATTGACCGTATGCACCACGACGCGGAGCCGATCTGAAGCACTCGCGTCAGCTTAGAATACCCAATGCAATGTATAGCAGCAGCCTGCCTTATCAGTATCAGGCTGCTGAAGTAGCCAAACCCTGACCCTATGTTTGTAACAGGAATCTGCTGTCTGCTGCATCGGATGCGAGAGTTTGCCACTACTACTTGACACTCTAGCCCCTAACCAACACACTGCTGTGCCTCACGGGCCTGCCTCTTGTAGGAAAGCTCAGCAATGATGCTAAAGTGTGCTTCCTTGGGGCACTTGTGGCGGAAGGTGCGCACCGTATCTGAGTCATGCTCTATCTTCATCTATCACAGTCGTAGAGTATTTCACACGGCAGGATGCTTGAAGGGCGGTGCTATCATTCATTGGCTTTTCAAAAGTGTTTGAGACACCATATACAACAAGAATATGCCCGCTCATGCACTTGGTCATGTTCTGCAGGCAGGGCAGAGTGGCTGGACAAAGGTCATCAAAAGTGCCTCATCTTGTGGAGACGTGTTGAGGACTGGGCAGACATTGTCCTCCAATTTGTGTGCTCTCTACCCTCTGCTCAGATTTCCAATGCCTCTTGCACATTGCCCCTCATGACTATGGTAGAGTAGAGATTGTGGTCCAGGGTTTAGGAGGAGTAGTAGTAACAATAGTGACAAGATTGCCAACATCTTATGTAGCACAGATACTTTAGACATCGCACATGAATTGGTTGCTGAATCGCTGAATGGTTGCTGAGTGTGTCATGTCAGCATTTTGGCTTGGTGCAAATATTTGTAGTGAATGAGATGGACAAGGTTGTGAGCTTGTTGATAGGAAATCTAGTTTAGGAGCTCAAAAGAGGGGACCTTTTGACGCTGGTGCTCCTTGCTTGTTCAAAGGTGAGAGACAATGCCATGGAGAATAATGTGATGACACTGGAAGAGCTACGCCAGGGCGATGACGTCCGTGGAACTGGTTTGTCTTAACAGATATTCCTCTGTCAGTAAAGTAGCTCTTGCCTGCATCATACATGTGACATCGACCTGCAAGCTCTTTCAAAGCCTCTGAGGTTGAATCTAGAAGGAAGTCTGGTCCATAGCTATGTTGAGAGAGACTGCAGTAGACACGAATGCATCTGAGTCACTGTCATCCACTTGGTCCATATAAACAAACATGATGAGAAAGCACATGGATATTGCTAAGTCCTCACGCTCTCATTGCGGGTTGGCTCTCTGTCCAGAGTTGGAGGGCGTGGATATGACCATCCTCTTACGTGCTGTTAAGCTGTTGGAAAGCCGTGGAAAAGCTGCCCTCTTTAAAGGCACAACTGCTGATGATGAGGGGGTCAAATTTTTTTCCTGATGTGTGTGGAAGATCACTCTGTTATGCCTTTGCATTTGGGTGCCTTTCTTCTTCTCCGCTGACAAGTTTAGAGAAGCCCGCTACAGACTTCGCTCGTCATGATCACTGTCAGCACATTGCTGGTGGTCATGGTCCAAAATATATTGCACTACCATAACCTAGGATAATTGCAACTTTGAAGCAGCAAGCAAGTGCCTCCTCTATATCGACCTAGGATTGTCCACTTAGAGTGTCCATGAAGCACGCACACGTGATTCATAAGGTGAGTCGTAACGCTTGCAATCTGGCCGCTTCTTAATTCGTAGTCCAATGGCCTGCATAGCTGTGTGATTTTGGCACCGTTGGGCTCTTCGTTAGATATTTCTGGGCTGGCCTTTCCCAGCGCGCTCAGAGCTTGCTAGGATGGATCAGTTAGTACCCTACGTGTGAGGAGCCGCAAATCCGATAGTCTAGCAGCCGGAAAGCAATCCGTCTGACGAAAACTAAACGCTGCAGCTAGAGCACGGCTGCCACGCAGGTGCAATGTGTGGGTACATAAACCGCTGGAGGGAGATGGAGCATTCGGCAGATCTGAGCTAGCGAGCCAGCGGCGTTGAAGTCAGCCTGCTCACCTCGCCTGCGGGACAGAGCGCGTCGCGAAAGCCGGGCCAACAAAATACCCAAAAAAAGAAAAACGTGTGTATTAAGAGCTGGGGAGGCCATTAGTGGCCAAGTATGAAGGCAAGCACGTTGACAAATGTACGTCACCTGCTGCTAAGCTGACCCGCTCAGTAACCACGAGTCAGCACATAGAGGTCGCTAACTGATGCTCGAATACCGGACGGCAACCGACAAGCTCTTCAACTACCAGCCAAGGCTCGACCAGCTTTCTGATGCAACGCATGAGCCTGAGCTCGCTGCAGACAAGCTGACAGTCGACGTCGCAAAAACGACAGATAAGCCTGCCGGCATGTCCAACAAGGTCGAGCCACTGGGACCCGAGCACTCAAGCTCCCTCAGACCTTGTCCATTCTTTTGGGCTGGCCTTTCCCAGCCACCAGTCAATCTGGCCGCGCTTTCTTTCCGACCCGAGCTCTTCTTTTGGAAGAGCTCACTTTTCTTTTTCTTAGTAACAGGCGATGAGCACGCGGTGATTGTAAGTGGCCACAATGTAAGAAGGAAGTGGTTCGCCAGGCGAGGGCCGAATGGCTGTGAACAGTCAGCACCGGAAAGAACAAGGTCCGAAGGTGGCCAGGAAGCGCTTCCCCACGGCTTTGCCGTTAGGATAATCACTCAGTAACCTACTCAATCAGTAATCTATAATGCGTAACAGGGTCTGCGGGACGGAAGCTTGGAGGACCGGGCGTGGACCGCCGCACATGCCGCAGCTCGCGCCGCCGCCGCCGCTGCGATCGCCGGCTGCGGCACCGCGTGGCGGCCNGGCCAGCGCATGGCGCGTTGAGGCAGCGCGCGATCCGCCGGCCATGGAGGCCGCGGCGCCGCCGCAGCCTCGCCCGGCCGGCGTGCAGGAGCGGCTGCCCGAGCCGAAGCTCAAGGGCGGCCACCGGGACTGGGAGGACCAGCGCGTGGTCAGCTGGAACAAGCGCCGCGCGCACGTGCCCCTCCACTCCCACAACGGCGAAGAAGGTGCAGAGACTCACCACCTGCCGCTGTGGCGGTCACGAGAGACGGCACTCTGTGTGTCATCACCGTCAGCATTGTGTCATTGATGGAGACAGGGAGCGTGTTGTCCAGTCCCATGTCGGCCAGACACCAGCCAATTGGGCTACAAGTGCGAGTACATTGTACCACAAAGCGGCGCGAAGGCTGGCGTCCAGCCCCTTCTCTTTCGTCTCAGGCAGCTGCGGCGAGACGGTTGCGCAGGTGCCCTGCAGTTCTGGAGGCTCCGGGAGAGCCTGGACAGGACGCTGGCAGACAAAGCGGTTTGGGGACCAGAGGCCCATGCAGCTGGTGTGGCTCCGCCTTTGGCCCCCCCCTTAGCAGCTAGCTGCTAAGAGCGACAGCCGTTGAGCTTAGTCTCGAAGACCCCTTGAGATGTCGGATCTTGTGCGCTCCTTTTGTTGACTTGCTTGCGCTGCCTTTCCACAGCTGTGGAGACTGCCCAGCAGTGGACAACTGGGCTCCCAAATGTTCTCTCTCTCAGCGGGTTATGGAAGTTTCACTTAGCTCCCAAGCCTGAAGATGTGCCAATCGGCTTTTTCAACCCCACCTTTGATGACAGCAGCTGGGGAGTCCTGCCAGGTATCTGCGTTGGCAAGCCTTGCATTCTGAAATGGCAGAAGAGCTTGCTTGTGGCTTTTTTCTACTAAACACAAAGTTAAGGTTACCTTGTAATTCTAAGAAGAGGCTACAGAGAATAAGAATGTCTACACACTCGAAATTGAAAGAGAGCCCATCTCAGCAAAGTAACGACCTCGGCTGTGCCAGTTCCGGCCAATTGGCAGGTACATGGATATGATCGGCCAATATACACAAATGTTGTCTATCCATTTCCGATTGACCCCCCCTTTGTTCCCGAGGACAATCCGACTGGCTGTTACAAAACCATCTTCAGCTTGCCTGAGCACTTTGAAGGTGCGCACCTTTGCGCCACTGCACCTTGCACTCTGTTATACGTGACCTTTTGATTGCACGACCTCTGCTAGATGGCGACATGTTCAAGCAAGATCCCAAAAGCCTCGTCAATTTGTCATATAGCCATTTCATAGTAATCGGACAGACAGGACACTCAAAGCTGTCCTTAAATACAGCACCTAATCAAGGCCATCATGCTGCCTCATTGACAAGCAGAATTTGATATCTGTGTATAAGAATGTTACAGCATGCAGACGACACATTAGAACACACAGGGACGAAGTGGACTCCTTTGTGTGATAGTATGACAAGCACCCCAAGCTCTTGAGCTGCGTGTACAGTCCCTACCGGTATTGTATATGCTGGTCGCAGGCGCTGTCATTTTAATGCACATCTGGTCGACATTGTGCCCAGGGAAGAGGCTGTTTCTGATCTTCGAAGCTGGTGATTCTGCTTTCTATGCATGGGTGAATGGGGAGCTTGTAGGCTACAGGTATCTGCTCTGATCGTGTCAGATATGATGCTAAGAACTACTTCTCTGTTTACATGCACCAGCCATTGTTCAGATAGCAAGTAGTCAGATGATAAGCTTGCCTTGGTCATTCTCTGAAGTATCAGCTCACCCATCAACGACCTGATTCTGACTTAATGATACATTACATGCAGTCAGGACAGCCGATTGCCAGCGGAATTTGAGATCACAGATTTCTGCTCTGTGCCTGGCGAAAACTCCTTGGCAGTCCAGGTGGCTATCACGCCAGCTATCTCTGCTACTTTAAAGTGGGGCAAGCATGCCTTTGGACTTGGTTGTATTAGGAGGGGTGATAAGTCCATGTTTAGCTGAAAACTGGCAGGGCAGGTGATGAGGTGGAGCGATGGATCTTACCTAGAGGACCAAGATCACTGGTGGTTATCAGGCCTCCACCGAGATGTTATCATATTAGCTAAGCCTCAAGTAAGAAAAAGTATGCCAACTAGGCTTACAAGGTCAGGCATGACTACAGTGGATCGTCTACACTTGGAACGTGCAGAGGGCAGGGTGCTCTATGGCTAGCTTGTGAGCACCCAGTTCGAGCTTGTCTTTGTGCTTTTACTCACTAGGCAACTCATCCTAATGTGCTGTATCTGTCATCGTTGTTTGCATTCCCTGTCTAGAGTTACTGTGTGACGCCTGCTGCAGGTATCCATTTATGACTACGAGGTCAAGACAATGCTTGCAGACGACCTCCTTAAGGCACAAGTACAGGTTAGCTGGTGTTCCTCCCTCCTACTCACCCTTAAGAAAGTAAAGCTCTCTTAAGTCCGTGGTAAGGTGATGATAACATCACAGATGTTATCATCAGCGCTCATCAGGCTTGTGAGTAGACTTGTTCTGCAATGTGATGCTTTGGATGGGGCTCTAAGCCGTGTAATCTAGTGCCACAGGTCACAGTCTACATTGAAGCTTCCCGATATCTTCCAGATGGAGGCAACTTAGCCACTTATGCTGTAGAGGGCATCTTGTACCAAGGATGGCAGTATCACCACACTGCCCCCGGAGACTTGTCGGTCGCTGCAAGACTAAGCAGCGCTTTTGCGAAGGAGGACTGTGTTGGTCACCGCGCCAAAGCCCGCTTAATTGCCACATTGGAAAATCCAAAGATCTGGTCTGCTGAGCAGGTTTGCCTGCTCAGTGTTATAAGAGCTACATGAGCTTGGTATCTGCGCACAAGCTTCTATGCTAGAACACAATTCTACTCACGACTTAACAAGTGTCAATCTACTGCTATGTAAGGCGCTTGAGAGTGGCTAACACGTCTGCTTCATAATTTAATCGTGCTTACCTCAGATCCACTCTTTCTTGCAACAGCCGTACCTGTACACGCTGGTCCTGCTCCTCAGACTGCCGTCTGGCGAAGTCCTGGAATGCGAGGCTTGCAGAGTTGGAGTCAGGCGCGTGGAGATTCATGACCAGCAACTTCTGGTGAATTCCAGGCCGATTACAATATATGGGGTGAACAGGCATGAGCACCACCCAGTAGTTGGTAAGGCCAACATCGAGGCCTGCATGGTAAAGGTGAGGGCAACAGCGGAAGTGCACCATAACAGCTCAAGTAACAGTTCATTGTATCAAGCTGACCAGCATTGAACACGTACTCACATTTAAGGCCACTAAGGAACACCTACACCAGCGTGCTATTATGGTTACCTTAGCTGATGCCTGTGAAAGGAGCGATGCAACTGACTGCTGGGACACCTGTGGCAGGACATAGCACTGATGAAGCAGCACAACATCAACGCAGTAAGGACCAGCCACTACCCCAACCACCACAGGTGGTACGAGCTCTGCGACCTCTTCGGTCTTTACGTTGTCGATGAGGCCAACCTGGAGACCCATGGCTTCGATCCAGATCCTTGGCCGTACCCAGAGAGACAGCTCACTTGGGACCCCTCGTGGATGAACGCCTTCCTGGAAAGGATGATCAACATGGTTGAGAGAGACAAAAACCACGCAAGTATCATCATCTGGTCTTTGGGCAATGAGGCTGGGTATGGTCCTAACCATGATGCTATGGCAGGTGAGCAGGCCGTCAATATCTCCTTATACAAGAGTTGTAAATCACCTCTTTAGTTGCTCTCTGAGTGAGTCATTAACATGTGATTATAATTTGCTCTCCAAGCTTCCGAATGCTCACATAGTGAACCTTACATTATAATCCTGTGAACTAAGGATTGTCAGCACTAATTGATGCTGTGCTTGAGCCCAGCGGTGACATTTCTCAAAAGTAGGTCACAGAAAAGTAGGGGTTGTTGGCTCCTCCAGGTTGGACGAGGGGCCGAGATCCATTAAGGCCTATCCAGTATGAGGGAGGTGGTTCAAGGCACCAGTCCACAGACATCGTCTGTCCCATGTATATGAGGATCTGGGATTGCATCAACATTGCCAAAGAGCCATCAGAGACAAGGCCCTTGATACTTTGCGAGTGAGTCTGCTTATGTTGTTCTTCAGTCCAAGGACTGAAGGCAATCTTATGTGCTTACGTTACATGATGTAAATTGTTTCGAATGTCCTACTTATGGTTATTTCCTGCCATTATCTTAGAAGTGCTCTATAGTGCTGAGCTTTTGTCTAGGCCAACCTTTGCTTCACAATCAGGTACTCACACTCCATGGGGAACAGCAATGGTAGCATAGATGCCTACTGGAGGGCAATCGAGACTACAAAGGGTCTGCAGGGCGGTTTCATCTGGGATTGGGTGGATCAGGTGCAAACTCCTGCTCTTCGTTGCTGCTTGTTGTGGAAATTTTTTGTTAACACGAGTGTGGAGCAGAGTCTGAAAGGTGGAAGGTTGCTGTGCCTTCCTCTGGGTGCGGTGACATGGAGGTCAAGCCATTTCATCCTTCTCTTGCTTAAAGTTTGTGACAGGACATTTTCAAGTATATTCATCCGAACTGTAAGAGCATTGATTAGAGGGGACTCGATTCTTGCAGGCACTTTTAAAGAAGGATGCAAATGGCATTCCTTTCTTTGCTTATGGTGGTGACTTTGGGGACCAGCCAAACGATCTCAATTTCTGCTGCAACGGCCTCATCTCGCCCCATCGTGTACCCCATCCAGGCTTACAAGGTTGATGCTAGAGAAGACATGGCCCTTGTCATCCTACCACCACTTTGAGAGCCACGTCAATTTGCCAGTTTCATTTAGTCCTTTGTCTGCCCACCAGTGGAGAAGGGTGACAGTAGTATCTTAAGTATATGGAGATGCTAATGACTTGCACATTTTCCGTGTTTCTCAGAAGTCAAGTACTTATATCAACCGCTCGCAATCACTCTCTTAGAGGATGGTGTTATTGAGGTACACCACTGAGCATTTGCAGCACATCAGCAATTCTGACCACCTGGGCATTACTCTACTGAGTGTGCTCCTACCTTCGCTTATAGCAGCATCCCGATTTGATTCCAATATGTACACCTAGGAGGATTCTCATTTGACTGCACATATTTGGTGGTACCTCTTCTCCTTGCAGATCTTCAATCGCTTCTACTTTATTGATACATCACACCTTGCCTTCACACTTGTACTGCAAGCTGATGGAAAGGACCTGCAATCAGTCCCGCTGCAAGTGTCACCCATTAAACCCAGGACTTCTGCAAGGGTACCTCAGATAGCAGCCTTGCTGCCACCTCCCGGGGCGCTGGAGAGCTTTGTGACAATCTCCGCGAGGCTGGCTGTCGACACACGCTGGGCCCAAAAGGGTCACCTTGTGGCCTCCCAGCAGCTGCCCCTACCAAACACCGATGCCCAGATGCCTCTTGAGGTCGTACAGCGCGTCAATATTGCAGATTAGTTGCTCACCACAATGTTGAACGTCACAATCACAGTTGGCCTGCCTTGTTATGTTGATGTGGTCCTCCCATCACTTCATGGTGCTCATTGCCTTTTGAAGGCTTGTGCTGCTTGTGTGTGATGATCTGATGACGTGCTCATGGCTGGCAGTTGCAGGCGCTGTCAACACTCTCGCTTTCTGACATGCCTGGGCTGAGCTTGGTGGAGAGCACGAATCAGGTGGTAATATCAGTTGAGGACGGAGCGTGGGAGGTGACATTTGACTACAGGCTCGGCACCATTTCCTCTTGGATGGCAAGCTCCCATGATTCTTGTTGTTAAACCCTCAGAAAAGCACGGGTGAAAGCAAACTAGTAGTGGTTGGTATTCGGTTTATGCTTGCTAGACTTATGTAGATTGTACAGGACGCTGCAGTGCATACTCATAGCAGCTTGATGTACAGCTTCACGCTTCATCATACTCCACATCATAGTAGCAGTGAATGCAGACCAGTATCCTGTCCATGATTTTCCATGTCAGCCAGAGGGTGACCATCCTGAGCATGCTCCACGTTCTTGAAACTGAAGGTTGGAGGCCAGCCTCTGCTGAGCCAAGGCCCGCTGCCGTGCTTCTGGCGGGCGCTGATCGACAACGACAAGGGCGGCGGCCTCGCCAGCTTCGCAGCACGGTGGCGCGCCGCAGGGCTCCACGAGCTCCAGGTAGCTGCCGTGGGCGGCATCTGCCTGGAGCAGCCTTGCCCCGCCGTCGCCAAGGTCAGCCTGACCCTCCTCATGGAGCCCGCCGACGCGACCATACCCATGCCGATGCCCGGCGAAGATAACCTGCACACTACCGGCGAGGACCCGAAGACCAGGGTGTACCCCAGAGCGCCCCCTCTGGGCGGGGAGGGCGAGCACTCACCAACACCGAGGGGGCTCCCAGAGGACTTCGAGGACCCCCCCCGCTGGTTTAGAGTCGTTGTCAGTCACACCATATATGGAAGGGGAGACATATTGTCCAACTACAATGTCTTCCCCAACCCCAATCTGCCTCCGCTGCCGAGAATCGGAGTCCACTTGGGTCTTCCTCTTGGGACCCCACCTCTGAACGACGTCAACAGCGCCACTGTGGAGTGGTACGGGCTGGGGCCCCACGAGGCGTACCCTGATCGCCGAAACGCCTGCCAGGTTGGGCTGTACTCCATGCCCGTCCGCGACCTGCACACTCCGTACATCATGCCAGGGGAGTGTGGTGGGAGGGCGGGAGTGCGGTACGCAACACTTAGCAGCGGGGAGAATAGGCTGTTGGTCATGCCAGCAGAGGACACGCCGCCTCTTCAGCTCAACGCAAGCCTTTACAGTGCAGCAGCGCTCGACAGTGCCTTGCACAACGAGGAGCTACGCCAGGGCAACCAGATTGAGGTCCATGCGTGCACCTGCGCTGCATATGGCTCCTGTTGCAGTGCTATTTTCGTGCAACATCATGCAGTGCAGCTGCATATCTCGTATATCCTGCACCACTCGAATATCTGGAGTGCTTCAGCCAATCTGTGATTCTCAACTTTGCCGAGAGCGGTCACTAAAGGAGGTGCAACTTGCTTATACTGCTTAAGTAAGTTGCGCCACATTTGCAGGTGCACTTGGATCACAAGCATATGGGAGTAGGCGGGGATGACAGCTGGACGCCATCCACCCACAGGGAGTACTTGATACCCCCCCTTCCCCACCGCTTTGCTCTCCGAATGCGGCCGTTGGCGCATGGTGAGAAGGCCCTCTTGTTATGGAAGACAAAGCTTCCCCCAGCATGATCTGCTTCACTCTAGCAGTTCAATGTATCACAATCGAGATTATCTGTAGACTGCTAGTCAAATTTATACTCTGACCAAAGACGCCGTATTGTTCAAGGACGTACTCTGAGATTGTCAACAAGTGATTACTGTGACTGCCATACTGGTCGGATGAGATGTCACAGTGTTATCACCAGCTGCAAAACATGAGACTTCGTCCACCATGCTCATTGACTACTGTCGTTCTGGACAAGCTCTTGCATGTAGGTTCAGCAGACGGGGAGCCACTCCCACGCAAGTGTAGGGGCAGTGATGAGCCTATCGCAAGTTTTAACTCCGTGTCAGAAGATCGTGAAGTATTCTCATTACGAGACTTGCCATTTGTTTGTTGCTTTCGCTAAGACAGTGAGCGACCTGCATAGCTGAGGAGGTGACGGAGCACTTGCCTACGTGCCTCAGACACAGAAAGATGTTTGAGGATATATGGTGGAACCCACAGACTGATTAAATATTGGTCTACCACAAGGTGCAGTGACCTACAATTGAAACGCCTGCTTAGAGCAGCATGAATAGAGCCCCATGGTACGAGCAATGCGACAAGATCAGCTGTAGTGCGACCCTTAGGGTACCAAAATACTCCAACTAGCCCTCTCATGCCTTAGTAGGCACTCACAGCCCAATCCACTTCAGACGGGACTTGAAGTGCAGGAAACACACACCAACTATGGGTGTGTGTGCATGCCACAACTGGTCCACTCAGTCCCCGCCCCAGGCCTCCTCCTTGAGCCGGTGCCGGACCTGCAGCCGCAGCTTACGTGCGGCCGCGGCAGTGTGCTGGTCGCTAGCACCAGCTGTCGATTGACGAATCTTCCTGATCGCCTCCTGGTCGTCCAGCGCGCGGGTGATGAGGCGGGCTGCCACGGTTGCGGACGTGGCCTGCCGAGGAACAGCTGGCTGGCAACCTGGTACACATGCAAGCAAGTCACACAGTACCTCTCAGCGGGCTGACTGGGTCCCTCGTGATGAGGCTTGCTGAAGCTATTGCTTCAGAGGCAGAGTGCAAAACCCAATGCCCAACTTGCACTGCCTGGGCTATCTGCAGGTCACAGCATCAAGAAGCACTCTGCTTTGGCAGTGCCTGCACCATATGCTACCTTGTGTCAAGGGGCCTCCTTCGCCCTGCTTGTGAGTTGGCGAAGATGGCTGTCCCCAGGCAGCGCCCCGCAGCCCGTCTCCAGTGGCAAGACCCTCCGTCGCCGCCTCCGCGTCTTCTGCCTCCATCCGGGCCATCCAGAGGCTGGCCGCTCCACTGCCGTCTCCGGTGCCCTCTCCGGGGCAGCCATATGTGAAGGCCCCCCGGCCGCGCTGCCGCACGCGGCCGCCGCCGGACTCGAACCCGGGCGGCAGGGCCGCGGGGCGCAGCGAGTCGAGGCTCTGGGCCCACGCTGCGCCAGGCGATGAGCCGAGCAAGTCGACGGGGTCAGCCGCCGCGCATCGGCGCTGGGGGTTTGGAAGCAGCGCCAGACAGGTAGAATAACCCATTAGGGTTAGGGGTTGAGAATCAAGGGTTTGGAGTTTTAGGTTACGCAGCGCTGGAGGTGCGGCCGCACCAGTCTCCCAGCCGCCGTCCTCCTCCTCGGCGCCGCCGCCCGCCGCCTCCGGCGCTGGCGCTGCTTCAGTCGCCACCACTGCCGCTGCCGCCGCCGCTGCTGGCTCCGCCGCCTCCGACGACGCCACGGCGGCTGCAGCAGCTGGTTCCCTTCTACTGCTCAGCAAGGGCCGCCGCCGCGCCGCCCCGAAGCCACGGCCCTGCTGGCCTGCGCCGGTCGCCAGCAGAGTCCTGCGCCTGCAACAGCGGCGGGGGCTCGGCCGGCGAGGAGCAGCCGCTCCGTGGAGCCTTTGCCGCCGCCAGCGCCGCGGCGGCCGCCGCCGCCGCCGTTGCCGCCCTTGGCGGTGATGGCCAAGCCGCGCGCGAGACGAGGCGCAGTGTGCGCGGCGTGGGCCGCCACCATCTGGGAGGAGGAAGCGGATGACGTCCGGAGAAGAGCCGAGCTGGAGCGTGCCCAGCGGCGGTACTCCGAGACGTGGGCCCGACGTCCCGGAGTCCTTAATAGCTCGTCACAGCCGTCCGCCCCTTTGGGAGAAGCTCACTGCTTACACCTGCGACGGCCGTCCAGCGACACCGCAGACGGTAGCAGGCCCATCTAGTGGCAGCGGCGGCGCGGGCCTGGCCCCAAGGCCCCCTCGGCCCGCCATGGCGTGCGCCGTGGGGCCAGTCGCGGCGGCGGCCATGCTCCGTGCGCGCTCTGAGACGGGCCCTTCTCGGGCGGCCGCTCGGTCCTCGGCGGCGGCCCGGGGCCGGGCTTCGACGACGGGCCGGCTCCTGGCCAGGCCAGCGAAGAGGCTGGGCGCCGCAGACGCGCCGGAGACCGATAGCTTGGACGAAGACCTCCGTACGGGCTTGAACGAGGTGCGATGCTTGACTTTGAAGCCCCCACTGCAAGTCGCCAGAGCTTGCCATGGCTACATGGCCAGTGTCCAGCGACCTGCTGGAAGGCCGGCCTACGCTGCGCTTATCGTTGTCGTCCTACTGAAGACTCAGTCTGAGTGCAGCACCCGGACACTGCGCATGCAGATTAAGAGAAGTTACTTCGAGAAGAAAGACAGTAGGTTTAAGTGCATGGCCTTTGATGCGGCTATCAGGCCGACCGGCTGCCCATGTTTAGCTTTGATGCAAATTCTTGCGCTTGTTGACAATGTAGGTTTGCTTGGCGGCACCCTTACTTCCACCGACAACAGCCTCACATTTACTAATATCTCAACGTTTTCTCCTTGATTGCCTGTCAGGTCGCCAATGAGGCGGTGAGGGTTATGCTGTCGGATGATATTCAGATGCTAACAGATTTCAAAGCGAAGGTTGACTACCTTGGCGAATTTTTGGTGGGGGAGTCAGAGGTGGAAGCTGCTCGCTTCATGCTCGTCATCAAGGGCATGCTCAATCACGAGGTGCTGTGGCCTTGTGGTGCTTTCGGCTACAGCATCCTCTATACTTGCGTGCCAGTATACCAAAACTGATGGAGCCACTCACACAGGAATATGATGCTGCACGCCAAACTGTCACAGACTGTCGCAGAAGCAAGTAAGCTAAGACAGGCAAAGGTAATAGTGCCTCCTCATGAGGAAATGCGACAATCGCTCGCTTGGCAGAACTGGGTATGTATATATGATTTGCTGAGTTGACGTCAGCTTGCTTTGCAGCTGCTTCCTGAAAGGGACCTCCTGACGGGGCCTTATGACAAGGCTTTCTGCAAGATAGCCTCGCTCATTGATGACTCTGGGTGGCAAGTCAATCGACCAGGAGAGGAGGTGGCAGGCTTGGAGATGGTGAGCCTGTTTTTGCTGCTCCCTGCTCCTGCTGCTCCAATGATGTATCATACACGTGGTCATACACTACAGGGTGCAGCCTACCACTTCTCCTTATTATGGATCCTCAGTGTGGTCTCATGCAAGGCATGGTTGCTCGTTTGCCTTCAGTGTGAAGGCAGGCACTTCCAGGCTCTATCATGAGTAGCAATTTCTTGACCATAAGCTGCTGTTCTTGATTCCTTGGCGCTGCAGATTGATGATGAGCTCCTTCCGCCTGTTCTTCAGCCTTATTAAGGTAGTCGGAGTTTATTGGTATCTTCCTACAGTGTCGCATCTTCCTTATTGTGGCTGGATCATTGTAGCTGGTCTGGATACCCCAAAAGCACTCACAAAGCTCAACAAGAGTAGTGAGAAGCTCAACAAGTATCTGTCTTCTGCTTCTCTGCCTGCAGAGCAGTGCCGCCTGCGTAATGCCCTCAGTAAGTAAAAGACGAGGCTGATGAGCAAACCCATCTTAGCAGACTCTGATGAATTTCTTTCCTACCGAACTAGGCAAGAAAGAGAAACTTCTAAGAAATCTCAGCGAAAGTGGAGCTATCTTGGGAATAAAGGAAGCATGAGAATTTCTGCAGACGAGCCAGAGAGAATGTCGACAGGGAGGGCCGAGGTGGGGATCTGCGCCGCAACTGTTGAGTGTAAGCTGTACGTCCACAAACAGAGGCAGGATGGCACCTCCAACAAGAGCATGTTACAAGCGAAAGCTTCTGGTGGGGAGAGAGGTTGCTGTCAACAGGGGGAGGGCCATGGCGCTTGTTGGCATGTTAGCGCGTGAGTGAGGAGGGGTGGCAAGGGGCTACACAAGTGGCTGCATTCCGGCTGGGCAAGGCTGCAACGGTAGATGGACGTGGAGGTGGGCAGGCAGAGGCGAGGTGAGAGTGCTGATGTAAAGTTTGATGCTTCATAGCTCATTCAGGCCTTTGTGGGCGAGCTCTTCTTCTTCTTTGTTTGCCCTAAACTCTGCCTGAACACTGTGTCGGCTTGAATTGGCCTCCATATCATTTCATGCGCCCTGCGCGCCTTCTCTCTTCTTTGTGGGTACAATCTATCTTGGGCTGCCCTTCTACATCCATCGCCTGCCCCTTCTGAGACCTTCGTGCCGGCAGAGCCCTCGCTGCTGCCTCTGGCTCTGGCCAGGGGACCCACTTCAACGAGCCTAGCCTCTCCGACCTGCGGCTGCTTAGCAGAGGTTACTGAGTGATTCTCCTGTAGCTCTTTGGATTTTGTTCATTCTTTTTTGGCTGGCTTCTGCCAGCCCCTCTCTTCTGGAGGATCCTGGAGGATCCGACTTTGCCACAGGCGCGCTAGGTCGAGGGCGTCGCCGCCGCCGCCCCTCCTAAACCCCGGGCCGTCGCCGGCGTCGCTGCCGGCGGCGCCCGCCATGGGGTCCGCGGCGCGCCGGTCTCTCGCACCCGCCGCCCTCGCCTCCGCCGCCCCGCTCCCCGTCGCCTCAACCGCGCGCCCCCGGCGCCGTCGACGGAGCCCGAGTCCGGAGTGGCTTCAGGAGTCGCTCCAGGCCAAGCATTGGTGTGAGGCGGTCCGGGCGCCTCGCCCCCGACTCAGGCAGGAGCGAGGCGCTGCGCCTCCGCCGCCAGCGCCGCCCGACCTTCATGTCCCCGCGTTGCTCCCCGCCGTGGTAGCCGCCGCCTGCCTCCGCTTCATCTGCAGGCCCGCTCCGCCGCCGCCGCCGCCGCCATTCCCCCTCCACGCGACACCGCCATCCACCGCAACGCCGCCACCGCTCCCCCCCTCACCACCGCCGCCGCCACAACCGCCTGCGGCGTCAGAGGGCGTGCAGTGCCCTCGCTGTCCAAAATTGTGCAAAAATGCACATGGTCTTGCGATCCATGCGCACTCCTGCTTGAAGCGCGCCGGCATCGCCGCCGCGGCGGCTGCTGCGGCAGTCGCGGCAAGCGGCCCCCCCGTCCTTGCTCAGGCCGTCCCCGCTCCGGAGCAGGAGCATCACTCGGAGGAGCATATATCGCCTCCAGCCCCAGAGATGTGTGGGGCACCCGCTTTATTGACTCCGCCCTCGAGACATGATGGGCCCCCTGAGGTGAACCCAATCCCTCCGCAGGGTGCACCGTCGTATGAGCACGAAGCCGCCCCTCATCTTCCCGCGGGTGTTGTGCCTCTCGTGGAAACAGGGCTGCCGTCCCCACCGCCATCGCCGCCGTCACCTCCTCCGCCGCCGCCGTCGCCTCCGCTACCCCAGCACCCACCACCGTTGAGCCAGTCATCGGCGCCGCCCCCGTCGCCGCCGCCTCCACCCTCGCCGAGCGAGCCAGCGCCACCGCCGCCGCCTTCACCGGCCTCGCCCGACCCCCCGCGGTGCCAATACTGCACGAAGCCCTACACCACGCGGTCAGGCCGGACCCTCCATGAACGGGCCTGCGTGTGCAACAACAACCGTGCGGAGCAGGCGCGGGGCGCAGCTGCTGCAGGTGGCCGCCGGGGCCGGCCAGGCCGGCCAGTCCCACCCGCGCCGTCCCCACCCACGCCTCAGCACTGGCAGTGGCTGGCCGGCCTCGACCTGGCAGCCGTCCACCGCCAGGCGGCCCTCCCGCTCGTCCGCCACGTTCCCCGCTGGGTGCGTCCACACATTCGCCGCGCGCTTCGCCCGGCGATGCAGCGGATTGTCCGAGACCATCGGGACGAGGCGGCCTGGAAGCAGTTCCTCCTCTTCCCCCGGCTACTGCTCGGGCGCGTCCCCAACGACGGCCGCCGGCAGGGCCAGCAGCCCCTCCTGGAGCGCGTCCAGATGTTCGAGGGCGGCCAGTGGGAGGAGCTTCTGGCACGCCACGATGCAGCGGTGGCCGCCTCGGCGGCAGACCATGGGGCCACGCGGGCCGCGCCAGCCGGGGCCGCCAATGTCCGCCGGGCGCTACGCTTCGGCCATGCGGGCGAGTTGTCCAGGGCGGTCCAGGCCCTGGACGACTCGGTGCTGGCGCCCACCAACGCCGCAACGCGGGCGGCCCTGGACTCCCTGCACCCTCCGGCGCGCAACCCCCTGCCCCCGTGGCTGGACACCTTCACCCCGCTGGAGGAGGTGGTCCTCGACGCCGACGCCCTGCGGCAGGCCCTGCAGAGCAGCCGCCGCGCAGCCGCTGGAGGTCCTTCCCACATGCTCACCGAGCACCTCCGGGAAATCTTCTTGGAGGGGGACGCTGCCGACTTCGCGGCGCTCCACCAGGTGTGCCAGCTCCTAGCTCGCGACCAGGTCCCAGCCAGCGTTCGGGACGTCCTGTGCGCCAGTACACTGCTGGCGCTCAGCAAGGCCGGCGGAGGGGTCCGGCCCATCGCCATCGGGGAGGTACTCTACCGTCTGGTGGGGCGCGCACTCTGGCAACAGCACGCGGGGCAGGCCCAAGCACACCTGGCGCCCCAGCAGTTTGGCGCGGGGCTACGGAGCGGCGGCGAGACGGTCGTGCACGGCGTACGGGCCACCCTGGACCTGCACCCGGAGTGGGTGGCTATGGCAGTCGATGTCCGCAATGCCTTCAATAGCGTTGATCGGGACGTCATTGCGGAGGAGCTGAGAGAGGCCTTCCCCAGCCTTCTACCCTTCTTCAGGCTGGGGTACGGTCGGCCAAGTGACCTGCTGTGGCGGACGGAGGGGGGAGCGGTGGAGACCCTCCACTCCACCAGGGGTGCACGTCAAGGGGATCCACTCGCTGGATTCTACTACGCGCTGGCACACCATCGCGCGCTCCAGGCAACGGTCGCGGCTCACCCTGGCGTGCTGGTGCCGACGTACGCAGATGATACCACTCTGGTGGGACCGCCTGCAGACGTCGTGGCAGCCTTTGCTACCCTCCAGGTGCAGCTGGGCGCGATCGGCCTGGACATCAGGGCGGACAAGTGCTGTGCCTGGTCCCCGGCAGGTCCCCTGCCAGCCCACCTGGGCCTGCCCGTGGGCTGCCAGACACCGGCCGAGGGCCTCACTCTCCTCGGCGTCCCCCTGGGCGCACCTGCCTTCGTGGCGGAGCAGCTGCAGGGGCGGCTGCAGGACCACCTCCGGCCGGCGGCCCGCCTGCACACGCTGAACGACATGCAGCTGGCAACCGCCATGCTGACCCGGTGCATCGCGCAGCGGCCCCACTACCTGGCCCGCACCGTCCTTCCCTCACCGGCGGTGACGGCAGCGTATGAGGCCTTCGACACCGGCATCATGGCGGCCGCAGCCTCCCTCGTGCAGCACCCGGCGTTCCTCACCACCCAAGCTGCGCAGCTGCAGGCCAGCCTGCCGATCAGTCGTGGCGGCTTGGGATGCCGCTCAGTTGCCCGCGTCTGTGAGGCGGCCTTCCTGGGAAGCTGGGCGCAGGTGGCCGCCCCCATGTGTCAGCGGTTCCTCGTGCACGGACAACGCGCCCTGGAGCGGGCGGCAGCCGATGTGGAGACAGGCCAACTCCCCTTCCAAGTCGCCCTCCGCACTGCCCGCGACAGGCTCCTGCAGGTCCACCCCAACATGTCCGAGCAGACTGTTCCTTTCCGGCACCTCGCCCACACTCCAGACCTGCGGGCTCAGGCACGCTTCACGGCGTTGGTCGAGAAGGCGGCCTCCGACCAGGCGGTGGAGCTTCTCCCTCCGTCTGACGTTCGCGGGCGTGCTCGGCTTCTCTCCGCCTCTTCCCCTGGGGCGGCGGCGTGGCTCCAAGCGCTCCCACTCTATGCCGCACTTACCATGCCCGACGAGGTCTACCGGACGGCGGTGCATCGGCTCTTGGGGCTCCTCCCTCCCTGCCTTACAGGTGTCACACAGTGCGAGTGCGGCGCCCGGCACGCCGACCCTGCGGAGCTGGCCGCGCACATGCTCCGTTGCGCCCACGGAGGCGAGAGGACCGCTTCCCATGATCTTTTGCGCGATGGTATGCAGGGGGTGTTCATAGAGGCGGGCTTCAAGGTGGCGGTGGAGTGCTCCTCAGTCATGCCCATCCTGCGGGGCGAGGACGGCCGGTCGCACACCCGGCGCGCCGACCTGGTCGCTATCCTGCCCAGCGGCGGTCCCCGCATCATCACTGATGTGGTGACAACGGACAGCTACGACTCCGGCAACCCCACCAGGTCGGCGTCGTTTGCAGGGCATGCGGTCGGCCTGGCAGCCCGGGCAAAAGAGAAAAAATATGCCGATCACCCGGTCGGTGATGAGTTCGCGGCCCTGGCGATAGATGTTCACGGGGCCTTCGGCAGCCGCTGGCTGGATCTCCTCCAGCGGCTTGCTCGTCAGGCTATTGATCGGCGGTCGGGTCCGCCCGGGGCGCTGCCCGGCTTCAACGCCGCCGGGTCGCTCGCCCAGGTCTTTCGCATGCGCTTGGCGGTATCGTTCCAGCGATCCCTTGCCCACGCTGTCCACACGCGCGCAGGACGCGCTCTGGCCGCGGCCTCCGGGTCTCGGCGGAGTGCCTCCTTCCCTGCCTCGAGCTACTCGGACCTGATGTTGCTCACTCGCGGGTACTGAGCTTCCCTAGTATGTTGTCGTGATTGGTAGAGTAGAGGAGTCCTTCCTCGGCTTCTCATTCTTCGGCTTTGGACATTGTCCATTCTTTTTGGGCTGGCTTTGCCAGCCCCTCTTTCTTACTGAGAGCTCCCTTGGTCTCTTCTATGGGCGAGCTTTTCCCTCTGAGAAGGTCATGTAGTCACGGTTTGGCAGCTGGGTAGACGGAGCGACGGGCCGCCAACAAAAGAAGGAGATAGCAGGTCTTCGTCTTCTTTAATTATCATTTTTGGGCTGGCCTCTTTAGCCATCGCATCACTCTGAAGTAGCTGTTTGTATGATCTCGGTGAAGAGTTTCCTGTACTTTTTTCTTCTTTTTTGGGCTGGCTTTTTTCAGCGCTATTCTCAATGGGCGAGCCCTTCTTCCTGTCTACACCCAGCTCCAGGCCGCCGAGGCGGCCTCGCCAGCGTCAGCCGCCGCGCGCGTCGCCGGCGAGCCCGCCTCTGCCACCATGAGCTCCGCCGCGCCGGCGCCCGGCGCCGCGGCGACGGAGCTGCGGGACGCGGCGGCCGCGCTGGCGGACCGCCGGCACCTCGTGCGCGAGCGCGGCTTGCGCACACTGGAGGCGCTCGTCACCGACCCCGGTGAGTGCTCGCTCTACGCGCGCTGCCGGCTTGAGCTGAGGCGTCAGCTCTGGCACTGGCTCCTTACTCCGAATAACAGAGTCCTATACCATTGTCGGGGCCTTAAGCACAGCCACGGCTGGAGCCTGCAAGTCAAGTTGCGCTGAGATCATGTTCAGTCGCTTGCAGCGAACTGATTCATCAAAGCTTTGGAGAGCCGTGTGTCAGCAATCAAAGCTACTTGCTATCGGCCCTCAATTGACTCAACTGCGATTCCCAGGTGCATTGTGATGCAATACTGAGCACTCCCCGCGTCGTGCTGCAGCAAATACTTCAAATGAGGTCCTCTACTTACAGATACAAAGAGTTGTTGATGACTTGGTCTCATCAAGAGCCTGGGAGAGCAAGCAAGGGGGCTTTTTAGCAGCAAAGGTTTGTCCCAGGCATCATTCACCTGCATCTTGGTACCATTGTTCATGCCAGCGCTCTTCGACATTATACATAGACGCTCTTCTAAGAAGCCTCTGCGGTTGAGCAGTACTAGGATTTTGCAACAATTGTGCAGGGCGTTGTAATATCTGCTATGTAAGGGGGGTTAGCCTGGTCCAACAATTGGAGCTTGCAGCAGACAGGGTTTGCATGCACATCATTAACAAGTGACAGAGGCAAGAGGAAGCATGCCTGACGAGAACCGACAACCCACACTGCTGCATGTCATGAGTATTCTTGCACTAATGATACAGCGGTGCCTGAGGATGTTCCTCCCAATTGCATCACCTTCATTGTGAGTGTTCGCAGGCTGCTTTGCCCTTCATGTCAGCTTCTGCGTGGATAGAGAAGTTGGAAGAGGTTGCCATGAACCACCTTGAAGATTCAGAAGCTCGTGTGAGGTGACTGTCATGACCCTGTGTATAAGTCTGTCTGTGTTGTTCTATGAAGGGCGACTTTGATACATCAATAGCTCAACATCATGTTTTCCTCGCAGGAACTTCTTATTCGTCACAAGGTGCTGCAGCTTAATGTGATTTTGAGTTGTGCCAACTGCAGGTTGGCTGTATCTGAATGCCTATTCGCAATCGCACAGAGAGGAGGGCTCAATACTTATGACAGAGTCAAGATGTGAGACCTCCATTGCTCTTCCTGTGGTCGTTTTGGCCTTCATAAACAAGAGTGGCAGCCTGTTGATGAGATGCATTGAGTCATGCTAGCAAGGTGCATGGCATATCATTTTCAGGATACTGTAAGTCATTCTGGCAAGCACTGGCAAGAAGGGTTTAGGCTGGTACTTAAGGGTGCTTGTGAGGAATTTCCTGACAATCTCCTAATGTGGCCCATTTGTGCAGCCGATTGTTTGACAGCATTGAGAGAAACCTTCAACGCAATGAGGAAAGCCTTGATAACTTTAAGCCGATGGTTGATAATAGCGACGGTGATGAGTACATGACTGAGGTGGTCAGCAAAGGCACACAGTTGAAGGTCTTATTCTGGCAGCTCATTTGTATGATGTTGCTCATTGCAGGCCACTCAAGGCTTCTCTGATCAACTTCCTATCTTGCTGATTTGGTGCATGATTATTGGTATCAGCATAGCAGAGTAAGGTGTCAAATGGACATGCACCTGCTAATGTAGATGAGAAGCAGTAGAAGGATCTTGCTCTAACTTGCCAACAGTGTCGCCCTTCTTCAGCACGACACTGAGGGATGGAAGTGCTTAGAAACCTCCTTCACGGCTCTTCAGCGAGTAATGGAGGGTTGTGGAGACTCCTTCTCATCTCAAGTAGATGACCGCTTGAAGACGACCATCGAAAGAGCACTAGCACACAAAAATCGATTTGTGAGGGAGACTGGATATTTCACCCTCTCTTCTCTCTCTGGTGTCTGCCGCGGCGAAGGCCTTCGCCAGTGAGTATAAGGCTTGACCATAGTCTACATTCATTGTGATTGCACACCAGATGATCCACTTACTGCGATTGTGGTCAAATCAAATGATCAAATCAAAGGTTGCTGGCAAAGTTACTGAGTCTGCAGCAACTTCAGCAGCATCACGATATATGCAGTTCTTTGCAGGGACGGGCAAAGATTTGCAGAGATCCTTGCCAATGGCTTGGCAGATAATTGGAGTCAAGTGAGATATGGTGATCCATGTTTCCCAACTTATGGTTGCTCCTCTTGTCTACTTGCCAGCATCTCCTTGCCAGCACCTCCAAATGTCTTGCATCAGTGGCTGAAAGATCTTTTGACAGCGACCATTACAAGTTGATGCTCCATCCCAAGTAATGTGATAGCAGTCCTGTGCATGCTGTCTGGCATGCATAGTGAGTCTGTCTGTCTGTCTGGATTTGTCTCAGTAACTGGTGCACCATTGTCTTTCTTGTAGCTGCTTCTGTTGCCACCAGAGCCTTCCTGGAGAGCACAGAAGGATACAAAGAACAGTTTTATCCTATATTGCTTCCAGCAATGTAATGTACATTCATGCGACTAGCTCATGGTAGGATGTATACAGGTTTGCATCATTCCAGGATTGATGCAGCCTATTGCAAGTACTTATAGACGTCCAAGTTGCAAGGAGTTTCTCTTCCAAAATGATAGCACTGCAAAGGAGCTTTGCAGTTTGTCTCCTCAGACCGCGGATATCCCTCAATCAAGATCCGTGCTATATTCTGCAAGGTGTTTGAATCGCTATTATGTTGCGGAGGGAGTGCGGTTGTACTCCCAAAACACATGGGCAACAGTCATGGGTAACGCAGGCAGACGTGAGCTTGCCACATATGCACCGCAGGTAGTCGCATTTTACATCAAGCAATCTCGTGCAGACAACCATGCAGTCAGGGAGGTGGGCTTTCCAAGATGACTTTGCATGAGCTCACTGCGGGACATTGTGTGTTGCTTGTCAGATGTCAACAAGGACTTCACAATGGATTAAGGCTGCTGCTGTTTCAGAGAGTGCCAGAATTGGCTGATTTGCTGTTGATTTGCGGCTGCTGTACTGTGCCTAGCTGTAATATGCTGCTTAATCTGCTGACAGGCTGCCTGCTATTGCATCGCGGAGCTTATGTGCAAGGTGGACCATGAGGTAGCTCACCAGCAACTTTAGCAGGCCGTTCAGATAGATAGCACGACTACTTTTGAGATTGCTGTACTGTACTGTCCAAGACCTAAAGAAGAAGGTACTCCTTGCATACAGCAGTCACATCGTGAGATTCTCGAATGTATATCAGTCCTCCAGTGAGTACAGTGCTTCAGATTTCTCACCTGAATGCGGTAATGTCATTGCAGAAAGTAAGCCCCTTTGTGCCTCAGCTGTTGGAGGCACTTATAGACTGCTTCAAAGATGCCAGCTGGCCTGTTCGTGATGCCGCTTGCACAGGTGATTTACTTGCTTCCTTCCCCAGCTTTCTATTCAAGTGAAAGCAATATCTCCTTCTGCGGGGCTTTTACTGATGCCACACGATGGACAGATGATCAGCTTAAGCTGCTGTTTTTTTCTTCTGCTTGTGACAAATCAACTTATCTACACAGCTTGCGGGAGATGCATATTTGGCTTCCCTGAGGAGTCGAGGGTGGTCTTGCCAGAGCTTTTTGACTTGTGGTTTGCTCACCTCGTGGACAGTATCCTCAATGTGGTCCAGACAGACTGCAGACCTTTGCTTCATTCTATATGCAAGTTGAGTAGATAGTCATGATATGCCCAGGTAAAATGTGAAGGTGGAAAATGTTTTAAAGCGGGTACGTGTCACCACAGCTAGCATGTCAGAGCAGGTCTCGGCCTCCTAATTCCTCCTCAAACAGGCAACAAACAAATCCATATTCTTGTGCTGGATCGGCCTCAGCCTGAACCCTTCATTTCATCATTTTAGACATATCCTCTGTTCGACAAGATTCTGCAGCAGCACTTGGCAGTGCAATGAAGGTCTACAAGGATGAAGCTATAGCCAAGGTCTGTCAGCCTGAAACATAAGGAAAGACCTGTCTGTTGCTTTTCCCATTGAACATGTGCTTTCTTCAGTTATGGGTAAGCTTTCATCAATCTCAGACGACCTTGACACGGCGAGCCAGATTGCTTGGACCTTGCAGATGTTTGTCTGTCAAGTAATCTGACAGTCACTTGTTCCTACTCTTGAAGCCATTGACCTGGACATGGCAGGTGGTGGTGGCCCTAACAGAACTTCTTCCATTAGCCAAGGAGCAGCCGGATGAATCTCGACGTTATGGAGGTCTGGACAATGTCACTCATTTCGGTGTTGCACATAAGAAGCTGTGAGCTCCCAATATAACTGCCTGCCTGCGTCTATCTCACACATGCACCATGGCTGGTGCATATACCTCGTTCTTGTTTCCTGCATCTCCCTATTCACCACCTTGACGTGTTCCTTGTTGTGGGTAGTCAGAGCTGCTCTCAAGAGGCAAAGAAGTGAAATGTAATACTTAAAGTTTGTGTCTGACTTCCTGTTAAAATGTGGGATGCTCCTCATGCATTGGCATCTAGTTGGGAAACGAGGGGTCATAATTTCACCCAAATACCAGGATAGCTCTCTGCAGGGTCGCTTGATGCACTACTGTGTCTCGCTCATACTGTGCCTCGCCTCCAGTGAGCCTACTCTCACACATTTATCCTGATGCTGTCTGGTGGCCTTTTCAGGAGGGACAATGACCAGAATTTACACACAGACCAGACTGTAAGTAACAAAGGCACCACACTATAACAGAATTTGCATAGGCTACTAGCTTGATGCACTTTGAGTTGACATGTTGTGGAAGCTCTAGTCATCTATTAACTTCTTCAAGAAGTCTTGCTTCTGTATGCTGGAGGCGCATTACTCTGGCTGTGGTCACAACTAAGTTCACAATCCGGGATATGCTTGTTAATGTCTGTGCAGATGTACAGCTGTGGTTCCCTGACTGCCAAGGCTGGGTCAACGACCATGCTAGCTCGAGGCGGAGGCTGCATGGACCATGGATTCAGCAGGGCAAAGGAGCCATGGGAGGCGTCGGATGGAGCAATCTACCTTCTCAAAGAGCTCGCTCTGGCTTCTCCTCATCAGGCTCTGCAGTTCATGCCCACCTTGGCTGACCTGGTATGCTTCCGATTCCAGCCAGCCTTGTCCACTTTCATGAGTAAGTATATTGATGATGTCAAGAACTATGCAGTTACTGTCTTTGGGGATTGCCGAACAAGGTTGCTATTGCTTCTTTGTTGTATAGCTATATGGTACTGCAGAATATAAGCAGCTACATATTCAGTCAAAACTAGTGCCAGTCATAAAGCTGAAGCTCTATTCAGATGTTGCAGCTTTAGCGACAATAATCTCAGGGGACTGTGGTTGTAGTATATGCAGTTACGCCCTTGCTAGACTTCAACTTTAGTACACTAAGATTAGGGTGCATCATATCACCAGATGTGTGACGAGCATAAGATGGCCTTGCCAGAGCTGACAGTAACGATGCATGACAGGGACGATGCAGGCACTTCGGGCACTACCATAATTTGCTGGAGACGTTGTACAAGCAGCTTCCTCACATTGCTGAGGTGTTACTCGCTCTGAAACATCCTGTACATGCTAAGTTGCAGTGGGCAAAAGCTTGCTTCAGTCTTGATGCCAAAGGATAATCTGTGCTCCACTATTACAAGCCAAGTTGCAGTGTCATGCTCGTCTGAACAGCTAAGGATGTTACTGAGTAAATATAGCCTTGCTATGTATTGCTGAAAAATTAGGCCTGACTTGCACATAGACTTCTTTGCAGCATATCGGAAAGCGGCCCTTCAAGCAGTACCTTGACATCTTCATTGAGCCGCTCTTCTTCGCCTTGTCTTGCGGTCAGGTAAATATCGCCCTTGATGATGAGCCACATGAGCGGGACTTGGCAGTCAGAGTTTCTTAGACTTCACATACTCAGTACCTGCCCTCCGAAGATGTATACCTTACACTTTCGAACGGGGGTTTCCTCTTGCAGTTGCTGCTGGCTAAGGTTGTACTGAAGCTGGTCAATCATTGCCTGGCATACAGAGAGCTGCAGAGGTCGCTGCCGAAGAGTGCCTCCAAAAACTGCAGGCCCTCATTGGCCCCTCTATATTTGCCGCCCGCCTTACAGACGAGCAGAGAGCAATCCTTAGCAGCCGCCCTCCCGTCCCTGCTCAGAGGTTGGGACACATTGCCGACCAACACAAGCTAAGCATGCCTGTGGCTTAACAGCAGATCGTACCTAGACCACCCTTTTGGGCTTGCAAGCCAATTTCCCACAGAGCTTAGATACCGAATTGCGATATATTTGTACAAAGTGTTCGCCCAGTCTTGTTGACACTGCTCTTTGCAGATCATGTAAGCACATTGCAAGCCTTTCTAGTGTAACCCTTCTCCTAAATGGCCGTCTCTTTCCCAGTTGCACTCATGCATCCGCTGCCTTTGGAAGGTGAGACGCATAGCTTGCTTATGGTTTCACAGAGCCTGCATAGATGATTGATTACAGGAAGTAGCTTAGTGTTTATGCTATGCATAATGTTAGGCTACCTGCAAAGCTTGGGTTTTTTGTTGAACGCTGCAACGCTCTCCACCCATCAAGTGACAAGGCCTTTCTAATTAATTGAATAAGACTGCACAGTTGTGGTTGTTTGTTAGGTGTGCAACTACCCCACACATAGCTGCACCACTGCATTTGCAGAACGTGGCTAGAAACAGCACAATTGTTTGCCGAAGTCCTTGCCGGGTGGAGGATGGCGTGACTGAGTATGCAATGGAGCTGCATAATGAAAATCTCAGCACCCAATGCAAGGATCAAAAGTACAGTGGGAAATTTAAGTTACAATGGTACAGTAAGACCCTCAATAATGAACATAAATCGCTGGACTGGGGGTGGACAAATACCCTTCTGCGCCAAGTAACATCAGGCAGTACTGACCACCTTCTGTACTGGCAACCTCCACTTATCCTGCCATGCAATCGTCACATTTGGCCACGTGGCACCTGCTTCCCAGCTCTTGCCGCCTCGTCGGAGAAAGCCCCCTGAACGCGCCCTGCCCGACCTAAGCACAGCTCCTGGCTGGTCTTCCTCCACTCTTAGAGGCAGCCACACGAACTTGGACTCCTTCAGCTCGGTCTCCACAAACCGATCACCTGCAAAGATGTACTGCCCCGGTTGCTTGCTTTCAATAGGGACGATGAAAGCTCCTTGGGAGTTGAAGGTCTTCTTTGGTGCAATTTTGGCTTTGCCTCTGGATGGGTCCCCAAGGTGATGCCATTTGCCCATCATGTCCTCTGTTATGCAAAAGCAAACCATGCTTGAATCAGTATCTATCAAGCAAATGCACAATGATCTTCCACCTAAACTTTACTCTGCTGGCTGCCAAATTTGACCAATGCAGACGACATAATCCACGGTTGAGTCTGCCTCAAACTTCAAGGTCAGGTGCTGCAGCAACAGTAAATCAATCTCCCAGGTTGGAAGAGCTTGAGGATACCAGCTCAAATGGCAGAATGGATCTCACCAGCGACACTGACAAGTGCCTCATTTGGAAGCCACCCTGTACACCAAGAGGTGTACATGAAGTACAGGTTCTTGTACTTAAATACTGCAGGTGCCTCACGGCTCTCACCCTCATAAATCCTCGTGAACTTGTCCTCAAAGCCCAGGTAGTCGGCGGTGAGCCGACCGACGTGCATAACCCTGTTCTCTTCGGAGGAGTAAACAATGTACGCAGTGGCGTCCTTGTCATTGTCCTGGAAAATTGTGAAGTCACGGCTCTGCTGCTTGTGGGGGCGCTGACTGCCCTTGTATGTGAACGGGCCCTCGGGCCGGTCGCTTACGGCCAGCCCAACTGCTGCTCGCCTGCATCACCCAACATAGCAGTATGATGTGCTCACCCTTTTCATCATCCTGTCATCTTGATAGCCTATCACCGGCCCATACCAACATCTACTTACCAACTTAAGTGTTTGTTACCAAGTCGCCAAATAATATGAGGAATTTAAAAGTCTGTCATTGCATCTTGCACAAACTGTTAACTGTGAAGGTGTCTAGGAAGCTGCGTGTGCTTGAGCCGGATGATCAAGGGACAATATTCACGAGTCTCTGAAGAGCATGCGCTAGCTGGGTTGCACTGTAGAAGAGCTTGTGCACAATAAAATCAACTAAATGAGCAAATAAACAAAAATAAACACTTGAGCAATTGTGCCGCACCAGTAAGCCCTCGCTTGGCACTTAAGGGCTAGCAACCGCATGCTAAAAAGCCTGGACTTACCTGTAGGTGGCATTGTCCACATGGAGCCACATGACGTATTTCTTGTGGGCCTTGTGATAGATGACCTTGGGCCGCTCCACAACGCCCTTGTAATAGAGGTCCGAGTGGGGGTCATCTTTGTCCGCTGCCAGGGCAAGGCCCAGGTTCTTCCAGTTCACCAGGTCTTGCGAGGAGTACACACAGATTCCAACAACATCCACCTGCCGAAGCAACGAGCAAGTATAAAAGCGGTCAAGACATAGCAAGCTTATTTAACAAACCCCATCGCTTAGTGTGGTTGGTACGTTCAATTTGATCAGACTCAGGAGGACAGGGAATGACCGCTGATGCAACAAGGGCTATGTCGCTCTAGCTCAATGTGTTGGGGAGAAGCTGTGACTGCTGCATCCTTGTCATGGCAAATGGCTATCAAGTGATGAAGAAGACGTCGACTGTAACGTGGACAGTGGGTGGACACCCGGCCTTGAAGCCACAGCAGAGGAGCCCCCATGGCCCCGAAAGCCTCTGGCTGAGGAGCCCAGTTGTCTACATGGGAACCAGTGCAGGAGGATGAGGGAGTGCGATGGCGGAGATGGGCTCACCCGGTAGAGCGACTGGGCGTCGGGCTTGTAGGAGACGCCATCCAGGACCTCGCCGTACCAGAAGTAGAGGCCGGAGGCGGGGTCGCGCAGGATGCCGCCGCCGTGCGCCTGGATGGGCTTCCCGTCCACGTCCAGCCACTCGCGCCCAGGATAGAAGTAGCTGTCCTCGTCGCGAGACCGGACGAGGCCCCGCGCGCCGCCGCGGACGTCGAGCTCGGCGAGGAGGCGGCCGGCGCTGCGCTCGGTGGCGTAGGCGGCGCTGACCTCGCCGTCGTTTTTTTTTTTTTTTTTTTTTTTTTTTTTTTTTTTTTTTTTTTTTTTTTTTTTTTTTTTTTTTTTTTTTTTTTTTTTTTTTTTTTTTTTTTTTTTTTTTTTTTTTTTTTTTTTTTTTTTTTTT